>CH002018.1:507008-576329 GCA_000149265.1 Ciona savignyi
GGAGGGAAGGGGGAAAAACAACAAGGGAGACGTGAGCGCACAGGAAAATAGGTAAAGAGAGACAGACATGAAAAAATTGTAGAAAAGGCGAAAAAATTACGTGGGGGGAAATATGGCAAAACGCAGTGCTGTGGGGAAATCGGACCAAATAGGAAATGTGAATAAAACCAGGGTTAAGAGCATACCTAGCAATCTAGCATAAGCCCACCCACGAAAAACTTAAAAAAAAACAAACTGTATAACTAAATCCCCTCCCCAAAAACCAACAACGTACAAATCAAATACCTCGGTTTATTTTGTGGCATCAGTTTAGCCTCCACAGCCACCATCTTAGAGACAAGGACAATGGTTGTAGGCGAAGTCGGATCGCAACTAAGAAAATCTATTTTTCAATTTTCTATTAAATTCCAGTGAGAATAAATTAAAACTTCAATATCTAAGTATGATATTGTGTGAAGATGTGTGGTGATGTGGTTCTTAAATTCTAGCATCAGAATTTCAGGCCAAAATTTACATTGTCGTACTTTGAGGGCCTTATCGAAGGTTGCTATGCTTTATAATCATGATCAGTGAACGTTTGGGGATTTAATTTTAATAAAAGCACAATAAAACATAAAGATTATTTATTTTTAAGATCACAGAATTGGTTAAGAAAATCTTTTTTAATTGATTTATCCATACCATAAATCAAAGTTGCATTAAACAAATGCTCTTTGTAATATCAAATATAAGCCTTACTATAAAGCAGCATAATGTATTTGACCATTCGTTCAATGGACTGTATTTGATCATGACATCATAAAGTGCGTTCATTAAGATGCATTATGGAAAGCTAAAATTTTCCCAACCATACTATGGTAAAATCACAACCTTCATAGTAAATAATTTTGTCAAACATAAAAATAATTAAAAATGAAATAATATTATAAGTTTAAAAAGAGAAATGGTAAACATTGTATTTTGAAAACAGATAAAAGAAAATCTATTATACAGCATGATACAGCTCATTTGTAAATTCAGTAAAGTTATATTTTTTTTCTATATTCAACACAAGGTATTAGTGAACTTAAGAGAAGTCCAGCAAAATATTTCTACCTAGTTGATGTAAAGTTGAGTAGGTTTATTACTTTTACCATAGAATCCTGCTCACCTTGCTTTAAAGCCCGAGATTCCTGGTGCAAAGCAGAGAAGCTTTTGGTTGCTGCACACATCAGCCCTTCTACCCTATCTCCATTGATTTCAGATGGGCTAGGTAGGTATTGGCACACACTAGCTGTGATGCTGGGTTAAGGAGCTTGTGGAGCGTATTTGTTGCCTGATTAGTGATTTTGATATTACAAACAGGGGGAGAATAGAATTAATATAGAATATAGAAGAATAGAATTAATAGAGAATATAGAAGAATAGAATTAATAGAGAATATAGGCATTGGCACACACTGGCTGTGATGCTGGGTTAAGGAGCTTGTGGAGTGTATTTGTTAAATAGATTAGTGATTCTGATATTGCAAACAGGGAAAGAGTATAATTAATAGAGAATATATTACATTATAAAAAGTCCTCAGAAACATCTGTCTTCTGGTTAGGACAGAAATATCTGGCTTCTGGTTAGAATAGAGCTAACGATTAGGGAATTTGTAATCAATGACCTTGCTCTGAGCACTGAGAGTCCCAAACCGAACGCTGTGTGTGGGATTTTAACCAGCAATATTTTGAACTGTGTACTGCCATGTCATAGAATGGTAGCATAGATGTGATGGATAACCCAGTTTGATTAATTACTTTAATCATCATTCGGAAGAAGTATTTCTAAAATTATAGTATGTTGTAAAATTATAGAAGAAAGTAGGTTGGTAAATGCATATGAAATAAGGGACTCAATAAAAATATATTTTTTTCTCATTTAAGGTTCTTTGCAGGGTCCCAAGGGGTCATTTTATAGAGTTAAGGTGTAGCTTTAACCCCAACAGCATTCGGCAATGTTTTTTATCACTAGATACACTTCAAATTTTTAAAGGATACAGAGCACGGCATCAGCCAGCGGCAGCCACTGGCTACAGATGGATTGCAGGTATGCCCTCGGTTCAGACTTTCCAACTCTGACATCGCGCGCAGAGATATTCAGATTCAGGGATTTGGTGATTTTCTCGCTTCGCTCTTTGTCCCTGGTAAGAAGTTTGTAAAAAAAAATTTAAGACTAAAAACTGAAATTTAGAAGTAACAACTTTTCTTAAACTGTATTGGTGGTGTTGAATGCAGCCTGGAAGCTGTGGAATCGAAAACGGTGGCTTGCATAACCGGTTGTGTCCTTTGGCAAGGCACAAAGTTGACAACACCTGAATGCAGTGGATTAATGGGTTACTTACAGTGGTTCTCAACTCAACCGGGGAGGAATTTCAGCCGAGAAATTTGTGTTATTTATCATTTGTGTTATATGACACTAGAGCGATTGTTTGAAATTTTTGATTGATGACATTTGTTATTATTAGTCCTACTTTCAAACCTATAGGCCTATATGTGTAACAATAAAATGATTTAGCGGACATATTATGCAGTTCAAATAAATACATCTCTGAATATGTGTATTTCCTTATTTCGTCTAGTAGTGACTCAAATTGTGGGGACCTTAAACGGTAGGGGAAGAATGAAAAGATTCAAAATAGGCAAAGGGAGGTATGCAACAAAAAAAGGTTGAGAACTACTGGGTTACTAGAACGAAAGAAAGGTCAGGACCATATGTACAACACACTGCAATACCATGTTAACCCGACGGTGGGGGCAAGGTAACCTAACAATAGTGATAATATTTATTGCATATTTGCATTGATAAGGAGAAGGTTTGAACATCCTATATCCAACACTACCTCTTTATAAACACTGCATCATAGATAGCCCACAGGTTTTCAAGAATGAACTGAACAAATAAGGTCTTCTTTCCTTTTGCCTGCAAAGGTGTTATGATGTTTTAGTGTAATGCAACACTATATTAATTGTGTACTTAGACAAATGATTTTTAACCTATCTTTTGGAGAACATGTAAGATCTTCACATAAGTTTCACAAGAAATTTACGTTTCTAATTGTTTTTTTTTATAAGTGGTACTAATTGAACAGCAAAATATAGTAATTGAGTGTGAGCTTGCAGTAATAAAAAATGGAAGCTTGCAGTAGTTATTATTACTCCAATAGTTACATTATTACTGGATGTGTTTTTTATCATTAACATATTTCATTTGCGTTCCTAAAGTCCTTTTTAATACCAAAATTTCCATTGAAAAACAAAGTTTAAAAAACATAGTTAGAGGATAGACTGATGACCAAACAAGCAACTATAAAACTAATCCATTTACGACAATTCTGTGCACCCTTTATTATTAACAGTAATAATAACCAGTGATGGGATTTAAGAGGTTCGCATAGGTTCGGTCGAACCCGTTCTTGGAACGTCGGGATAATCACCGATCCGATTCTTGCTTTTTTACAGACAATAGACCTTACAGGTAACCTGTTGTTAGTAAGTACGATACAAAAGAAAACCTGTTCTTAAAATTTTGATTCCCATCACTGCTAAAAACCACATGTACACTATCACAACATGAAAAACAAACTGAAACGAAATGATTAATTATCACTAATTGTGAAAAACTTGTTTATTTGCAGGATTGTATTTTAAAATAAAATTTCCACCCTCACCTGGGCTCCTTTCATAATTTTCTTCGTTTTCGTGTTGACATAGTAATCTCCCCAAAGTGTGCGGGTGAGGATCTTTTCACGGATTCCAAGTTTTTTCGAGAATATCCGCGAGAAATGCTGTATTCTGAAGATTTAAAAATTTATGTTGAATCTGTGCATTTCAGCAACAAAAAAGATCTGTCAGCGATGCACAATACTGTAGCGAATTGTATAGTGGCAGTTTTTATTCTTTTGGTTTTGCATTCACCACAAACTTTTATACTGTGCGCCGCAGCAGAAAAAAGCGCCTGCGTGTCATCAAATTAAATCAAGTAATCAATTAAAAGGAATGCGAGGAACGATACAATACATTTGACTTATAACTTGGGTTCTACAACTTATTTTTGGGTGCCAACCAAATTCTGCAATATCTCAATAGGTACACCTGTATACCACTCACAATTCCTTTTTATAAAGTTGTAATAATTTGCTGATTTGCAAATTTGCAATGTTTATTTCATTTAAATTGAAAACACCAAATTTGCATATCGCATTAAAAGCCGATTCATAAAAGCATACTATTCCCGATTTGTAAATGGGTTTCAGGCAGATTCAATGGCAGGCCTTAGGTTGCTAACTCCTAATTTATAGGGTATACCGAAGTCAGTTTAGTCGCAGTGTGTAATATAGTCTTAAGAAAAGTGTCTTAAGGTTTTTGTTTTAAGGAGTACGTGTCTGAAGTTTATCACCGGATGTACTGTCCTGATATTGATTGTGCTTTTTTTTCGCTTAGGTTTGGCGGCCGCATCCGCTACATTTATTAAATTATATCCTTTTTCTTTTGAATGACGTGTTTTAACGACTCTTTGTTTTGTAGTCTTTTCCCGTTCCTGTGTCGTGATTTGATTCGTTTGCCATTTTTTAATACTGGCAGAAAAAATGAATAAACTTAACTTGAAGTTTTTGTTTTCGGGAGTAGGCGTCTGAAGTTTAACAGCGGATGTACTGTCCTGATATTGATTGTGTTAGACAACAAGCAACAAAACTCACTTGAAACCCCATCCATCCACAGCCGAGGCAAACACAACATTCCCGTGGCTTGGTGAGAAGTATAACTTGGAATCATCTGTGTCGGCTAGTCCACTGCTCCAGTCATACACAACCTGTGTACGAATGCAAGGTGTAACTGATGTGTTTGTCCTGGTTAATTCTATAATTGTCCTGGTTAGTTCTATAAAAGCTAGAACTGTCTGTACAGTAACACCATTCTGTCCACATTAAATTCACAAAAGAAGTTTTGCTTTAAATGACCTTTAATACATTTTTACTTTGGTGAAAAAAAGTCATTTTACAAACGCTTTCTTTTAAAAGCATGCAATTTAACAGACGTTGTAAATAATTTTTGTTTTATATTGTTTGCACAGCACTGCTACTGTGCTAACTTCTTTTCACAGCACTCCTTCAAAAAAAGGAATTTCCCATGCTGTTTAGGAAGTGAATAGAATACTCACACATAAAACATATACCGGTATACTAGGAATTGGATAGATTCAACATAATAAGGCCGTTTTTAAACCCTGTAATTTGGACTAAAGTTAAAGGTTTCCAATAAAGAAGGTTTCCAATGACAATTTAGACCAGTGTTTCTCAAGACTGGTGCACCGCAGGGGTTGGCTAGGTGCGCCACACTCGAATTTCGTAAATTTACGACAGAAGGTGTATAGATCATAAACTAATCAATGGTAAGTGTCTAGTTTGTTCTTTTCCATTGTAACGTTAGTTCTACATTAACTTCCGAAAAGCAAGAGCGCTCAATAAACAGTAATTTTGTTATGTGGAAAATTCGGTGATGAAATTATTTCATATTGTTTTGACTTCCCATGCAAAGTGCGCATGTTCGTTTCTTAATTGGTCTCGGGTACGCGACGAGGTCAAAAAGATCGAGAAGACTATTAGGTGAAATCATGAGGTATATTCGGTAACGATTAATATTTTTATTAAAATCATTCCAAACTTACTTCTTCCCCATCCACAGGTTCAACTTGAGAAGATTCAGTTTGTCCGGTCTTTTCCAACACTTCCGCTGAATATAAACTCCCAGTGACTGCGTTTACCTGCAGACATCAATCAAGGAGGTAAGGAAGTGGTGTTTTAGTTTCGTAACGATTTAAAAAAAAATTATTTAAAAAAAATATTTATTTTTTAAAAAAAATGCATCTATTTTTAAAAAAAATGTATTTATTTTAAGTTTTTTTTTTATTTAAAAAAAAAATATTTATTTTTTAACAAAATTTAATGGGCTATTTGGTTTAAAAACATGTATGATGCTAAATTTTGTAAAACTAAACTAAAGTTAAATCTTGTAACAAAAAATATGGTTCGTAAGGTAAAAATAGTAAATAATTGAAATTTTACAGAAAATAAGTCGATATTTACTTAGTAATTGCCTCCTATCTTAAAAAAATGTTAAAAAAACTTAAATGATTATATTTCCAAATATACCACACTACAATTTAAAATTATATCAAAAAGTTTTATTTTTAAAAGATTTAGAAAATCCAAATATACCGGAACCCACCTGTTCAAAGGATATCATTTAATAAATAAAGCGGACAAAAATTTAATTAAGACCAAACGACATAGAGCAAAGACCAAACAATATAGAGCTATTGTTATAAATAATCAGAAAATCCAAATATATCGGTTCCCACCTGTTCAAGAACCTGCTGTAAGTGCAAGTGTGCTTCATCTGGTGTGAACTTCAACTCTGTTATCAACCGATCGATTTTGTTTAATACCAGGATCGGACTTAACTTTTCAAGCCATGCTTGTCGTAACACAGCGTGCGTCTAATTTTGGATAAGGTTGATCAAAAATTTTATATTTCATTTTTAACAAAGAGCTATACTGTGTATGATACTGGTCATGTCCCTTGTGTGCATAGTATACCGGTACTTATCCATATTTTAAAGAAATGACAATTTTGAATTAATAACCCATTCTTTGAATAAATTACCCACATTTTGAAGAAATGACAATTTTGAATAAATAACCCATTTTTTAATAAATAACCCATTTTTTAATAAATAACCCATTTTTTGAAAAAAATGACAACCAAACCCTATCTTTTAAATAAATAACAATCAACTAGTATTACGTTACAAATGGTTTTGTTGATATATATAAACAACTGTTCCTAATCCTTTGTAAGTTGGGTTTCAACATCACAATATGGTTTATACTTATATCACAATAATAAACAGAACAACAATCTACCTGTGGACACACACCTTCAACCACATCAACTACCACAATAGCTCCATCGCACAGTCGAACCGCCGTACAAACTTCGCTCCCAAAATCAACATGACCCGGTGAATCAATCAGATTCACCAAATATTCCTTGGTGTCTGAGATAAGGGTTGCTGTTTTAATCATAATGGCATGTGGTGCAGGGGTTGAGGCTACTTTAAAGGATATGTATTACTTATACTGGTGGTAACTTACTGCTGAATAAAACTGAATGAATGTCATAATCATATACAAAACACTGTAATGGCTCTGGTAACTGATGGTGGGCGCGAGTAATCTTACTGTTGCGCGTGTGATAACTCTGTCACTTTTTCCAAATCACTAAAAAAACAGAAGCATACTATCTCATCATTGAAAGTGTACCTAATAAGTAATGAAGAGATATAGCACTGGACTTCATTGTAATTCCTCTCAGTTGTTCATCATCACGACTGTCCATGTAACGCAACTGACAATGCAAATAACATGATCGTTACATTGTTATCCTGATTGAAAATCAGTCAAACAAAACAACATTAAAAAAAGATGCGTTTTTAGGCCATCTATTTTTAAAATGCGGTTTTTAAATCATCTATTTTTAAAATCCTGTCATATGTTGTCGTGTGAAGTTTGATTTGTAATAATTATAACTGCCAGTAGGGTAAGACAATTTACCGGAACGAACCGAACCGATTGGGAAATATTGCAAAATTATCTATTTGGGTGATTATTTTGTGACAAAACATCATCAGATTTGTATAATAAAGGTATATATACCCAGAAACAATAGCAACACCCTTAATATGTTCCGTTTCGGTCCATTCCGGTAAATCATCTTACCGCTTCCAATATAACTAATTATATAACATCAAGCATAGAATTTTTTGCACACTTCACCACTTTTTCGCTACTATGTATTTATTCAACCAAAGAAATGAAAGGATTCTGCACTCTTCCCAAAAAATTAATCAATCTATCATTCCCACCTTTCCAGCCATTCTTTTTGATATAATCCCATTACTAGCGATCAATGCGTCCGCCAATGTTGTTTTACCTAGGAATTAAAAAAATACTTTAAGTAATTATTTTCTGGTCCACATGCAGTGGAAAGCAGAGTAAACAAAATCCAACACACTGCCGTATATTTTTTCACAAAAATCAAAATAAAATTAGCGACATTAAACATACCATGGTCCACATGTGCAAGGATGCAAATATTTCGAATGTTGGATGCATCTTGCTGCAGTTCCTTTACTTTTTCAATGCTCGTCGCTTTCATCTTTACTTGTATTTCTTTAGGTTTGTTTTATCGTGAAATATAGATTGCTTGCATTGTAACGGAGACACGCAATAAGACAACAAAAGGCTGTACTACCGTTGGTGCGAGTTAAAATAACAGAAAAACGCACGTGAAGCTTTTGAGTGGGAACTTTAACCGCCCCTGTAGAGGTATAAATTCAGTACGAAATAATTTGTAGAGGATCTATTTTAATAAACACAGTGTTGCCCATTTTAGTGTTTTGTGTTAAAAAGATTGCGTAGTACTTTTAGATTCAATTGCACATTTGTTGATTGCATGAATATTCATCAAGAAAGTCATCAAGACATTGATTTCCAAATCCTACGTACACGGCTCCAGTTAAAGTACTTCCCCAAAAATATTTCAATTTGTGATGCAATAGTGGTAAAGTCCCAGTTTTGAAACGAAAATAGTTTAAAAAAAGGGGTGTTGGTGTTTATTTGGGGGTGTGCAGATCCTAACTACTTTAACCTCCAAATTAAACATAGCTAAATAAAAACATTGTTTTGTATGCATATAGGGTAGGTTGATAAGCCTCCTTATGTTCAATTTACCTTGCTGGTTTAATTTTATGTTCGCGTCTATTAATCTTGTAAACCTGCAGGATGTTTATTGTAACACTTAGTAGCGGAAGTAGTTTGACCTTTCCTTTCCATGTTTTTTTTATGATTGTAGATAAAGCAGGTGTTCCGCACCACGTACAATCTATGGCTTTTTCTATTCAGGTTAGTCTGTCGGTTAGGTGCGTCATCGCCTTTCAAACGAAAGTTTACTGGTACGAAACTGGTCGCTAGCTAGTCGGTTGTGTCCTTGGACAAGGCACTTTACGGACATTGTCTGAACCCAGCGGATTAATGGATTCTACCAAATTGAAGGAACGTGTCTATTATATACAAAAGACTACAATAGCTCCGGTAACCCGACGGTGGGTGCGAGGTGATTCGACGATTGCCCGTGTGTTAACCCCCTTGGTTTTCCCAGTCACGTGGATAAACATGAATATCATATTCTATGCAATTTATAAATACAAATACTTGTTCTTAATTTACAGATGTAATTTAGCAAATTTGTACTGGTAAAAGTCTGTATTTAAACTTATATTTGAATACATTTAAAAGGCGGCTTATTATAGAAAACCCGAATTTTTCATTTGTAACCTTTACTTCCACATATAGTAAAAAAGAAGTTAATATATAAGTGTACAAGTTAATATATAAGTCTTTTAATATATAAGTACACACACAAATAAATCGAAGAGCAAAATATATAGGCCTAATATGTTTATCCAAGTGTGTTTTTTGTGTTTAAAGGATCTATGGGATAAGATAAATCATCAGGACCGCAAATATGTTGGATATAAAAAATAAAATATGGGTTATTTTATTAACCCAATAAGACAGCCGGATGTTATAAATAGGCCTACACGCACATATAATAGAAACATTAAGATGCCATTTTTCCAAGTTACTTTGATGTGAATGGATTAAATTCAACGCTCAGTTAAAACTAGCTCGCAACTTAATGGAGTGAATTGCAAGCAATTGACTCCTTCCAAAGATGGAAGCGGTTTATTCTCCGGGGCTGAAAGCTTAAACTTTTGCAGGATTTTAGTTACAAATATAAAAATCTCCTGTCTTGCCAACTGCTCTCCTGGACAGCTGCGTAATCCAACTGAAAATGGTATGATGTTGTTCGAGAGAATGCAATTTCCGTCTTTATCAATGTGCCTGTAAGGGTCGAACCTGGATGGGTCGGGCCAAGCTACTGGGTCGTTGTGCGCTCCCCATATGTTCGCATAAACCTTTATATAAGCAGACATTAATAGTTATTTAACTAAACATAAAAAGAGCTAAACATGGTTCTTACATAGTTTACATTAGGCTATTGGATTTGCATATGTTTATTTCTGTGAATAAAAAACGCAAGGATCGTTATCACACAGGCAATCGTCAGATCACATCGTCCCAACAACACATATATTGAAAAATACAAATGTCTGTATTCCTGACAAAATAGTACTATTTGTTTTGCGACATTTTTTTACAAAAATACTTTACCAAAGTTCCTTTTGGTATAATGTACCCTTCTACTTCCAAAGTTGCAGTAGCGCAATGTTGAACGGCTGTGGGTACAACCGTTTTACAACGCATTGTTTCTTGGATCACTGCACAAGTGAATGGCATTTTATCTTTATGACAAGAACCCGGTACCCCATTTGGACCTGAAATTGATTATTTCACTCTAAAAATGATAAAAATATTAAATTTTCATCATAAAGAATCGAGCAGTATATACCTACCCATAACATCGTCAATTTCATTTACAACTCGTTGCATATGTTTTGGATTATGTAATAACAATATTAACATCCATGTTATAGTGTTGCTACTTGTTTCAGAACCAGCAGATAGGAGATCACGCAATACGACAACCAGTTCTTCGTCCTGTAAAAGTAAAATCTATTTTGAAATATTCATACAGTTTTTCCTTTTTCCGGTCACTATGCACCTTTTGTATATATCAACAAAGCTAAAATATCTTGGAAGTTAAATCTTCATCAGGTAATCACCTTATATTGTCCGGCCGGTTATAGCTTGGCGGTTAAGTGCGTCGCCTTTCAATCGAAAGGTTGCAGGTGCGAAAGTGGTCGGTAGTTTAGTCGGTTGTGTCCTTGGACAAGGCACTTTACAGACATTGCCTGGACCCAGAGGATTAATGAGTTGTAATAAATTGAAAGAACGTGTGAATCATACACAACGCACTGCAATAGCTCTGTTAACCCGATGATGGGCGCGAGGTGATCTGACGATTGCCCGTTAACCCCCTTGGTTTTCCCATTCACGAGGATAAACATGAATATCCTATCCTATCTATATTTAACTTACACTATGTAATTGTTTACTGCTTATTTAAAATGGGATAGAATAGGATAGAACATTCATGATTAAGCCCATTGAAAAGTGAAAGTGCAAGTGACGCAAGTGGACGCGAAATCGCCATATTACCTCGTGCACGTTATCATACACAACACACTGCAATAGCTCCGGTAACCCGACGATGGGCGCGAGGTGATCTGACGATTACCCGTGTGGTAACGTCCCTTGCGTTTTTCTATTTACGGGGATAAACGTGGATATCCTATCCTATTTTATTGGGACACTCTTTTAGTTTAAGTTCGGCCAATATTGCATTAAGTGGCCTGCAAACCGCTAACGTTTTAACACTCACTCGAAATAGAAATCTATTTTTATCGGTTCCATGTTGTTGTTCATATATAAATTTGTCAGTCAAATCTTGAAGACAGTTCTTGTCAAAAACTTCTTTGTGATCGTCAATAATTTTTCTTGCAAATGCTGTGAATCGAAATATAAGAACTTGTGTTGTAAGTTATTCAGGCGACATTACTTACCTAAAATCTCGCTCGACCTTCTAATAAACGTGTTGTTAGCTTGACGGAACCACGGTAAGTATTTAAGTCCTGGGTAGAAATCAGTGAACAGATTAAGAGTTGCATCATTTGGCTCCCCCAATCTGCAAGTTTTACACAATTTTATTAATCAAATAGACGACATATCTTTTACTAGTTTATATATTTTTACTCCCCACTTTTATCACGTTCCAATTGCCGTATATCCTTTATTTCATGCGCCAAGTCTATAAGAGCGGTTATATAAACCTATAGTGGATCAACCAGTTGTACCAAGCTTCCTATAACATATTTGATACCAACGTTCGACAGCCGATTCGAAATGGTATGGTTCTGCAGGGTATTGTGGAAAATAACAACCAAACAGATATATTTGATTCATGCAGAATTTCAACTTACAGTTTTTGCAAATTAATAAGAATGTCACGATATTCTTGATCATCAAACTCGTAGCGACTTCCGCTAATTATGCGATTAATTATATTCGACGTTAAAACGTAGAGATAAATCTGAAAATAAAAGTCTATAAAAATCTATCGACTGCTATATAGCAGTCTAGTGGTTTAGTGCAAAGCCTTTTAGGCGAAGGGATGCTGGTTCGAAACACGTCGTTGAAGCCAGTGGAATGATGGGATTTACCTATCAATTTGAAGAAACGTCTCAATCATAGACAACACATTGTATTATCTCCGGCAACCCGACGGTGAGCACGAGGTTATCTCACGACGGGCCGTCTGATAACCCACTTGGTTTTCCCATTCTCGCGGGAAACATAAATGTCTTATAGCATTATAAAAGCTAACACAATGTCCATGTATATATATACTTATATGGAAAAAATTACCTTTAAATTAATTGGTTTGTTTGTACTGTTTTTCAAGAAATCTGCCAGTAGCCCTGCTTCTTCTATGATATGTTCTTCCATCGTTTTCTTACCCGCTTCACAACTTTAACCGAAAAAAATATTTAATATTACATAATCTTTACATATATGATATACCATGTTCATATGTGGCGATGCTGTAGCGTAATGTCGGTTGTTAAACAGGTATAGGTTATACATGTTTCATCCACGTGAATTGAAAATGCAAAAGTGGGCAATCGTCAGATTACTTCGTGTCCACCGTCGGGTTACCAGTGCTATTGCAGCGTGTTTTATTTAATTTAGCCTTTTTTTCAGTTTTGATACAATCAAAGAAAGCAATAATCCACCAGGATTCAAGAGATGTCCACTAAATGCCTTGTCCAAGACTCGCAATTTTGATTCTATGATCTTTCGTCTAAAAGCCAAAGATTTAATCTACTTAGCTATTTGGCCGCAAAGGGTCTCGACCACAAAGGATCTTGATTCAATGTTTACCACCCAGAGCCATTATTACGTTGTAAATATTATACCTCGTTAAGCACGACAATATTCATCAAAATTGAATGATGTACGTCTATAATAGGTAAAAAAGTAAATCGTGTTTACCTATAAAGCTCTCGTAGAATACAACTTCTAAAGGTTTTATAATCCTCGCCGTATTGCTTTAATCCAATACCATTTTCCCCCGTTACTTGTTTAAAAAGCGTCGTAGTTGGTCGTCCGCTTATATGTTTACCATTGCCAACAAATGCCTAAACAAATGGTACATTAAAAACAGTTTATAATTCTTTTTTAATCTCATAAAGATAATGTTCCAATAACTTTAGGGTAGTATCGGATAATCATGTTCATTTCCCCCGTGAATGGAAAAACAGAATGGGCAAGGTCCGTTAAAGACTTCGTCACAGCCGACTATATAGCTAGCGACCAGTTTCGAGTTTCAACCCCTTGGCTGAAAGGCGATGCACCAACCCACCAAGTTAATCGGTCAGGGGTAGCCCATGTGCGAGATTTTATTTTTTACATTTTTATATTGATATTACAAAAAAGTTAAATCACCCACTAACACCACAGCCAAGCGTTTCGTTAAATAACCTTAAAGCAATTTTCGATACCGAGTCTTCTCAATATCAGGCTAATGGTAATAATGTTGATTTAAACATTTTTCCAGCTTTCCATTCTTCATGTTCGGGTTAATTAATAATTTCTGCACGTGTTTTATGGACTGTCGGTTTGCCGTCTTTTCACAGTTTCCGATTTTCTAGCTGTCCTCCTCTTGTTTTTAGAAGTACAAGCTCATATTTTGATCGTAGAAACAAAAAATAAACACAACTATCAGCAACACACCTTTTTAATAGACTCGGCAGTATTTAAAAAGACTCTATCTTCTGATCCCATCCTTGCACACATAACTCTCCCATATTTCTCCGAACTCCATTTCTTGATGACTCTCTCAGGGTATGCACCCAACCAGGGAATGACGCCTAGAACAGGGATTCCTCTGGGGCCTGGCGGGAATCCGCGAGGCCTTTTCCACCAATAATATCCGGCAGTGATAAGGGCGACAGTCAAAGTAATACAAGCAGGGCGAAGTACAGAATAAAACAACCCGAATTTGGCAAAGAACAAAGCTAACATATTGCTTAAAATCTACAGAAAACAACCTATAAAATATTACACTCTTAATTACAATTAAATATACATATTGTTTTAAATTGCTTGCTATCCGTATTTTTTGCCTTATAATATCTATACACAGAATATTACTGCAACACGAAATTCGTTATCACGTCATAGGGCAGCCAAACCATGAAAGTCAGTCACGTCAGTCAGTTTAAAACCAAACTATATTTAAGATGGCATTTAAGCATTTAATTTATTTGTCTGCAGCACAGAAACTGGCGAGTTGTACCATACTACCTGCGTCATGGTTTACGTGATTGACTGAGTTCGTGGCAAAAGGTAACCTTTTGTAACTTCGCCTGAAAGACGACCAAGCTATTCAATCGGACGAATATAAATAGATGTAATGGAGGTTTGATCTATTCCAATAATGATTGCCAAAAAAAAATGAGTATGTGCCTTTGCAAATTTATGGTTTCTTTTTAAAATTTCCTAATCTTAAGATAAGGATTTTAAACAAAATCTCACTACTACGTGTTACCAAAACTGTCCGAAGTTTGAGTACAACTCGTCATTTCCTGTGCTGCAGACAAATAAATTAATTGCTAAAATGCCATCTTAAATATAGTTTGGTATTAAACTGACTGGAGTGACTGACTTTCATATGGTTTGGCAACCATATGAAATGATAACGAATTTCGTGTTGCAGTAATTGTTGCTACTATTTCTTTATAAAGGCGAATAAACTATATCGTCTTTAAACTTGAACATCCAAAGTTGGCGTTACCATGTCCTAATTATCGGATTATTTTTTTTGTAAACTATACTTGAAAATTGTAAGGAGGTATATTTATATATCTAAATTCTTCTTTAAAATGGCAAGGTAAAGTTTTAATCACGGCCAGCAGCTCGTTTATATATAGGTTACTAAGTAAGAGATATTAACTTTACAACACATAATATAACAGCTATAGTTCTTGTATGTAACAGTTCTTTATCATTTAGACTAATACTAGTTTTGCTTATTATCATTACACTTGCTTCATTTTGGCAAAAAAATAGATTCAGGATATTTATGAGAACAAAGGGTTCCGCCACCATACCAACATACAAGTTATATGTAGCTGTTAAAACTGTGACTTTTAATACGGACACCAAGTAATGTAATACAATATATATTATATTAAATTGTAAGTGAATGTGTAATATTTTATAGACATTTTTCTGTAGATTTTAAGCAATATGTTAGCTTTGGTCTTTGCCAAATTCGAGTTTTTTTATTCTGTACTTCGACCTTTTTGTATTACTTTGACTGTCGCCGTTATCACTGCCGGGTATTATTGGTGGAAAAGGCCTCGCGGATTCCCGCCAGGCCCCAGAGGAATCCCTGTGCTAGGCGTCATTCCCTGGTTGGGTGCATACCCTGAGAGAGTCATCAAGAAATGGAGTTCGGAGAAATATGGGAGAGTTATGTGTGCAAGGATGGGATCAGAAGATAGAGTCTTTTTAAATACTGCTGAGTCTATTAAAAAGGTGTGTTGATAACAGTTTTGTTTATTTTTTGTTTCTACGATCAAAATATGAGCTTGTTCTTCTAAAAACAAGAGGACAATAAAAAATCGGAAACTGGAAAAAAGACGGCAAACCGACAGTCCATAAAATACGTCTATAATTCATTAATTAACCCAAACATAAAAAATAAAAAGCTGTATAAGGTGTTAAAAACTCGAAACAAGTCGCTAGCTTGTCGGCTGTGACAAAGCACTCACTACCTTGCCCCTTTTTCCCATTCACGGGGAAAATATACAGGATTATCCGGTACTGCCCTAAAGTTATTGGAATATTTTCTTTACGAGATTAAAAAAGAATTTTAAACTGTTTTTAATGTACCATTTGTTTAGGCATTTGTTGGCAATGGTAAAAATATAAGCGGACGACCAATTACGACGCTTTTTAAACAAGTAACGGGGGAAAATGGTATTGGATTAAAGCAATACGGCGAGGATTATAAAACCTTCAGAAGTTGTATTCTACGAGAGCTTTATAGGTAAACACGATTCATTTTTTAACTGTTATAGACGTACATCAAAAAATTTCGGTAAATGTTGTCGTGGTTACCGCGGTGTAATATTCACAACGTAATAATGGCCCTGGGTTATAAACATTAAATCAAGATCCTTACTGGTCAAGACCCTATTCGGCCAAATAGCTAAGTAGATTTTTTAGAATTTTCGGCTTTTGGACGAAAGATCATAGGATCGAAAGTGCAAGTCTTCAACAAGGCATTTAGTGGACATCTGTTTAATCCTTGTTAGAATTTTGCATTCTTTGATTGTATTAAAACTGAAAAAAGTCTCAAACAAATAAACCACGCTGCAGTAGCATTGGTAACCCAACGGTGGACACGAAGTAATCTGACGATTGCCCACCTTTGCTTTTTCAATTTGCGGGGATAAAATATGTATAACAATTTAACAAACAACATTACGGCACACACCATTACATACTTACTTGGTATATCATATATGTATAGATTGTGTAATATTGAATATTCTTTCGGTTGAAGTTATAAAGCGGGTAAGAAAACAATAGAAGAACATATCATAGAAGAAGCAGGGCTACTGGCGGATTTCTTGAAAAACAGTACAAACAAACCGATTGATTTAAAGGTAAAACTTATTTTCCATGTAGGTATACATATACAGTGTATTAGCTTTTATTAAGATAGGATAGGGTATTTATGTATATCTCCGTGAATGGGAAAACCAAGGGGGTTAAAAGACGGCCCACCGTCAGATTACCTCGTGCCCACCGTCGGGTTGCCGGAGATATCGCAATGTGTAGTATATGGTTGAAACGTTAATTTGAGAGGTAGAACCCATCATTCCACTGGAGTTAGGCAATTTTCATAGTACACAACCGACTAGCTAGCGACGAGTTTCGAATCTGCAACCCTTCGGCTAAAAAGTTTTGCACTAAACCACCAGACTGCTGTATAGCAGTCGATAGATTTTTATAGACTTTTATTTTCAGATTTATCTCTACGTTTTAACGTCGAATATAATTAATCGCATAATTAGCGGAAGTCGCTACGAGTTTGATGATCAAGAATATCGTGACATTCTTATTAATTTGCAAAAACTGTAAGTTGAAATTCTGCATGAATCAAATATATCTGTTTGGTTGTTATTTTCCACAATACCCTGCAGAACCATACCATTTCGAATCGGCTGTCGAACGTTGGTATCAAATATGTTATAGAAAGTTTGGTACAACTGGTTGATCCACTATAGGTTTATATAACCGCTCTTAGAGACTTGGCGCATGAAATAAAAGATATACGGCAATTGGAACGTGATAAAAGTGGGGAGTAAAAATATATCGGCCGTTATATTAACAAAACTGGGATGTAAAGAATCTGTCGATCGTCGGATTAAAAAAACTAGTAAAAGATATTTCGGTTATTTGATTGACACAATTCTGTATAACTTGTAGATTGGGGGAGCCAAATGATGCAACTCTAAATTTGCTCGTTGATTTCTACCCAGGACTTAAATACTTACCGTGGTTCCGTCAATCTAACAACGCGTTTATAAAAAGGTCAAATGTGATTTTAGGTAAGTAATGTCGCCTGAATAACTTACAACACAAGTTCTTATATTTCGATTCGCAGCATTTGCAAGAAAAATTATTGACGATCACAAAGAAGTTTTTGACAAGAACTGTCTTCAAGATTTGACTGAAAAATTTATATATGAACAACAACATGGAACCGATAAAAATAGATTTCTATTTCGAGTGAGTGTTAAAACGTTAGCGGTTTGCAGGCCACTTAATGCAATATTGGCCGAACTTAAACTAAAAGAGTGTCCCAATAAAATAGGATAGGATATCCACGTTTATCCCCGTAAATAGAAAAACGCCAGGGACTGTATCACACGGGTAATCGGAAGATCACCTCGCGCCCATCGTCGGGTTACCGGAGCTATTGCAGTGTGTTGTGTATGACAACGTGCACGAGGTAATCTGAAGATTTCGCGTCCACTTGAGTCACTTGCATTTTCACTTTTCAAGGGGCTTAATCATGAATGTCCCATCCTATTCTATCCTATATTATATAAGCAGTAAACAATTACATAGTGTATGTTAAATTACGGGTGGTTGGTTACCTGATGAAGATTTAACTTCAAAGATAGTTTAATTTTGTTTACACACAAAAGGTGTATAGTGACCAGAAAAGAAAACACTGTAAGATTATACTAAAATGCATTTTACTTTTACAGGACGAAGAATTGGTTGTCGTATTGCGTGATCTCCTATCTGCTGGTTCTGAAACAAGTAGCAACACTATAACATGGATGTTAATATTGTTATTACATAACCCAAAACATATGCAACGAGTTGTAAATGAAATTGACGATGTTATCGGTAGGTGTAACCTGCTTGATTCTTTGTGAATAAAATTTATTATTTTTAGGGTTTTAAGTAAATTAATTCCAGGTCCAAATGGTGCACCAAGTACTCGCCATAAGGGAAAAATGCCATTCACTTGTGCAGTGATCCAAGAAACAATGCGTTGTAAAACGGTTGCACCAATAGCGATTCAACATTGCGCTACTGCAACTTTGGAAGTAGAAGGGTACATTATACCGAAAAAAACTTTGGTGAAGTATTTAAAAATATTTATATTTTATCGGAAGATGATTAGTTTAAAAGCACGGTTACATACAGTTGTCTTAAATTAAGCTGGTTTTATAAAAGAATATAGGACATTCATGTTTATCTGCGAGAATGTGATAAAAATGCCTATGAGTACAATTAACCAAATAGCGACGACTTTTAAATTCGGCTGATGGTCGACCAAAGTAGGACTGTTAAGACAGTTACTGAATTAAGGCAACGTAAAGTATAGTGACATTTCCCAAATCACGAAGGGCTACCCAGCAGAACGTTTTGAATCAAATCATTTTAGGTGATAATTCGACAGGGTAATTAATCTAAACGACCGGACAGTATGACCTAAACTAATACTAAAGCATCTTTATTGCTATTTTGTTTAAGGTGTAATTGTGTATAAGCCATGGATATATAATTAAATAACAATTATTGTGTTTTTGAAGGTTTATGCGAACATATGGGGAGCGCACAACGACCCAGTAGCTTGGCCCGACCCATCCAGGTTCGACCCTTACAGGCACATTGATAAAGACGGAAATTGTATTCTCTCGAACAACATCATACCATTCTCAGTTGGATTACGCAGCTGTCCAGGAGAGCAGTTGGCAAGACAGGAGATTTTCATATTTGTAACTAAAATCCTGCAGAAATTTAAGCTTTCAGTCCCAGAGAACAAGCCGCTCCCATCTTTAAAAGGAGTCAATTGCTTGCAATTCACTCCATTAAGTTGCGAGGTAGTTTTGACTGAGCGTTGAAATTAATTGTACATCGAAGTAACTAGGCCACATGGCATCATATTTTTATCAAAATTGCATATAATTATAACAATCCATCTTATTTTAATGATAATTATTTATAGTTTGAATATTATATTTACCATAATGTTGTTTTATCCATCATATTTACCATAATGTTGTTTATCCAAAACATCTTTAAAGGTGTAGAAAACAACTCGATAAATGATTTAGATTCAAAAATCAACGTCCAACCTTTGTTTTTGTTGCCGTTTGAATTATTTTCTGTCGACCCATATAATAAAAATGTAATATCTGTAATTACTGAAATTAAAAATCTATCGAAATTTGAATGTTATTTTAAGACCTTTGGAAAGGGACAGTCATTAAGGGGCGTTCAACCAATTATTATCCATGTGTCTCCAAACTGGCCTTACAAAGAGGGCTTTCACTTAAAATCTTGCCACAAGAAGTCTTAAAATTTTAACAATTAAAAATTAAAGCTTGGATCTGCAACCTAAATCCAAAACACTCCAAATTTACAACGGGGTTGATTTCGTGTAAACCTTTGACACCACATATTAGTTAATGGTTAACATAAGTAAATATAGCCGGAATTAAGCGTAACACATGCGTCTCAATTTAAAAGATTAAATATGTAACTGTTGCAATATGCCACCCGTTTAAAGGAGAGTAACTGTGTAGGCTACCCAGAGTGGTACAAGAAAGGTTTTTTTAACAATAGGTTTTATTCCTTGTATTGTAAAGCATAAATCTGAGGACTGTTTAGAACTGAGAAATATTTAATTTAATCTAGCACTTTGCGAAGACAGTAAGCGACAGATTTAGAAAATTTATGACAAATTTAAAGAAAGGTCGGGGTAGTGCGACTGTTGAGAACAATTGCAAACGGTTTGTTTAAGATTGATTTATATTAATTAAGCCATGGTTATGATAAATAAAGCGCTTAGAACACAAATACTTAAAATAATATTTCATATATTATCATGCCATAGATTGCATTTGTGGTTGCATAAAAACAATTGTGTTGAACTTAAATACACATAGAAAAATAATCACACAATTAACTAAAAAATGCTTACCAACTATTTTAACCCAGTTCATTTTTTTTATTACAAGAATAATACTTTAGAGACGCCTTGGTATTTTCCCCAAATTTTGGAACAATATAAATAACAAAACGAAAGTATTAACTTGTACAGGATAGAGTAGGATATTCATGTTTAGCCCCGTAAAAACCAAGCCGGTTAACACACGGGAATCGTCAGATTACCTCGCGCCCACAGTCGGGTTACCGGAGCTATTGCAGCATTTTGCTGTGTATGATTCACACGTTCCTTTAATTTGGTAGAACCCATTTATCCGCTGGATCCAGGCAATGTCCGTTAACTACCTCGCCCAAGCCCAATGACACAAACGACTAGCTAGCGACCAGTTTTGAACATGCAGCCTTTTGTCGATTTTGCGTATCGATAAAGCGTTATCTAACAATTCAATTTGTTTTTACCACTAAAACTTTTGTAGGAGATAACAGTGCGACATAGCATGCCTGACCGTGTCGCTACCATTTTCCCCATGACACAAAACTCTGCATTAAAAGATTAGCCTGATTATACAAAAAAATATTTTTTAGCATTTTTAGGTTCAGTTTACTATGAAAGTAATATGTGTTGGCATGTCCAAGACTGGAACAAAGACAGTGCAATGCGCACTAACCGATCTTGGTTATAATGTCTACGATTATATGGAGAATTTTACTTTTCTTCGGGACGATTGGAGTACAATTTTGACTGAAGGTGGCACGACGGAAGACTTTCGTAGAATGTATAAGAACATAGACGCCGTCTCTGATCTACCAGATTGTTGTTATTGGGAAGAAATGTACAAAGCTTTCCCGAATGCCAAGGTCGAAATTCGTGAAAGTATATTTTACTATATACGCATTTAAACCGTGTCTTAAATCTTAATTTGTGCTGCAAATATTCCTTAAACTTCGCTTTCTAAAACTAAATCGTTTAACCCCATAACCATAATCTACACTCTGACAACTTACGAAACCAATTAGAGCAACAAATGTCTGTTGTTTTAATTTTATAACTGATTTTTGTTGATGTTTTGTTACCATTTTTTGTTTTAGTACTTTATATGGTTTGCTATTAGACAAGTTATTACTCCATATATTAACCATACAAGGGTTAATATATGCTTTATTAGTTTATCGAATTTTTTTAATAATTTATCGTGAATAGTAACATCCACCTTATTATCAATGCCAAAATACCTTTAATCAATTTAGATTTTTACAGATTATACTAATGATGCGGGAAAGTGAAGAAGTATGGATAAAAAGCTTACGAAACCAATTTAATGCGGAGCAAAACATTGTGTTTCGGTTGATGCCCTTCATGTCGTTTACTGGAAGACAACTAAATAATTTCTCAGCGTTGATTGGTAGGAGTGGTGACGCGACTTTTCAAAGTAGATTATTAGTAATATCAGTAAATTTCTTTTATTAATCAAAGTAAATTATCAGTAATATGTGTAAAATAGTTGTATTGTAGTCACTGTAAAAGCCCTCCTTTCAATTACTTATTATACGATGCCTATGTAATGTCTCGGAAGTTAGCTTATCAAAAGTGGTCATATTCATTCTAATACTTCCTTAGCGACTGTGAGGTACTTGGTTAATAAACGAAAAGTTAGTTATCAGTTTTCTTTTGCAGTAACGCTCTTCGTCGCTTTATTCTATGTATTCCTATCCCAGGTAGAACAGTCTTGGGTTTGGAGTACCAGCGCGGATATTTCACTGAACCTCAGCAGAATGAACTTAAAATGCTGACCACTTACAGGAGACACAATTCATATGTTCGTCAGGTAGATTTTATTTAACATGAAATTCGAATTTTTGAATTTATATGTGCTGTCAACTTGGCCCGAGAGCCAAGTTTCGAACCCATTATGGACTAGTCACTAGGACCGTTTTTGTATGGAAGTCGTTATATGTAACGGTCGCGTTAACCATTCTGCCACACGACCGTACATCCTAATGTATTTATTACACAGTAGAAATGATAGTTTGATTTTTCTATTTTGACAGGCTCTCCCCAAAAACAAGCTTTTGGTTTTCAACGTCAAGGAGGGGTGGGATCCTTTGTGCGATTTTCTTGGTGTCCCAGTGCCAAATAAACCATTTCCAAGAAAAAATGTGCGTGGAAACTTTGTGGACGATTTGATGCAAAACGATCCGATTTTCATTCGAATTCAAAATGAAATAATTTTGTCGACTTTGATAATTGCTGCTCTTGTTTCGTATGGCATCTACCGTGGCGGAAAGTTTGCATGGTTCACGTACAATCACGTACAATCAGATAAACCGTTTCCCACCATTGATGTGCGTGAAAATATGAAAGAGAATTTGATGCAACACGACCCGATTTTAATTCGATTTCAAGGGAAAACGATTATTTCGACTTTGATAATTGCTGTTATAGTTTCGTATGGTATTTACCGTGGCGAAAAGTTCCCTTGGTTCAGGTTCAATCATACCAAATCATATTTGGATCAATTCTCTAAATTTCTGACCTCGTTTTATCGAAAATAATCTTTTGATCAACACATTGTTCACTATGTAGCGTATACGACATATATACTTATCGGTAGCAACTTTTTAACTGTTAGTATATGTGTGCATTTATTCGCCTATCTATCTTAGTTCATTATAAAGAAATATATTTTTATATAAGTGATTCGTGATGTAATCTTGTTTTACATGATATTGTAGCGACCTCCCGTCATCTATTTTACATAATGTGTGACGTCATTACGCATTGCCTTTTTCATGTGTTTTTGGTGCTCGTCGCTTTGGTTTTGTGTAAGGAGTTTCTTTTCATTGTGTGTTACTGCAAATAAAGAAGCTGCCGCTTCACTGGTGACCCCGACCTTCAATAACGACTTTTTGAAGTTTACTTGATAAAATGTTCGAGAACGAAGACACGCAAAACTCCGTAGCGGTGAAACTTGCCACGTTTTGGACAACGCAGCCAAGAGTGTGGTTCCAGCAAGCTGAAGCACAGTTCGCTCTTAAGAAGGTTACAGTCGACCAAACTAAATACTTCTACGTTGTGGCAGCTTTAGACCAAGGAACAGCAAGTCGCCTCATCGACCTGCTTGAGAACCCACCACACGAAAACAAGTATGCGGCAATTAAGGATCGGCTGCTTTCTTCGTTCAGTCTAACAAGATCGCAAAGAGCGAAGCGCTTGCTACACATGCCACCTTTAGGAGACAGAATGCCATCAGCCCTAATGGACGAAATGCTGGCACTTTTGGGAAACGAAGAAAAGTGTTTTCTGTTTCGTGAGCTCTTCCTGGAACGACTACCCGCACACATACGCACGGGATTGGCAACACAAGAAGTCGACGATTATCGGATTTTAGCGAAGCAAGCTGATGCAATGATGTTGGCCGGGCGAGAAGACACCGATTACACGATTTCCAAGGTATTTAAACGAAAACCCCGTACTTCTGCACCGCGTAAAGTCGACGACGTCGACCCGGTTTGTTTTTATCACCGAAGTTTTGGAAACAAAGCCCGACAATGCCGTCCACCATGCTCATTTCAGGGAAACGAGGAAGCCGACCGTCGGTAGTTACAGCGACGGTCGGCAGAATTGGCAGTCTTTTCTCGGCGTGGGACCGCTCATTTGGTCGACATTTTCTAGTCGACACTGGTGCAGAGATTAGTGTATTGCCACCCACAGGACTTGAACGCCGTACCAATCAGCCTGGACCAGACCTCATCGCGGCTAACGGGAGTAAAATTAGAACTTACGGCTCCCGTTTAATCTCATTGGATTTGCCAGCTGGAAAATTTAAATGGAAATTTGTCCTGGCAGAAGTCACTAGGCCACTACTGGGAGCGGATTTCCTACGAGCGCATGGCTTATTGGTGGACCTCAAGAGCAAGCGGTTAATCAACGCAAAAACGTTTGTTAGCACTCCAATCTCCACGATGCCACAATCAGCGCCGCGCCTAAACGTCGTATCCTGGCAAAAATCACCCTACATGCGCCTACTCGCCGAATTTCCCACCATTACCACGCCGCACTTCTCCAATTCGATTCCGAAACATGGTGTTCAACACTTCATCATCACAAACGGCCCTCCAGTTCACGCCCACGCTCGACGTTTGCACCCAGAGAAACTTGTCCTTGCCAAACAGGAATTTGAAAACATGCTGCAAATGGGAATAATCCGACGTTCGTCAAGTCCCTGGGCATCGCCATTGCACATGGTCAAAAAATATACGGGTGAATGGAGACCGTGTGGCGATTATAGAAGGCTTAATGCAGCTACTCAACCCGACCGATACTCAATTCCGCACATCCACGACTTTTCAGCTCGTTTAGCTGGAGCTCGCGTTTTCTCCAAGGTAGACCTCGTAAGGGGATACCATCAAGTTCCCGTGGCCGAGGAAGATATACCCAAAACCGCTGTCATAACGCCGTTTGGTTTATTCGAATTCTTACGAATGCCATTTGGGTTAAAGAACGCTGCACAAACATTCCAACGTCTCATGGACACGGTGTGTCAATCCCTGCCTTTCGTTTACATTTATCTCGATGATATTCTCGTGGCCAGCGCATCATTTTCTGAACATCATAAACATTTAAAACAGCTCTTTAAACAGCTTGATGATTACGGACTTGTGATCAATTTAAACAAGTGCCAGTTTGGGGTCGAAAAAATCGATTTCCTTGGACACCGCGTAGACAGAGATGGTGCTCAACCACTTCCGGACAAGGTCGCAGCAATCCAGCAGTTTACCGCGCGCTGCCAGCATCATGTCGCCAATTTACGACTCTTTGTCCGGAAAACCATCTAAATTAATTTGGAATGACAAATTAAACTCTTCCTTCACCGCGGCTAAAACAGCCTTGGCAAACGCTACATTGTTGCACCATCCTGTACCACACGCGACAACCGCTGTAACTACGGACGCATCACAACACTCCGTCGGCGCAGTGTTGCAGCAACTTATCGGTGGCGAATGGCAACCGCTCGCATTTTTTAGCAAACGCCTGCGCGCGCCCGAGCTAAAGTACAGCGCATTTGACAGAGAACTACTTGCTATACACTTGTCCATACGACATTTTAGGTATTTTCTGGAAGGCCGCATATTTACCGCTTATACGGATCACAAACCGCTTACCTTTGCATTCGCAAAGGTACAAACGCCCTGGTCTGCCAGGCAACAACGTCATCTGTCTGCCATCTCCGAGTATACGACAGACGTTCGACACATCGAAGGAATGCGCAACCACGTTGCTGACGCTCTATCACGTGGTAGTATTGGTTCAATCGAACTCCCGCTCGATTTGGATTACACGTCCCTGGCAGCGGCGCAGATGGACCCGGAAATACAAGCATATCATACCGCCATTACTAACCTCAAACTGGCGGATATACAACTCGGCCAGTCGAACCAAACGTTACTATGTGACGTTTCTGCCGGTTACCCACGCCCGATCGTCCCCAAATCTTGGCAAAGAAAGGTTTTTGATGTGGTTCACGGCCTGTCTCATCCCTCGATTCGAGCCACACGAAAACTCGTCGCTTCAAAGTTTGTATGGCATGGCTTACACAAACAAGTGGGAGTATGGGCAAAGCAGTGCGTGCATTGCCAGAAGTCGAAAATTCAAACTCACGTTCGTGCTCCATTAGCCGCCTACCCACGTGTTCAAGGCAGGTTCAGTCACATCAATTTGGATATCGTCGGACCGTTGCCATCTTCACAGGGAAACACTTATTTACTGACAATGGTTGACCGTTTCACCAGGTGGCCAGAAGCGATTCCCATGCCAGACGCGACCACCATCACATGCGCCAGAGCCTTTGTCTTTCATTGGGTTTCACGATTTGGAGTGCCGTGCGACATTTCGTCCGATCGAGGATCCCAATTTACCTCCGAACTGTGGACTACCTTCAATCAGCTGCTGGGTATCAGACTACACCGCTCGTGCTCGTTTCACCCACAGGCTAACGGTTTAATTGAACGATTTCACAGGCATCTTAAAAGCGCACTGATGGCTCGGCTAACAGGACCCAACTGGATTAGATGCATTACCATGGGTTATGCTTGGGATTCGTACCGCCCCAAAGGAAGATCTTCGAACAACATCGGCAGAATTAGTTTACGGCTCGCATATAAAAGTTCCTGGTGATTTTTTTACAGCCAACCAAAACCAAGAAGCTCCACGAATTGTGATGCCAGCATTAAGAGACGCTGTTCGCCAACTTTTACCAAGCGCAATGTCACGTCACGGCATTGTCCGAACAATGATACCAAAAACCCTGAACTCCAGTCCATACGTGTTTCTACGAATAGACAAGCACCGCCCACCTTTGACACCACCGTATGAAGGCCCATATCGTGTATTACAAAGAACTGACAAAACTTACACGATAGATATGGGGGGTCGCGAGCAGGTGGTATCCATAGACCGCCTAAAGCCTGCACACCTGGACTTGACGCAACCTGTACAAGAGCACCAACCACCGCGACGAGGAAGGCCACCAAACTCTAATCACACCGAGACATCCGCACGACAAACCATGACCGAAGAACCAGTTACTCCTTGTACGAGTAGTGGTCGACATGTCCGACCTCCTGTACGTTTCAGATCGTAATTACATGTCCGCTTCTGGCGGGGGGTACTGTAGCGACCTCCCGTCATCTATTTTACATAATGTGTGACGTCATTACGCATTGCCTTTTTCATGTGTTTTTGGTGCTCGTCGCTTTGGTTTTGTGTAACGAGTTTCTTTTCATTGTGTGTTACTGCAAATAAAGAAGCTGCCGCTTCAATATATATATTTGCAAGTACCTAGTTGGCCTGTGGGCCGATCAATTGATCAGTAGTATATTAAAAGCTGACATTTCATTGCAGAATCTGACCGTTTGGATTGTTTAACAACTTGTTTGAACAGATCTGAATACCCTCTACAATAAAATAATGAATTATGACATTGGGACTTGATGTATTTATTAGAACATTATGTATATATACAAATGCACAAGGTAAAACTATAGTTTGTCAAGTTAGGCACGCTGTATAGTATGCAGTTAAATATATGCAAATACACAAGGTAAAACTATAGTTTGTCAAGTTATGTAAGTTGTATAGTGTGCAGTTAAGTTTAATACTTTAAAATCAGTTTTCACCGATCCAAGTTGCCATTTTCCCATTTATGGGAAACTTTTGAAACCGGTCAGAACTCTCATAAGCTGCTATCTTCTCCAGCATCTTGAAATTGGTCAAGTATTTCTTAACGTTCGGGTGCTGGTCAAAACACCCCGGGAAGCAAAGACGAATGTTATCCAGACTTTCGCATAGTGCGAAATCCACGTAGGTAAGTTTGGACCCGATCAACCAGCCGCCATGTGCCAAATTCTTTTCAAAGAGATCCAGTTTAGCAGGAAGCTCACTAAGATAATTCACTTTCAGCGAATCGAATGCTGAATCGTAGCATAAGGTGCGGAACGTACTTCGAAAGTCCTGAACCACGCCTTCTGCCACGTCGCATTTAACTTGCTCTTCCTCGTTCGTAGGACCAAGGACCTTGTGTTTTCTTGCCAGGTATTTCATTATCGCCCAACTCTCAGTAACTTTAACGTCACCGTCGGTCAAATACGGGATGTTGGGGTAATCGAACCCAAAAGTAAACTTTACCGACATCCATTCGCTCAAGTCCCAACCGTCACCTGCTTGGTAATGACCGAACCGTTTATCTTCATAATCAACACCTATATATTCAAGCATATGACGAATGGGTTGTCCCAAACCACGAATATCCCAGTAAGCAAGCACGATTTTGGACATTTTTGAGTCAAGACAAATTCAACTATATCCTATAGATTTAAATATAGGTAAAAATACGGAAAATAAAATTGCAAAATAATACTGAACCTTTTTTGTAAAATATAGTTAATAGTTGTCTACAAAACTGGATGATAAAAACATTTCCTTAAACCTTATAACTTAATATAAGAAATTCAGAAATTCGAAATATGATCGAACGAAACATGATATCGGTCTTCTGTTTGTTTACGGTTGTAATTGCTGCGACGGCCGCTGGCCTTCTGTTAAAATATTTCTTGCAAAATTTGATCTGCACACTGTCTCGATAGAGTGCATTTGCGGTATGCGAATTTTTGATAGAATCTCTTTGGTATGGACGTCCTTTCGTTAACGAAAAATCTTTTTTTTGCGGGATAAAAATTTTTTTTTTGCAGACCGATTCTCTCTAGTTTTAAACTGTACAATGCTTCAGGGGCGTCGTTCTAGCCCGCCAGCTATAACAAATACAAGTAACTAAACAAACTGGTTATTTAAAATAATTAATGGTTTATGTTTACATCAATTCTGTTTTACATAAACGTAAGCTATTGATAACTCAATAGACAAGGTGTTCGGAATGCTCTAGTAGGCGCTTTTCAGTTAAAAAAGACAGATTAGGTCTCCAAATAGCTCGTCAAACGAAAGGACTTTAATGCGAATAGCTCTTTCCCAAATTTTCACGTTACAACGCATTTGAAAGAATATTCTGCTATTTACCTTTGCATCATATTACATAAACGAAGTAGCGTGTAACCTATCTGTCTTTGTTAAAATGTCCATGTAATTCAATATACTAGTAACTAGTTTGAGACTGCTGGTTACAAAGTGATCAATATATAGATAGATCACTTATGTTGGCATTTTGATTCTCTTTACTTATATACACCGATCGTCATATTATTATTTAAAGGAAAACCACAAAGGTTAGAGTGCTGGTTTTCAGTGATTAAACATTTAAATATTTCAAAATGACCGGTACTTTTAAGAATCGTGGCATCTTATTATCCTGCTAACATAAACTTGGCAAAAGTTTATAATATTCATATTTATTTCCGAAAAGCAAGCCACAATCAATTTGCTATCTCGCACCTGCAACATTACGGCTAAAAGGCGACGAAATAACCCAGCAAGCGATTTGTTGGGACACCTTTTTTGCCTAATATTACTACCGGAAAACTGTCTACATCAAATAATCATTTGCAGAATGTTTCAACCAAAGAACAGCATTATATTATATTGTTTGGTCCCTATAGTCGTCGCACACTTTGTTTTTATAGCTTATTTTAAAACAACGCAAACTGAAAATAAACTCAAGGCTAACCCCACTACCTGCCTTAACTGCAGCACTACACCATAAGTGTGCAACTAATTTACTTCGTGTTAAATTGGTTATCAATCATGCGATCAAAATTTTTGCTGTAAAAAACGTTTCATGGTAAAATCAGTTTGCGTTAAAAACGTTTTTGTTTCCATATCACGAACTTCCCCATATTCTTCATATCGACCACGAATCGGTCTTAAGGTAATCAAGGCATGACCATTCAATATTTCTTCATACATTATAAAATATCATTAAAGATAACACCTTCTTTTTTCGCTTTGTAAATTGCAGTATAATTAATTTGATAACCAAATGTATCATGTTAATTTCCGTCTTGACAACAAACAAATAATTTTGCGATGTTTAAATATGGTTTATCAATTATAGATGGCGTATAACCAATTAAATTGATGGATCTGGCAAGTGCCACCCTTTTAGTCAAGGTATTTAAATACATATTTTGCTAAGTAACAATATATTGATTCCAAAATGATTTTACGGTTGTAAGAAGCATGTGTTACGCTGGGTGACCAGTCAACTGAACCCCTTACAACTGAACCCCTTACAACTGAGCCACTACAACTGAACCCCTTTTAACCGAACGCTTTTAACTGAAAAGGGGGTTCAGTTGTAAAGAGGTTCAATTGAAATGGGTTCAGTTGTAAAGGGGTTCAGTTTAAAGGGGTTCAGTTAAAAGGAGTTCAGTTGTAAGGGGCTTAGTTGTAAGGGGTTCAGTTGTAAAGGGTTCAGTTGTAAGGGTTCAGTTGAAAGGGGTTCAGTTGTAAGGGGTTCAGTTGTCATGGAACCGTTACGCTGCGCACCGTTTTTTTTCGTTTAACTCTGAAATTTTGTCATAGTAGAGCAGAGCTTCGTTAAAATAAGGGTGTTGATTGTGTATTACCTAGCTATTTTATTGTGAAAAAGTTTCCATGTACCACCACGAAACGTTTAAACAAAATCATGGATGGTTTTAAGCTTAGGATGCAAATTATAGCTTCAATTTTAAGTTGTAAAATAATCTAAGATTTGCTGTGACAGATATTTTAGAAAGACAACAATAAATTTGCTTAATTATTTTTTAGTTAGAAGAAATGTCAGCATGTGCTATAGGTTCTAGATTTAATTGTATATGTAGCAACGTAAAACGACTACTTCTTTACGCTCTCGCGTATCTCTACCAAATGTATCTACCCTTCAATTTTGTGACCGGAATACACGCAACGATATGGTTCAGTGAATACGAAATGACGTAATAGGAAATTAGGGGACGATCAAGAAATTTACAGGACCATATTAAAAATATCGTTACATATTATAATATGCATATAATTAGCCTATTGGTAATCGTACACTTATTGGGTCCGGGAGCACATTAAAAAAGGATAATATTTGAAAGTTAAAGGATAATAATTGTATTCCAGGGATGATTTTATTGCTTAACTTAAGTTTTAGTTTTCTCCTTTTTGTACCCATTTAATTTTGCAGTAAGAAGATGTGAAATAAAAACGTTTTGCTGCCAGCACGATTTTTATGAAAAAGCGCTTTTGGGTGAACATACCGCGCTAAAACGTTTTCCTGTAATAACGTTTGCCATTTTACAAGATTGTACACGTGTTAAACATCCTGGTTTCGTGTTGTTTTCTATCTGCATGCCGAATAAATGTCTAAGTCACCAATCCATTTTTATTAGTTTATTTTCCTAAAATGCCTAATTGTTTGTGCAAGCATAAAAGAAAAGCTTCTAGGTTTTATTTGTTCATATGTTTTACACGTATTCACAAGATGTTTTCACATATGACGTTTTGAACTCTAAGTAGGTATTGGTAAGAGTTCATCTTAAAATATTGATTTAAAATCGTCGCATAGTATTAGCTGATGTGATAGTGGTTGCTGTGATAGTGGTTGCTGTGAAAGATTTGAATAACCCAACCACCAAGAACCTTTACATATGAAACCCTTAACACTTAACCACACAAACCAGTGATCAGTCTTCTTAACGCCCAAAAAAAACTTTTTAGAGGTGTTAGCTTATATGTATTAGTAAATGCAGTGGTTTTGGGTTTCAAAGATTGGGTAAATCACGCCAGGTAAACTACTACCAGAGAATAAAATAACGGCGGCCGTTTTTTTCGCACTTTAGGAATAAATTGATGGAGAATTGTAATTCGAAAAAATAGCTATATCAAACATATAACACTTGCTTTATATTCAATGTGAAATCTATAGCATGATTTAATAGAGTTGAACATTTTGGAAACGTTAGCATTTTTTCTTTGCTTTGATCGTTATTTTTATATAGGATAGGATATTCATGTTTATCCCCGTGAATGGGAAAACCAAGGGGGTTAACACACGGGTAATCTTCAAATCACCTTCGATCGTCGGGTTACCGGAGCTATTACAATGTATTATGTATGATTCACACGTTCCTTCAATTTGGTAGAACCAAATATTCCGCTAGGTTCAGGCAATGCTGGTTAGGGGCTTGTCAAAGGACACAACCGATTAGCTAGCAATGAGTTTCGAAGTTGCAACCCTTCGGTTGATAGTCGTCGCACTAAACCACCAGACTAACAGACCGGACTACCAACGTGAATACTTCACCGGGAAACATGGATACCAATCTTGGATTGGTAACTCGGGAACCCATTAGTTTCTGCTTGAAGAAACAAACGTTTTACACTTTGGTTAAGATATACCAAGAGTGATTTGGTAACCAATGGAACCCGTTCGATTCTGCATGCAGAAACATATGGCATGAAACACATATACGATACAGTCAAAATGAATTTTAAAAATATTGGTGGCTAACACATGATTAATGGTATCTAGTAATGAATGTATGTGTAATGAAGTGATTGCATTTTTTAATAAAAATAAATATCAATGTTGAGTAAAATCAAATTCTATTACTTTTTTACTCTTAGGTCTAAATTATGTAAATATAAAGGTTTTCTTCTTCTTGAATTTTTGTTCTTATATGGGCATGTTTGGTGTTCCTCTGTGAAGACTTTTAATGGCCATATTGAAACGTTTGCTTAATGTACCAAATGGAGGCACACACTTCATTTTAGAACATAATCCCCAAAAATTAATATCGTACTTGCATGGCGTGAGATGAAACCTTAAAATGTTTTTTTTAATCAGGATAACAATACAATGAACATGTTATTTGCATTGTTAGTTGCGTTACATGGACAGTCGCGATGATGAACAACTGAGAGGAATTACAATGAAGTCCAGCGCTATATCTCTTCATTACTCACTACAAGCTATACAAGTGACAAAAACGCCATCCTTTTGTATTGTCAAAAATTGTTGTCCACCCCTAATTTTACAGAACTTTATTTTATTCCCAAACGTTTTACCTCAATTAGACTTTCCATTTGTTATATTGCGCCATAAAACAAAGTGAGCTTCTATTTGAATAGTTTTCGGGGATGTACCAGAAAATAGTAAATACCTGAGATATGGCGCTGTTAAAGTGTGAATAACGGTTTTATACACGTAGTAAAATTGTGCATAGAAATTGCATATTCATTTTATGTTTGGTGGTTTACCCAGCAAACCGTATAATATTAATTCGGAATTTATTTTCATTATAAAAAATTATAAAATATAAAAAATTATAAAAAAACACCATTTCAATATATATATATATATATATATATATATATTTATACGTCAAAAAACTTTCTTATTTTTAGTTTATTTTTTATTGTGGTGAGATTTGTATTTACACATATTTACCCTAAAAAACTATTACAATTACAATCGAAGTGCGTATATAAAAGTGGTTAAAAGAATAAAGAGAAAAGGATAAAAACAACAAACTGTTAAAATCATGAACTAAAATTGAATGTTGCAAAATGCATATATTAAAGTGAATTTAATATAGGATAGGCTATTCATGTTTGGTTTCGTGATTTAGAAAACGTAAGGGGTGTTAACATACGGGCAATCGTAAGATTAGCTCGCACCCACCCGTCGGGTTGCTGGAGCTATTGTAGTGTGTTGTGTATGATAGAAACATTTTTTCGATTTCGTAGAACCCATCAATTCACTGGGTTTAGGCAATTTCCGATAAGTGAATGGACATAACCGAGTAGCTAGCAACCAGGTTTGAATCAAAAACCCTTCGGCTGAAAGGCGACGCACTAATCCAGCTAATCGTTCGGAAGAATATACAAAAATGGATATATAAAAGGTAAATATAAAAAAAATATATAAACAAGTAGGACATTATGTATACAATTACACGCGCACAACATAATGTCGTTTAAGTTTCCGAAGATTTTCTAGAAAAGATTGAAGAAGAGCCTGTAAAGCTCGAATCTTATTGTCGTATTGTATTTCTCGGCTGTTACATATGCATGGTAGTTGTGTCTTATGTGAATAGGTAATGTAGTAACCATACTGCCATGCTATATCGACTACTGACTCTCTGCTGAAGGATAGGATACAACCGTGGATTGTGTACTTGCGGTTAAGCCGTTATACTTAGCCCACCAAACCTACAATAAATCGCTTGTCAAGAGAACATCGGGCCACTACCAACGTATATCTAGGGTTTTATGGCATATTGACACAAATATTTACCTCAAGTAAACTGCATTGCCGCTCATATCTTTATAAGTTAGGACTTTTCAATGCAAACACAACCAGGAATCAGATCGGGACATCGGTAATGCATTTATATATACAAAAGATTATACATTAACCTAGCCCAGTGCTATAAAATGACAGGTGTTAAATAAAATACATATCGTTGGCATGACTTTAGGTTGCGCCTGTTCGCGTGGGTTGCAAGGTATTACACATTGTTGTTAGTTAAAATAAGTGACCACGCAACCACCATAACCTATGGCCTATTGAATACTGTAAATGCGTAGCCTCTGTTAAAGTCATTCGTTATTTCCAGCGCGGCAGATCTTAGTTATTGTTTTATAATTGAGTTCTGTTCCGTGGGAAAAAAATCAAAGGAGTTGCGTTTAAAATTAAAATGGAGGGAGAAAAACCTGACCTTTCCACCACTGAAAATAATGAAAAAGCAGAGCAAAAACTGTCTACGTCATCGGTTTTCGTTGAAGAGGTAGAAGAACTGGAAGATGGGAGATATGGGTTTTTCTCCTTCACCCCGAACTGGCTGCAATGCTGCAACAACGCCAAAGGATTTCTCGTCGCATATTCTTTCTTTGTAGTCGTGCAAGGTAAGCGCTTAACGTGGCTCCGGTACTAGAACTCTTACGTAATAAAAAGGGGTAAGAAAATAGCGTGTATGAGCATAAGTAAAATAAGAGCGTTTTATAAGCCAAACGAAAACTTTACAGCTATTTTTACAGCTATGTAATTTCAATATAGACGTGTTTTAACGATTGTCGTTTTGCCGTGTTTTTTTTCTGTTTCCCTTTATTTGAAGGTTCTGTTTCGTGTTTTCATCGTGGAAATTAAAAAGAAAGTAAACCAAAAATGATCACGACCGGTATGGAACAGTGCTTGCAAAAGAAAAACATGACATAATATGTATTTACTCCAAACAAATCTCGAAACTGTTACCCCTCTTTTCCACGCATTTTTACTTGATATCCCGAATCCTTAGATGCAGCATGATTTAGAATAGAAAAGATTAGGATAGTTATGTTTATCCACGTGTATGGGAAAACGCAAGGGGCGTTAACACAACGCCAGTCACCAGATTTATTCGCGCTCACCGTCGGGTTATTGGTGCTAATGAAGTGTGTTAAGTAAGATTGAAAACTGCCTTAAATTTGGTGAAACCTATCATTTTACTGGGTTAAAGAAATAATCGCTTAGTGTCTTGTCTATGGGCACAACCTGCTCGTGGGCAAAAAGTTTTAAACCAAAACCCTTCGGCTGAGCGACGCACTAACCCACAAAGCTTATCGGTCGGACATCAAAATTGTTGCACTTTCCGGGAATCGAATCCGGGTCGCCAGAATGGGAATCTTGCATGATACCACCACACTACCTTGCAATATTATATAAAAACACGACATAAACAAATCTATAAATTGTCTCGCCTACTCTTCCCCGCAGTATAGTAACTGGATGTCATGTATTCCCTTCACTCCACAAGTAGAACGAATTAAAAATTGCTTGTTTAAAATTATGTCCGTTGGATGGGTTTAAATCGTTAGCATGTTCGACTAAATTTAAAACGAACTTTATGCTATAACTTGAATTATGTAATTTTTTGTGTACAACGAAAAAGTAAACAAATTGCAGGGATCTTTAAATAAGATTTTTATTTGATCCAAAAATATAAATTGGTTACTTATTTAGTTGTCGCCTTTTTTAGAAAGACAAAGAGACCTGCATTTTTGCAGAGTAAACCTTTTTCATAGGCCTCTTGGTCATCATTTTTACTTTTTTATCAGCCAGGTTTTGAGCTATTGGGTTGCTCGTCATCAAGCACGTGGCATCCTACATATGAGTCACTCGTTCTTAAACAATAAATCATCATGCTGTTTAAAATTATGATCAACTGTGGAGTACTGAGCTTAATAAGAACGAAAGAAATTTGATGTTGTACCATCTATAGCAACACATTGTAGTTAGATTTAAACTGCACGGATACCCCCCCCACATACCTGTTTTAACCTGTCATTTATATTGATTCGAAAATAAACACGCAGAGCGTATCATTAAACTGTTTACCATTCTGGCAATAAGGTTTACTGCCCATGTCTCGTAAAATAAACTGTATAATTTTACACCTAAAGTTTTAATAATTTGGCCTTATGCAGGGTTGTATATTTTATTTGGCTTGCAAGGGGTTGTCACTAGGTTCGTTTGTTAATGGAGTGCTGGACGAGCCCTCATCGTGGCAACGATTCAGCTGCACTGGGCCTCAAATATTGACATCTTCAATCCCTTTATTCGATTTTATGAGTGGCAAACATACAATCTCTCATATTTACACAAAATAGCGTGCGATCTCTAGAAATGCAGCGACCTGTATCTGCTGCATATGTATAATAACGACGACGTGCGTAAACTACGCATATGGAACGTTCAGGAGCTTATCAATTAAACGGCCATGCAGCAGAATGATTAACTCCACCGATTTATATACAAAATGGCATTTAAAAACGGCCCTGGTATAGTAATACCCGTCACGCAATCTAAAGATAATTAAAACAACTTATTGTTTCACTATACTGGCTACACCCCACAGTTTAAATTGCATAATAACCTTGCATCGTATAAACATCATCAGTACTTGATACCTTCTTTGAAGTCATACACGGTATTTCTTATTCAAAATGTTAAACAATTAACAAATAATGTTTTTTTATGACTCGGTTGGGTTTGCTCAAGTTAATGATTTATAATGGTGTCATTGGGTAACTAATGTTCATGTTCTGCTATTGTTTAAACACGTGATTGCAACATAGTTTAAACAAGTCAAAACGTACCTTGAAAGTGCGTCATCCGAAAATCGGTTGTGCGGCATTCCTACAGTTTTGTTCCGTTTGTTTAAACCTGACTGAAAGATTAATTCGAATTCTGACACAAGACAGTTTAGCTGTGTCCTTTGGTAAAATATTTAACTGAAATTACCGAACCCAGTGATTTAATGAGCTAAACAAAACAATGTCTTTACTTCTACATACTGCAATTGCTTCACTAACCCTTTTTAAAGGGGCAAGTTATAAACCAATATGATGGGTTCGTAACCAAGCTCGATTTCAAATAAAATTCGGTGTATGTATCGGTCGCAGTATCTATTGGGTTAGTGCGTCGCGTTTAAGCTCAAACATTAACTGAACGCAGGGAATTGTGCGTCGCGTTTAAAAAACATTACCTGAACGCAGGGAATTGATGGATTTTAACAAAATAAAGTAATCTTACATGACACATTGCAGTAGCTATGGTAACCCGACGATGGACACGATGTAATCTGACGATTACCCGTGTGTTAACCCACATTGCGTTTTCTTATGCAAGGGGTTATACATAAATATCCTACCCTATCCTAATCTATCGCGTTTATCTGACGAATATGACACCTCTTACGCCTTTTTTAATCTGCGGGGGAAAATATTAGCATTAGTATTAGCATCCCATTTTACATTCTGACCGAATTGTATATTTCTTACAGGTATGTTCGTTAACGGCTTCATAAACGTGAGCATCACTACGTTAGAAAAGCGATTCGGTTTACGGAGCTCGGAAGCCGGTGTCATCTCTGTTGGTTATGACATCGCATTTTGTATTCTCACCATGTTTGTCACCTACTTTGGCAGTAGGAGCCACAGGCCACGAATTATATCCGTCGGGGCGTTTCTGTTGGGCGTGGGCGGGCTCATATTTTCACTGCCTCATTTCACAACTGGGTTGTATTCTTTCGAAGAAGGTTTCGCAAGTAAGTGGTTCACAGTAGCACAACCGACTAATTCAGCTGCTGGTATCGATCTTACAATCTTTTGGCTAAAGATTGAAGGCCTAACTAATGACAACATTTCAGGATTCTAATGCTTAACCACACAAAAAATATATATAACCCAATACTGGGTGTCAATAGTCAGATTTCCAAAGCTAGAAAATGTGTCTATCGTTTAATATGACTTTTTAGCCCATTTGATTTCAATAAAACAAGAAACAGTTCGTTTTATATCCAAACATGCATATGCGCTACTTATGGACAGGTGTTTATGTCACATAAATTTCCAGCGTATGCTCATAAAAACGAACACAATAAAATGAACACCAAGTGAATAAGCGTGTGTGTGGATACGGACTCAGCGTCCTACAAGTAATACCGCACATAAAAGTTAGCAGGCATGACCAAACCTTCTAGGGGCAGTAATTTGTAGCACTCGATCGGTTCTACGGTGCAAAAACATTTACCAATTTAAACATCCAAGCAACTTCAACAAGTTAATTTTCGCAATGATTATGTTACATATTTTCATTACATAACTGAACTATATCCAAGCAACTTCAAAAAAATGTTTCGCAATGATTATGTTATATATTTTCATTACATAACTGTACTATATCCAAGCAACTTCAAAAAAATGTTTCGCAATGATTATGTTATATATTTTCATTACATAACTGTACTGTATCCAAGCAACTTCAAAAAAATGTTCCGCAATGATTATGTTATATATTTTCATTTCATAAATAAACGTTTTTTAAAACAGCTCTCTGCAACGGAGAAGACCACGGCGACGGTTGTGCTTCAGGAGCTTCTTACCTCAGCAATTACGTATACGTGTTTATATTCGCGCAATTAATCAACGGGGTTGGATGCACGCCCCTGTACACACTCGGGTTGGCAGTGATTGAAGATAGTGTGCCAAAAGAGTCAGCTAGTTTGTATTTAGGTACATGGTGAGATATATGATTTATGTATGTTAGAAGACTCGTTCTTGCTATAGGATGACGACGGTCGTTTTGAGGTATAAATAGAATATTAATGTTTAGAACGTGAATGGGGAAACGCAAAAGGCATTTTTACGCGGACAATCGTCCAATTACCTCGTGCCCATCGTTGAGTTACCAAAGCTTTTTTTGTGTGTTGTTTATATTTGAGACTTTCCTTCAATTTGGTAGAACCCATCACTTCAACCAGATTTAGTGAGTGGTTTGCTTAAGTACACAACCGACTAGCTAGTGACCAGTTGTTAATCTGGAATCCTTCGGCTGAAAGGCTATACATTAACCCACCAACCTATTCTGTCGAACATTATTGTTTTCCTGTGAGTCGGAAAACGCAAGGACCATTGTCAGCTTACAAGTCCGGCCCGTTGGTCTAACGGTTAAGTGCGTCGCCTTTCAATCGAAAGGTTGAAGGTGCGAAACTGATCGCTAGCTAGTCGGTTGTGTCCTTGGGCAAAGCACTTCACGGACTTTGCCTGAGCCCAGCGGAATAATGGGTTCTACCAAATTGAAGGAACGTGTCTATCATATACAACACACTGCAATAGCTCCGGTAACCCGACGATGGGCGCGAGGTATCTGACGATTGCCCGTGTGCTAATCCCCTTGGTTTTCCCATCCACGGGGATAAAGGTATCATATCCCTTGTGGGCATCGCCTTACCTTGTGTTTTTTTTTATTTCTAACCCATTTCAGTAAGTTCCTTACACAGAGAGTTGAAACCACTGCAAGTTGAATCCTATAACTTCTGCAAATATGTAAATATACTTTTTATACTAGGAATTGGAAACGCGGCATCCATATTTGGACCAGTACTGGGTTACGGTTTAGGTGGAGTTGTGTTGAGTTTTTGGGTCGACTTTGATCAAATTGATACATCAAAGTAAGTATATGAAGGAAAACCATCACCGTGAAAATGAGTATGAGCACGCGTTTTTAACTTGACTTTTAAACGGGTAATCGTCAGATTACCTCACGCCCATTTAAGCCCAATAAACCGCTGTGTTAGGGGATATCCGCATTGTGCTTTACTCTTTTAATTACCTAGCGACCCGTTTTCAATGTACAACATTTCGGTTGAAAGGCGACTCAGGAAACTACCAAGCTATATTTGGTGTAAATGATCGGACAATTCGATAAACTGATCTTTTATTTAATTTAATTACAGTGTCAATTTAACTCCTTCTGACCCGCGATGGGTTGGTGCATGGTGGCTGGGTACTATGATTTCTATGGCATGTGCTTTTCTCCTTGTTATTCCATTCGCTGGATTTCCTGCTCAGTTCAAAGGTACTAAATAAACATTATTGCATCACGTGACAATGGTGCAATGTTGAAATGTTGCCACAAAAGTTATTGTTTTTGTGCACATGAAACGAAAAACAACTAATAAACCAAATTAGTAAAATGCCAACCGAAAACGTCGGTACATTGGCGTTTTAAAACTTATGTTAATCTACTGCTCATAAAATTTACACTCCTCTCTGTAACACCTTTTTATTCTATTGTTTACTTCTCCAAGTTTCGAATATGCCACTGACTCGTTGCAGGGTCCGTTTTTAGGCGCACTATGTAAGAAGTGGTCACGATTACCGCTCAGCAAGACAACCGTTCACACACTTCCTTAACACAGGCACCGCCCAGTTTAGACGAATGAAAAACGCTGAAGTGGACAAAACCACTGGTGGAGAAGTTGCCAAAGAGGAAAACTTTGCGAAATCTTACAAGGATTTCCCCAAAGCTTTGATGATGCTGGCGAAGAATAAAACTTATGTTTTTGTCACGCTGGCCGACTGTTCGGAGGCAATTTTGATCAGCGGGTTTACCACGTTTCTGCCAAAAATTATCGAGAGCGAATTCCAGCAATCAGCCGGGACTGCGGCACTTGTGGCAGGTGAGCTCACGCTTAGGATATTCATGTTTATTTCCGTGAATGGGAAAAACAAGGGGGTAAACACACGGGCAATCGTCAGATCACCTCGCGCCCACCGTCGGGTTACCGGAGCTATTGCAGTGTCTCTTGTATATGATAGACACGTTTCTTCAATTTAGTATAACTCATTAATCCGCTGGGTTCAGGCAATGTCCGTAAAATGCCTTGCCCAAGGACACAACCGACTAGCTGGCGACCAGTTTCGCACCTGCAACCTCTCTATTGAAAGGCGACGCACTTAACCGCCAGACTAACCGGCCGGCTTCTCGCCATGTTAAAAAACTAAACGGTCCAGTGGTAGAATGGTAAATGCGACATATTCACACGCCGGTCAATATAAAAAACGGTCTAAGTGACGTGCCCGTCATAAGGTCGAAACTTGTCCCGGTAAAAAATGTTAAAAAACTGCCAATTCTACAACTGTGAAAGTACCACAAACACTCTACCAGGTTTAATTGGGCTGAAATCGAAATCAGGGGATTAGATAGAATATTAATACTTATTTTTTCGGGTGAAAAATAGATTGCTTGCTTAAGACTGGATTCACACACATATACAGTTGCGCCGGTGAACAAGTGTTTTTACTGGGCCACACCTTTAATCCACGATTGGCATGTCACTAATGCCGACCTTTGTACACGACTGTGAAATGGTCTTGCAACCATTCAGCTACACTACCGTTCTAGTGGACAAGTCCTTTCTATTTTTGTTTGCTGGGCTAAGTTTCGAATCATTTCAGCTGATTTATGCAAAAATATCCTTTATCTTTGGGTAACGAGGCAGGACATCTTTTATGTCGTTGTATATTCCATTAGGTGTCATCAGCATACCGGGCGGGATGCTTGGTCACGTTCTTGCCGGTTTGATAATCAAGTGCTTCAACCTCAAAACGGCCAACATCCTTAAGTTTAACATAGTGTGCTGCTTGTGTGTTTGTGCGTTGTCGCCGTCGCTGTTGATGTACTGTAGAAACCGTCCTGTTGCTGGAATTACAATACCTTATAAGTAAGTTTAGTTCTGTATGACTTATTTTTTTATACCGGGCTTATAGTTTCGAAGCCACAATGGGTTCGTTGTTAAGACCGTTTTTAGTATGTAAGTGGCATGCGTATCGTTTGCGTTAACCATTCGGCCACACCACTGTACTCTAATGATTACTTACCTTTATGGGCAAGTAGTAAAGAAAACTTGCCTTTTCTCCGAGGGGTCATTGTGCAGCCATATTCGTATGTAGAGTCTAAATCCATCTTAAAGGTGAATTTATTGAAACCAGGCACTTGTTTTGTCTGACGTTAAGCAAGAAACGCAAAGTTGATCAGCAAAACCAAGCCTTTAGATGTTTTGAACTGAAATCGTATGAATGTTCCACTAAGATATAACACAAAACTTTTAAAAACCTGTCGGGGGCACGAGATGATCTGAATACTAATATGAAATATTCTCCTGTCTTGGCTGAGATCGTCAGATCCAATCGGGTAGTTACGTCATCACAGCTAATATATTTGTTTGCTAGGATTTTACTATTCATGTTCGAAAAGCGAAAAAGTATCATTTCGGCCAGGGAAACCATGTCCATCCAAAGTTATGTCGCTCGGGTGGTCACCCGAACGATTACAGATTCGAAAATTGCTATAGGCCCAGGTCATTATGTCTCTAGGCACTTTATAAACTATGCTTCAGCCCAAGAGGTAATAGGTTAGTACGTCCAACTACTAGATCAGTGCGTCCAACAGAAGATATTGTAGTTTTTTTGCAAAATAAACACAACACACTTTTTAAGTAAAACTTTTTTTTATTCCGACGGGTGAAATAACACCCCTGCGCTTATAATACATCTTTACAGCAATACAAATGATCTTGGTGGAATCATGTCGACGTGCAACGCAAATTGCTCTTGCCAAGAAGAGTTTTACATTCCAGTGTGTGGCACAGATGGTATCAACTACTTCTCCGCTTGTGCTGCTGGTTGCAATGAACATATAGAGAATGGAACTGACTCGGTAAGCCTAAGCATAAATCGGCACCACTCAATAGAAAGGTACTTTTTACCAGACTAAGTCATAAAACCAGAACCCCTGGTCCCCTAGACTGATATAATTGTATATGCTGGCTTTTAAGTGAATCGCTTTCGCCCACAAACTATTCCATTATCAGCAATTTTGAAATAACTTGTCGTTATATTATTTAATATGTTACTAAAGTATTCTTGCGGCCGATTTGTGCAACCGGGCATAAGTGCAACAGAGCCAAAAAAGGAGTGTGATTGGTTGTATCGATATGTCCATAGCGATATCCCCGTCCTGATCATTATACCGTTCACGGCATGTCGAGCTCAGTCGTCGCAACTTGTATCATCAGTCGAAAAAGTCTGAAACCATGCAGTCTATCTTTACAATAAGGCACTTGTTCCGCAGACGGTATATTCTTCTGTGGGTTTAGTTTTAAATTGGTTAAACAAAAAACTGTAGGCTACTATTAGCTCAAATAATCCGACAAAGGTCACTTCATATATGTACGTACTACTGTCGTTTTTTCACAGCAGTTATAAGACTGAGTACAACCGTATGCACTCCATAGTGTATGCACACCGTGACAATACCTCATTTCAGTACTACAACAACTGTTCGTGTATTTCAACGCCGTCCAACAACGGCTGGCAAGCGTCATCGGGCCACTGCGTTACGAATGATTGCAACTCACTGGGGGCTTTCCTCGGTGTGTTCTGCGTGTGTGTCATGTTCACCTTCATGTCCAGCACTCCGTCGCTGGTCGTCACGTTTAGGTTGGTTTTTGAAGAATTCATTATCTTATTAGTATGGGATGTGAAAAGTGGTAAAACGTGCAGTGCTTCCACTTAACCGCCTTTTTATACTGCAATCTTTTTTTTCACTTTTTTGACCGGGTAAAGATTCGATCCCAGATGGTTTGTGTCATAATTTCATTCACGGTGTTAAAATTTATAAACAACCATTTTGTTTTCTTTGTTTTCTAACACAAGAATATGAACACATTATAAGTTTTACTTTTCCCTTTACAATAGGGTATTGCCGCAGAGGATTCGTACATTCGGTCTCGGCGTACAGTGGCTCTTTATACGAGCCCTGGGATCAATACCCGGTCCTATAATGTTCGGTACGGTGATCGACCTAACATGCATCCTGTGGCAGAAACGCATATGTGATGGTAGCAAGGGTTCTTGTTGGATATATAACTCGGAGGACCTCGCAATCAATGCTTTGATTATATGTGAGTTTACAGAAATAATGTGTGTGGCGGTATAAAATGGTAAACCGGTCGAAAGACCAAAGTAGATAAACATCGTAAACGACCATGGTCAAAATTGAAAAAAGAGGCTGGCATTGTACGGTCGTGTGGCCGATTTGTTAACGCGACCGATACAGATACCGACTCTTATACAAATAACTGTCTTGGTGACGAGCCCGTCATGGATTCGAAACTTGGCTCGGTTAAAAAAAAGAGGCAAGCTTAGTACTACCATGTAGTTACCAATATGTTAATTCACTAGCCCACCAATGCCCAGTGTCCTTATACTGCAAAATGTAAGGTTGGGGTTTCATTTCTTAATGGATAAGTGTTTAATCAAAATAACGACCATGTGTACGATCTGGGAATTAACATTCTGTTTTTTTACTAGGTGAACCAAGTGCAATGTACCTTATTAAATGTTTTATATATAAATCGGGGGCTTTAACCGTTCGGCCACACAAATGTTTGGTTTTCTTTTTTTCTTTATTTTTACCGTGCCAACTTTCGATCCCATGCTAGAATTGTCAGTAGAGCCGTTTTTATATATGGAACGTTAAATCAATTGGCTTCTTTAATAATTCGTACACACAACTGTTTTGTATTATTTCAGCCGTCGTGGTGAAGATCGTTTCCTCCATTCTTTACGCCATCGCATGTTTTGTGTACTCACCAACCGCCGAAGAGGAACAAACCCCGACTGACGAAAAAATTGACATAGACGATGACGTCATATCCGTCGAAAAGGCGCCTATTGAAGACGACCCTGGAAACGATGCGTACAATCAATCCTTTGTCAACGACAATGGCAAATTAGTCACTTCGCTGTGAACCGTTTTACTTGAACTATAATTCAGTGCAATACCCCGTGGAATAATGTATACAAGTTGAAATTCTCCTTAGATAAGACACGATGTTTTTGTTGTTCATGTAGCCCATAGTCGTGGTTAACTGGACTATCAAAACTGTTCCTAATGGGAAAAACCTAAAGTTTGTAAAAGTAACAATGTGCTATATTTTTATGATCCCCCTTTCTGAACTGTAAACACATTCGTTTTTGTCTGGCACTTTAAAATGCGGTTGTTTTTTTCAACAAGGAAACGTTTTTTAATTGAATTTAAACTATAAAACTAACTAATTTAATATAGTATTATTTTACTTTATTAATCGTGACAGCGTTTCGTTTGTACCTATGCAGTTAGGTGGCGTAGTTTGGACAATACAACTAATCCCCTCACCGACACCGATGGTATTTACAGTGACTTTCTCTTTGCTGTGGCGATCTAATGCAAAACATTACATACAGTTCTAACCTGTGACACAATACCAATTTATAACATGAAAATAGAAACAACAAAAGATAACCTCTAATGGGTGTTTTGACTTATTATTAGGGCAAAGGGCCGTAGAAATGCAAAACTTAATAAAATGGACTACTATGGAGACCAGTATTTTCCCAAATATGGGAAATCCCATTGTAAAACTCATTCGCATAGCACGGCAGGAAGTACCACTCATCGAATACAGTGATGTAGAAACCGACATTAATTTGGTTTCTGTACCACTATATGCGGTGTGAACGTCATCTTTACACAAAGTAACATGACGACAAACTGAATGTGGCTGTGGAGATGCTAATTTACATATTAAACTAGACATTCTATAGAAAGCTCTCCTTAATTTCCACAATAAATTGTACACCCAATGAATGAGAGAGTTTGATACCAAAACAAACACATACGCAATCCGCTGTATTGTTTTATTTAGTGAAAATCCTGACCCTATTGAACAATGTAGCATTAGTTCACCGGATAACCTAATCATCTATAGTGTAATGGAAAGAATACGACGGCTATATTTGGACTTGAAAGGCTGTTGTTATGTTCCACTTGGCCGTATCGCACTTGCCCGACCATGCGGTTATGCTTCACCGAACGAAGAGTATAGCAGCTTTGGTTTTACTGTCTGGGCTAATGCTTGAGTAATAAAGCAGAAACCAAATGAATATAAAAAGTGTTCGGGAAACTTTTTGCTCATAATCATTTTGGGTTAAGTGATTTGCGCAAGTTTACCCTTTGACTCCTATGAATTTTTAAGTTTTGTCAGAACGGGGTTTCCTCAAATACTCAGTAGGAAGTTTAAAAAGTCGAAAAGCAATTTTAAGTCTCTGTTCTCTTGTATATGTGTTGTGTGTACGGAAAAGTCAATTTGTTTAAACTCAGTGATTAGGAATCGTCATATTGGCTCTGGCTTATCGTCGGGTACCAGAGAAATTATAGTCAGTGAGACTCAAGTTAAGGACAACCGATTAATTCACTTGCTTCAAGAGATACCGATTAAGTGCCTTAAACGAAAGGCATGACCGACTAGCTAGCGACAAATTTCCACTTTGCAGCCTAGTAATTTACTTAACCCACGGTTGCAAATGTTGTTTAAATTAAATTATATTGGAAACTGAAATGAAAAATACCGTAACCAAGTCAAAGAATAACCGTGATGGTAAGCTTGCTTCACCCCCATTATATACAAATTTGTTCATCATTTCGTATATGTGTTATGCATGACATTTTAGTCACTTTACAAATAAACACTCTAGTTACTTAACCAATTTATGCAATAGTTGGTTATATCAACCTATTTGTTTGTTTCTATATTACGTGAAAAGTCCCTTATATCAGTAAACAAGTATTATTAACGCCGAAATTAACGAAAAACATGCGTCCTTTTAATATACTTGGGGAATTCCCCTATAAGTTTCCCTGAAATAATGGGTCACGGTAATTCGATAGGCAACCGGTCTATTTCATTATCTTTATTTAAAAAAAATAACTACCTGGCTTGGTTTCTCACGTATCTTCAAGTGCAAATTTTTTGATACAGTTGAAACTTTCCGGAGCGTTTTTACCGGCCGAAGTTTTAATTCCGCGACGCTCCTTAGGCCTTTTCATTAAGGTAACGGATTGATCAGTCTGTAGGACTTTGCAACATTAAATTACAAATGCAGCATTATCGGTCAAACAATGTCCAAAATGTGGGGCTGCAATGAATGAATAAATAGTTGACAGAACAAGTCATTTCTCCAAACACTCGAGTCAAATAATCTTTACGTTCTAACTCGAGTCATGTCAAAGTCGGTATGACAATCCTGTAAAGTTTATAGATGCAAGGTTCGATGTTATCAAGTGTGAAACTGACCCCTTAATAGTTTAGTTAGTTTAGTTTATTTTTAGTTTCCACGATGAAAACACGAAGCAGGACCTTTGATAAAAATTTGGAAAACGTGAAAAAAGGCAAAATGACAGTCAATAGAAAACGTCTAAAAACAATAAATTATAAGTTTCGGTATAATTAGACGAGACTGCTAAACCCACATAAAAACAAATAAATACATAAATAATAAATGTTTATAAAAAAATACACTAATAATTGCCAATTGGTCATAAACCCCATTGTTCGCAGGTCACTTACGTTTCGTGATTGTTTTGTATTGACGATTTTGTTCAACTTTAAATAAAGCATTTATTGCACCAATGTAGTCATGTTTTACGGTTCAATTACTTTCATCATTTTATATTTCTATGAGTTGTCCTTGAGATATTATGTTTCGTTCTTTCAGTTCCTTTCATTTTAAGCCGTCAATAAAAAAGCATCCGCTGCTGTTAATCCCTTGACCAGAATATCTTTATACATTAGGATATTAAGGTATGTGTCAGGTAACGCTTCCGTCTTTTGATTGCTTTGATTTTACTTTTATTTGAATACATTTTTATTAAAACAAGTTTGTTTTTTTGCTTTGTACAAGACAGGCGATTTTGTTAATGTAGAATTATGCTGTGTTTAATTATTGTTTGTTTAGTTTTTAGTACAAAGATATTATTTATGCATTGTTTTGCTTACGTTTTTAGTTAGCACTGTCTAAGGCAGTGGGTCCCGTTAAGCATAGTGCACGCTTTCGAAGAATTTACGGCAACTAGGAAAACCAACATCAGTTCTGAACACGCCAAAAACGCACTTAATCGTTAAAAAAATGTGGCGGAATTGAATTTTTTCTCCTAATTGTGTTAATTACAGATGCAGTTTGTGTAATTATTTTAAAATCTATTTGGTGCCGGCAGTAGTGTACTGTATAAAATCCAATAGTGGTGTACAGTATTAAAACTTCACAGTTTTGTCAAATTATTTGCAGATACATTTCCTCAGCGCAAGAGCGCGTCAGTAAAATACGTCAGTATAGGATAGTATGGCATAGAGCGGTTTTGTTGATTGGTGGATCACAACGATCATAAGATACCGTTCCTTTGTTCAATTGCGCGTCTTGGTTGAATTGTTCGACTGTTTATTAGGGTTTCCACAATAGAAATGTATTTATTTGTTTACAGTTTCCACAATAGAAATGTATTTATTAAGTAAAAAATAGCAAATCGCAACATAATTAACTTAACGAAATTGTGTTTAGCGTTGGTAGAAACAGTAAATTAGTTTAACCAACTAAATTATTTCTAAAGAACAAAATGTTAAATAAGGGAAAACCTTAGGAAATAAAACGCTGCAATGCAGTTTTTAACACATTAAAGCCAAAATAATCCAAGAAACTCGACGAAACTTAAATTGTAACACTGAAATTGTAAAAATATCGAATAGTATAGGGGAAAACTAAAAGAAAAAAATGTCATTAGGGTTAGTTTTAAACATGGGGCTAGGGTTAGTCTTGGGGTTGAGATTAAGGTTTAGGGATGGGTTAAAATTAGTTTCCGTAATTTTAGTGAGCAGTTTCCCTTCTTTCCTCCTTCCCGCTTTCCCTCCTTTTAACGTTGCCCATAGTAAAGTATACTAAAAACTGCCAAACCTTTGCCAACTTTATGCTGAGTTGTTGTGTAAATGCGTTAAATTATATCCCTCTAGTAATACGTGCAGGTTTCCAGACAGTTATTTTGTGCCCTGTAATCATGCGTGCCCTATGTAATCAACTGTAATCATGCCCGCATGTATGTAATAATCTTTTACTTTGGTATGTAACATTCTAGCCTTTTGTGCTATATAACCCGGCGTGTTTCGCTTTAATTTCATTCAATGCGATTCACTACCAAGTATATACCTCCAATACAAGAACACAACATGAGTGTTTATGCAAATTGGGACCCCAACCACAATTGAAATATTTTAGACACGGTGTTAATATGTTTCTTGCCCGCAGTAACTAAGGGTTCCTGAGTTACTAAAACAAAATTATTGTCTATTGTTGGTTAGAAAGTTATATATTTTTGTTAGACTTGACACCATATTATCTAACATTGTTATATAACGCGACACCATATTATCTAACATTGTTATATAACGCGACACCATATTATCTAACATTCATGAAATAAGCAATCCTATTTTTACACTTTTGTTTCTGCAAGCATAAACAGATGGGTATCTTCTTTTCTATGTAAGGCTTTTCCAACATTGGTTACTGCACATATAGTTTAACTCTGCTGTTTAAATTTCCAATGTAAGTTTTAAGGCAACACTAAAAGCAGGAAAAACGGAAAAGAGGGAAGGAGGGAACCTGCTCACTAAAACTATGAAAACTAATATAAACCCTGCCCTATACACTAATTTCAACTCCAGAACTAACCCTAACTCCAAGACCATGTTTAAAACTAACTCTAATGTCATTTTCTTCATTTTAGTGTGCAGTTCTCTCCTTTCCGCCTTCCTGCTTTCCCTCCTTTTGGTTTTCCCCAATTTCAAGATGCCTAAATAGAATTTTTAATTTTTTTTCCAGGTTTGACCGAAAACGAAGTTCGATTAGCAGCCAAAATGCAAAGCGAGTGCAATATTAAGGGCATGGAGCGTTGTCCAGAGGTAACAGCTGTCGTTCTGTATGACCTCGGCCTTGAATATTCACGTAAAACTGAGTTTATGGCCAGTGTGCAAGCATCTGGCTTGCTTTATGGGGCTGTTTTAAGAAACGAGGTATTGCGAGAACAAGTGGAAAGGCAAATTAATGGATTGGGAACAGATATATTATCTCGGTACGGTATAACAAGGGACTTCCAAATCGTAGAAGAATCGAAACGTTTAAAACTGATGGTTAATGCTATGAGGGGTCAAATTGCTGAAAAACTGGAAGTGATATTAAATTTGAAGCAAAGCAATAAACCTGAACAGGAAAGAGTGTTGGCTGTTGAGGCCCTAATGAATTGGATTGCCGACAAGTATACCGGTATAATGCGACATGTGTCTGAGAGATGCGTGTATGCGATGGGGGATCCTCTCTGCGAATTTACTCAGGTCGGGATGGGCTCACTGGCACGACGGGAAATAACTCCATATTCGGACTTTGAGAATATAATCCTTCTCGACGATAGCATCAACGACTTGGACGATAAGGAAAATGTGATGAACTACTTTAGGTCTTACGCCGCGTTATTTCATATCATTGTTGTCGGGTTGCAAGAAACTCCGCTGCGGTTGTTAGGCGTTCCCTGTCTAAATGACTTTTTCAGCGGCGATAAAACTGACGACTGGTTTTGGGACAAAGTCACCCCATGTGGTATTCAATTTGATAGCAATATGCCCAACGCCGGAAAACATCCACTAGGCGTTTCTGTTGAATTGATAAAATCAGTTTCAGATATGAGTGAGCTCCTAGATGGTTTTCAACATGGTGGCGACCGTTTGGCCAATATGTTAGCTTTGCCCTGTTTTGTAGCAGGTAGCAGCGCTGTCTACGAATCATTCTGTACTAAAACACGGAACAAGTTAAAACAAATCCAGGAAAATCTATCTTTTAGATTGGTCGTGAAACAAGAATGTTTGACGGAACTTTCTGCATTCAATCTGTTTAAAGCAATACCGCGACAGGTTTATAAAACGGATGTGAAGCGATTTGTCTACAGAGCGGTAACTATGATTCTATCTATGCTAGGAAAACTATTTAACATCGAGGACCCGACATGTTTTGGTATTATAAATGCGTTATTATCCATGGGACTAATTGCAGAAGAAACGGCATCAAGGCTCAAGTTTTCAGTCGCAGTGACGTGTGAGGTAAGAGTAAGAGCTGTTATGGAATGCAAAGAACAAGACAACTTTGTTGAGAGGGCTTCAAACGTCATTCCGTACTTGGAAGGTAGTGAGAAAAGCACTGGAAAGGTCTGGGGCGATGTTGGGCTAGAGACTATCAGAGAGTTTTTCCTAATTGCATTTGGGTTTCAAAGTGACCTAACAGCAGTGCTTGAAAGTTGGGATGGCAATACGAAGTTACGTTTATTGAAAATTAAGTTCGACGAAACAAAGAACTGGTTGGTCAACAGCCTGCTTTCCATACAGTTTAACAACGATGACACGGCAATTAAAGAGCTAAAGGAGAGTGACTCATCAGATTCGAACCAAATGTATATGTCGTGTCACATGAATGGTCTGTTGCTTCACAAGGCCGGGAAAGTTGGTGAGGCTCTGGAAAAGTTTAAAACTGCCAAAGAAAATGCGGAACGTGCGGATGTATTCGATTGTGAAACGGAACGGCAATGTACATTGTCCTGGTTGCTACACTGGATAGGTGATTGCCACAGAATTATGGGTCAATTTCAAAGTGCTAAGGACTCCTTTAATGAATCCCTAGACATATGCAGGGGTTTATTAAACAGCAAGACAGGAAAATGGGAAAAACATTTAAAAAATGTCGAATTTAATAACCTGGTATCTTTTGCAACACTCTATCAAGCAAGAAAAGACCAAATGGCTCTAAGTTTTCTGATGCAGGCTGAGGGCAAATGCAAAGAGATACATGGACACCCAAGCACAGAATGGTTTGATATTCAGAATAATATTGGGACTTGTCACCTGCAAGCTTGCAATTTCGAACGTGCTTACGAGGTCAAAAAACGCGCGTTAGACGCTTACTATGACTACGAGGACGCTCCCATTGCTGATGAGTATACTGTCAATGCACATAGCAACATTGGAGATTGCTTGTTTGAGATGAAGAGGTACGAAGAGGCAGCCATGTCGTATTCGGCATCTCAAGCCAATGCAAAGGCACTCTTTAAATCTGGCCGTGCCCATAGCTGTGTAGTGGCTGCTGAGACTGTCCGGTCAGCAAAATGCGAAAACAAGTTGAACAGAAACGAGGCTGCTTTGGAACTTATAGTAAACTGCCTCGGTTGGGCACAACAATGTAAATTTGGAGCTATTTGCCAAAGTAAAGTACAATGTACGAACGTGTGTTTGGATATTGAAATGGAAATTGTAGAAAAGTTGTTGTTACTCTCTCAAGGAAGTGACGACATGTCACAGATGCCATCAACATTTGTAGCGGCCATCCAAGTCTACATCAAACTGCGGGAAGCTAATGTTTCAAAGACCGCTAAACTGAAACGATCTGAAGAGCTTATACACTCGATTGCTCATGTTATGAACTCTAGCATGCAAACGAAACATGCCCAAAGACAGGACATAGTTGACTCTTTATCGGAAATGCACAATCATATGAATAGCGGGATCAATGCTAACAAGATAGCTAAAATAATCGGGGATTATTTCATCAGATTAAACCAGATTACGAAATCAAATGAATGGTACATGCGGGGGAATAAAGAGAACGTGGAATATGATATGCCAACAACAACTCTAGAACTACTGGACAGTCTGCTTATTGCACTTACAGCTTTCCGAACAAAGAAAAACGACCTTGGATTTCAACATGCAATTCTAACCATGAAAAGTGCCATGAAATTAAAAAACTACGGAGTCATTCAAAAGGTAGACAAGATTTGTCATCACTTACGTTAGAGTTGTTCATTAACTTTTAAGGATATTTAAACACTAGTTGTACTATATAAGAAAGTATAATAACGGCCTATGTCACAAGGACCATCGTAAGACTACATCGTGCCACCGTTAGATTACGGAAGCCACAAAATGTTTAGCTGATTCTTTGTTATAGAAGTTCGACTGACCACTTCGGTGGGCATTGCCTTGCCCTTTAATCGAAGGGTTGCAATTCGTAACTGGTCTCTCGCTAGTTAGGTTTGGCCTTGGTTCAGGTACTTAGGGGACAATGCATGAACCCAATATATTAATTGGTTCTACCAAATTAAAGATAGGTTCCAATCATACACAACACACTGCAATATCTCCGGTAAGCCGACAGAGGGCGCGAGGTAATCTGTCAATTTCTTGTCTAAAAATGCTCCGATACTTACGTGTTCGCAAGGTTATCTGACGACTAACAGTGTTATAGCGCCCGTTGTGTTTTACATTCACGAAATAAACATAAACATATTCTATTCTTATTATGCTTAAACGAAAAGGTATAGAAAACACCAAAAAACAGGGTTATAAAGCTTATGCCGTCCTCTTTCCTAGCCCTGAATATGCCCAATTGTATTTAGTTACGTAATTATCTAGATGCGTAAAAAAGTGTATTTTGTTAAAACGCAGGCCATAGACGGTGTATTGGCATTTTCCGTTGAAGTTATTGAAACCAAGGATAAAAGTTCTTGCACAAAACTGGGGTTGAGGCTGGCCGAGTTCTCCTGCGAACTAGAGGTGTTGGAACCGTCGAATAACTTCTTCAAATCCAGGATGCTGATTCACAATGTTAGGGCAAGAAGCTACGTGGTGACCCAGCACTACGATCTGGCCGGGTGGGAGTACGTTCATATTGTAAGACAGCTGCGGGAATTTGTGGATGGTAAGAGTGAATTTGGTGAGTTCCAGACTCGACAAGCTGAAACTGCGCGTTTTATAAACTAAACTAAACTATTCACACGGTCTAAATTTTAAATGGAAATATCATCAAAATACCTTGCGAACCCACATGTTGCTTTGTTGTTTGAAGTAATTTAACTATATTCAACTTTTTATTTGAATTAGTATGCTATGAGAGCAACTATATTACTTGCTTTCCTTTGTTTATTTGCACAACGCTAGAGTTTAGTCGTCAGAACCTTTTTAACTGGGATTTTCTAAACGAACCAATCATCCAGGCACTACAATTACCTCATAAACTCTTTCACACTGCATACTCGACGAACTACAAAACAAACGAATATAACTCTCCACTTTTTTACAGCCCGTTTGGCCAAGGAACTTACCGTCATTTCATTGGTGGGCTTCGTTGACGTACTGGAAGCATGCAGATCCATGGCTGAGGGGGGGAATCCCCATTTTCAGCATCTTTTAGATGGGTTGCTTATAACCGCAGTCGACATGCTGCATTTTGCGGATGCCGCATTCGCCCCAGTAAATAAGTTTGCCAAAAACTTATGCAAAGCAACTTTGAACAGCATTGAAGCCACTATCGACCAACCAGCTCGAATTCTACAGATACTAGACCGGGTGAGGATGAACTTGGACGACGATTACAGCAAAGTTGAAGTATTGGTATCGGGCTGTATCCAGCTGCTGTCCAAACATCCTGGAAGTTTGAAAATTGTTGAAGGTCTTCAACGGATTTTAAGCGCTCTGCAATCTATCGAAGTAGAAAGCCCTCTTGTTCCACTTGTGATGTTGGAGTTGTCCAAGCTTTTATGCGAGTCTGACGGTCGGGCAGCCGCTGACCTTGCAAATGAAGCGTTTTTTAAAACTTTCGTCGCCGAAAATCGGGATCTTGGTTTACTTTCCCAGTCAATTCACGTCATGACTGAAATACTGACATTGTGCATGAAAAAGGGGGAATACCCACTCTCAATTTTAAACGCAGCTGAACTTCTAGAAACAACTCTTTCAAGCTTAGATGGCAATCCAGGCGTCAGATCAGAAATTACATCTTTTTACAACGAATTTATGCCCTTCCTAGACAAATGCATTTCAGACTAAGCTAAGTACTTTTCGCGCTGAGGTGGAGCGTCTCGGTCAGAACTTTTTATTTGTTTTAAACAAGCTATGCTATCAAAAAAGTAAAATAATAGTTGGCGTACAACAAAATCGTGATTTCGAAAATTATGTTTTTCAACTTAAGTTATTTCAGTTTCTCCCGTTTGATCTTTATAGTTGCAGTTGCTTACACACTGGTTGTAATATGTTAAGTTATATATCTTATACTTCTACTATTGCTTACTTTTTACAAACCATCAGTGGAAAGACTTGCGTATTATCTTGTTTTAGTGAGTGATTTAAATATTTTACATATTTTAACGATTTAATTGTAGTTATGTTAGTTCTTCTGTGCTAAGTTCATGTATTTACAACCACAGCCAACCGTTTTTTACGCTTTAATATATTTAGTTGACACGTTTTACTTTTTTATAAAAAAGAACTTAAGTATATTATGCTTTTCGTCAATTGTTTTTGTTTGTTTGTTGCAGTTTCCATTAAAGACATATATTGCATAACATTTATATAATGTACGGAGAAAGGACCGTACAATATATTTATGTTTTATGCCGGTAAATGGGAATACGCAAAGGGCGTTATCATTATCACAAGTCAACCCTAAGTACCTCGCGAATGCCTAATGGTACGTTATAACTCGAGTAACCTCACGTTTCCAAAATACAACCGTTTAGCCATGGGAGTGTACAATTAAAAGTAACAAATATGTTATATATATGTAAAAACATTTTGAGCGGCATAACGTAGGATAAGAGGATGGGATATTCATGTTTATCCCCGTGAATGTAAAAAACCAAGAGGCTTAGGTTAGGCTAACACGCGGGCAATCATCAGATCACCGAGCGCCCACCATCGGGTTACCGGAGCTATTGCAGTATATTGTATGTGATACAAACGTTTCAAATTAGTAGAATCCACCAATCAGCTAGGTTCAGGCAACGTCCGTTAAGTGCTTTGCCCAAGGAGACAACCGACTCGCTAGCGACTAGTTTTGAACCAAGAACCTTTCGGTTGAAAGGCGTCGCCCTAAACCGCCAGACTAACCGGTATGACAAACGAATTCATTCTTTAGACATCCAAGATCCCATTGTTAGACATCCAAGATCCCATCTTTAGACATCCAAGATCCCATAGTTTCGAAAACTCGATACATCTATCGGTAGCGTTATCCATTTGGTCTTAATATTTAATTGCAAGCATTCATCAACGGGGAGTTGTTTATGAGAATATGTAGACATCAAATTAGCAATTTTATTGGCATTATAAGATGAAATAATTTTACAAGCTTTTAGTTTATAGGCTAGGGCCTAGCTGCTAACCCTATTTTTTTCGAATAAATACAGGCTAAGTAACCATAATAGCCATTTAACAGCGCTGTGAAATTTTTGTGATTTTTAAATCTTACTCCCTTTATTTTATTAATGTTTGTAGTGACTGTTTTGTAGTGTCTTAATCTCTATTAAGGAACACTACTGTTTTGTATTCACGTGGCATCATCATTACAAATGACGTAACCTGCGAATACATTTTTGAGGTAGGGGAATACCCAAAGACAAATCTAAAGTTTCATCGGTGATGCTAAGGCGTACTTCTTTTAGAAAAAGAAAAAGGGAAGTACAGAAACTGATTATAAAAGGGAGATTAAACGATTGTTTAATTTAGTGATTAGGGAAAACTTATAATTATTTAGTAATTTTCATATTTTTCCTGTAAACAGTTCCAATAATTAACCAGCGTTTGTTTTTTTCCACGTCATAAAATAGGTTACAATTAAAACTTTTGATGTTATACAGAATTTTGGTGGTATACAGAATGAACGGTGAAGATGAATATAAGCTACCACTGAGAGTCTGGCTCTTAAAGAGATTAAATCAAGCTAAATATCCAGATGTGGTATATTGGACTGACAAAGAACGAGGTGTTTTTCGAATTTTATGGACGAAAAAGGGGAATCCAAATTGGAAGCAACATTTTCAAATTTTTGAGGTAAGTTTTTCTTTTAAAGAATGTTGAATTTTATTTTATGTAGAACAGCTTAGAATTCGTTTCATGTTCATTTCTGGATTTTAGAAATTGCAGAGCTATTATAGAAAAACTAAAAGGAGGTATGGGTAAAAATTACACACTGAATTAAGGCTTAGGGCCTGAAGGTTAGTATTACTTGTGGGTTTAGAGTTAAAGTTAGTTCTGGGTTTAAGATTAGTGCTTAGCAGGGTTGGAATCAGTTTCTGTAATTTAAATCAGCAGCTTCCCTTCTGTCAAACAATGGTGTAGACCCCGTATGGAAAGTACGTCAATTTTCGCCGAGATCTCGAGTGTGCACACGCCAAATATTTAAGTGTGCAGTGTGCAAATGTCCAAGACTGCACACTTCAAGTGTGCACAAAATCTCCTTTTTGTTACTTTTTTGTAAAAATCTTAAACAAACGTATTATTCCATTCTAAATCTATCTTGTCCATCAGCTAACATATCTATCTACATAACAAAAAACGTACTGACAGTAAACTACCCGAGGTCCAGAGGTAGGTTTACATGTTTGTTGGAAATTATACGATGTTTATACTGCCAGCTCACGAGCATGTGTGAAATTACCCAAGTGTGCAAAGACGCAGGGGAATAAAAAATCTCGAGTGTGCAGCTGCCCTACTTTCCATACTGGGTGTAGACCAGTGGTTCTCGATCTTTTTGACCTCATGGCGCACCCGAGACCATTTAAAAAACGAACAGGCGCACTTTGCACGGGGAGTCAAAACAATATGCTAAATACCTAAACAATTTAGGAAAAATAATAAATTACTGTTTCTTGAGCGCTCTTGCTTTTCGAAAGTTAATGTAGAACTAACGTTACAATGGAAAAGAACGAACTAGACACCAACCATTTAGTAGTTTATGATCTATGCACACTCTGTCGTAAATTTACGAAATGCAAGTGTGGCGCACCTAGCTAACCCCTGTGGCGCACCATTTGAGAAGCACTGCTGTAGACTGTAGAGTAAGGGGTAGGGTGGAGCCAAGAACTTTTTAACGGATATGATCGGCTGGGTTAGACTTGTTACCTAGAAAAAATTGTATTGCATTTCAGGACTGGGCAAAACACAGGGATAACTTCAGGCCAGATAGTCCGATCAACTATGACCAGCTAAAGAGTAATTTTCGAAACTTGATAAAAAAGTCGTCAGATTTTGAAGAACTAGAGACCGTAAATAACCAACAAACCGGAAATTGTAAAGTTTTTCGTGTTCGAAGTCCAGAAGAGGTCAAACGTGAGTATTTTCATCGAATCACTTAACTGACTCTTTGCATTTTAAACTGAATCTAAAAATATTTTTGATAAATATTCATGTTTTTTCTCATGCATGGGATAATCCTGGTGATGGTATCACACCGACAATTGCCCATTTACACTTTTTTCCTATACCTACGAGTTTACCATGCGATTGCAGTATGCTGCATATAATTAAGATGTTTTTTTTCTGTTTCTACCAGGTTTAGGTGAAATTTTCCATTTTGTCCAAGTTTTTTGCCTATTAAATGACATTTTCTATAAACGGAAATAATAACATTTTCTATAAATTGACTTATTGATTTTTCGGTTATGGTCTTATATCTATTATAATTGTTATAATTTTTTTTTATTTCTGTGATATGCTTTAACTAATGTTCTTTTAACATTTTTTTTCAATTAGCTATATTTTAAGTGTAAGTTTCTTTGATTAAATAAACTAAACTATCCTAGTGGACATTACCATTCCTATGCTTACAAATGTGACATCAAGGTGTAAACCAAAGATTTCCGCAGAATTAAAAAAGCAGTCAGCCCTATCCAAAGCTCGATCCCAAAGCAGTGACGCAAGTGGAGTTAGTCCAGGTAAAAAATTAAAACCTACTAGCTAGTGGCAAAATTTAATACCACCGTTTTGTGCTTTTGGTGAAATGCACTATGAATGATCTAACTTACCTGGATAGGATATTCAGGATATTCATGTTTATCCCCGTGAATGGGAAAACCTAGGGGGTTATCACACGGGCAATCGTCAGATCACCTCGCGCCCATCGTCGGTTACCGGAGCTATTGCAGTGTGTTGTATATGATAGACACGTTCCTTCAATTTGGTAGAACCCATTAATCCGCCGGGTTCAGGCAATGTCCGTAAAGTGCCTTGTCCAAGGACACAACCGACTAGCTAGCGACCAGGTGCGTCTGCAACCTTTCGATTGAAAGGCGACGCACTTAACCGCTAGACCACCGGGCCGGACATACCTGACTTCTTTCATACTCTTTCATTGATTCTCAGCAAAGTATAAATTGCATAAAGGCCTCACCAACCAAAGCTATTTTTACAATTAACAAAAACGCGACAAAAACGTTCATGATGTCTAAGGAAAGTTTAGAAATGCAGTAAAATTGATCCAACTTACCTGACTTCTTTCAGAATCTTTAGCACTCACTGATTCCCAGCAGAGTATGGATTGCATAGAGGCCTCACCAAGTTCAGGTTTAGCCCAATTGCATATCCAGGAAAACGAACCGCTACCCAACGATACTTTACTTTTAAATGTACAACAACAACAAAATGACTTTTCTACTTCCTCCTTAAATGCCAGTAAGTTTACACCATCCAGTATACAAAATTAAAAACATTTCGTTATAAATTACCACTTTAAAAATAAACAATTTAATTATATAAGCTGTAAAATGTAATAAAACTAAGAAGTAACAAGTTTTATATCCCCTTTATAAATAAAATAATAATATATGTTCTGGTATATTTTTTATGGAACTATGATAGGATTATTTATTTTAGTCCCAATATATGGAAATCGCAAGGGGTGTTATCACACTGGTAATTATCAGATTATCTCTCACTCACCAGTTTTTTGCAAAGTGTTGTGTATAATTAAGATAATCGTTCAATTTTGTAAGAACCCATGAACCCAGTGGGTTCACGCAGCGTCTGCTATTTGCCTTGCCCAAGGACACTATCGGCTAGCTAGTGACCAGTTTTAAACCTGCAACCCTTCGGCTAAAAGTTACTAACTCATTAAGATATTTGGTCAGACAATATAAAAAAGATACAAATGTGTATGTGTTTGTTTTTCAGTTGTACCAATGGAAACTAGTTCTACTGTCAACACTGCTTTAAATTTGGAGAATAAATGGCCGGACTTTAAACAATTAATCGGATCCTTTAATGTAAATTGTGAGTGATATTTAATTTATTTGGTTGGTGCTGTTATATTGTTTCACAGTGTCATCTCAATAATTATGTCCCCTTGCATTTTCCCATTCCGGAGAATAAACATGAATATCCTTTACTAAATAATTATTCAACCGATCTCCATCAAAATATTGCACATGGATTTATTTAAACTTCCTAAGAAATACTTATTACAGACTTTTTTCAGTTGATGATCTCACCAAATTTCAGCTGATCGTTGGATATAAAAAAAATGAGGTGATAAATACAACGATAGATTTAAAAAACGGTCACCGCCTTTACCATGGAAATCGCGATGAGCTAGATGCTATTGCAAAGATAGCTTACAAAACTCTGGATCGAAGTTTTTTTGACAGTCTGGGAACTAACCTACCGGAATGTTATTTCGAAGACAAGTATGTATCTCGGATGCTCGCAGAATTTGGATTTGGAATCATTTTTGTCATAGATGATACCAATAATACAGTATATGCAGCAAGATTTTGCCCACTTCACGTGTTTTATCATGACACTGAAGGACTAGAGCTTATAAAGTTGGAAAGATCAAAGGGCGAAGAAGTAAAGTTCCAACCGATATTCAGCTATGTGGATGTTATTCAGGCATTGTGGAACTATAACAGGGCAGACAAAAGTAAAAAAATCCCTACATTCGAAAGTTCCTTAATGATCGGAACCAGAAAAAATCTGATTTCAGTCGAACTGCGTCCAATTGTAGGAGATGCCTTATCTGAAGCATTGCTACCAGGGTCGGAATGTCTGTCAACAAGCAACAAAGATTCTGTTGATTTATTCTTTGAGTTTCTCAAGGGTAGTGTTGACAGCCTTGAAGCTCCATAGTAGACCAGAAACTGCTTTTTACCCATTAGATCCGACCGCAGACTATTGTCAGGAAACCTAGTTTGCATCTTTTCTTTAACGAACTAGGTTTAGAACCCTATCGGCCTGATACAGAGATCTTTTTTGTAAAAAAATTGTTATATGTATCAGCCACATGACTATCCTTATGATTTTAAGTTACCGGGTATTTTTTTAACCAGCCAAAAGTTTCGAACCTATTATGGGCTAGTCATTTTACCTCTTTTTATAAAATTGGTGTATGTATCGGTCACGTAAACCATTGGGCCACATGACAGTACCCTTTGTGGTCTTGTCATGTTGAATTGTTAGGTGACTTAAAATTCGTAGTTGTTATTTAAGCGCAGTTGTGTGTTAATGAAATTTTAAAACCAAACTTTGTGTGTGTGCCTTAATTCAGCAATGCATTTCCTCTGGCCTGACCCACACATGCGTGCCACTGAGTCTTTTTCCTATGCTGACAAACGTACTATAATGAAACATGTACTTCAGTAATGTGTGTGTGTAATCCGGTCTCTGATTTTTAACCAAAATTGTGTGTCCCTTATTTGATATAAGTTATGGATTGTAAATTTTTGGGTGCTTTTTTGTTAATCATCAACGAAACAACTTACAGCCCCATTATTATACCTCCTGCCTTAATAGCTGTGGGTCATCATTTTTGCACACTTTTCTTCAAATATGCATATTTGATTTGATTTTTACCTTGTAATGTCCGCTATACAACAAGCTAAAATAGGTTTAACGGTAGACAACAACTTGTCTTGCCAATTGTTCGTATTGTAAAGACTTCAGAAACAACAACATCGTATTTAAAGCAATTTACAACCCATTAAAGATAAACAATTTATAAAAACCGTTTTAATCAAAAGTTATTTGATTTTCATTTTACCCCAAATTTAATCTTTAACTTAGGCCTACCACAAACACCTTTTAAATTATGCATCTTTTCTTCTACAGATTGTTCATACAAATCTTGTATATTGATGTTTTCATCCGTTTCATAATTTTATAATAGCAGGTTTAGGTTGAATGATTACACCGTGAAAAGAGCTTTTCTGCTTTGTACTGTATATCCAAATTTACTAAAATAGAATAGGCTTTTTTTCAGAATCATAAATTTAAGTTTTTAGATAAAATTGTCATCGAATTGTTTACGTCGGATTCACATTCGTTGCAAGGTAGCGTCAGGTTCCAATTTTCAGCCTGTTGCAAACTATCCGAAGCTCCCAGTATTTTGAGAAATACCATCATTTGTTTAACTGTCTACACAGTTTTAGTCAACTTTAAATTAGTCTAGTGCTATGCACTGACAAATACATGATATAGGCTACTGCTTAAACAAGTGTAGGGAGTCGTTGCAGGTCGCTGCCTATTTCGCTAGATTGTTCCTTGTAGGCATCCAGGTAAGCCGGTTACAACACCTGATGCGATCTGCGATTCCCTACGCGCTATCTCGACTCTCGGAGGTGCGCTAATTAATTGAGGTTTTCTGCGTAAATGTCACTTTGACTGATCTCCTGTAGTTCGTCGATAAATGCCTCAGTAGTTTTATAACATCAATTGTATTAAGCAATTGAGGCGATTAACTTGGTACCAATTGCGAGTTAAATCGTTAGATGTTTAAACGACATAGATTCCAGATAAACTCTCAGTATAGACACATACAAGATCTTTCTTAATGCGTCCAGCCTTCTCTTTTCCAAGCAAAAGTAAAATAAACTTATATAGGCAAAGTATGACAGCTGTGGTTATAATTGTAAACCTATAAATGATATTTCAACATGACGGAATGTCAGCGCAAATGCCAGCTGATGGGATCGTAAATCTTATGTAACACATAAGGTCGCTACATACACTTCCCCCCTCAGAGGTATGGTCATTTTAGTTTAGAAAAACTAACGAAAAAGGGCCATACTTCGTAAAAGATATTACGTCAGAAAACGAAGAAATGAACTGAAAAAGTGTCGAACTCAAGGAATGGTACAAAAAAAAAATAATAATAATAATAAAATGGTTATCACGTATTTGTGGCGACAAAAGATGTAAAAATGTCCCCACGGTTGACCGTAAAATGTTCTTAAATTTGGGTCTAGCGGAAGTCCATTGGTAAGGGTCGAATCTAACCTGCTATACTCCGTCTATTCTAATCATGATTATTTTGGGTAAAAAATCTCCATAGTTAAACTTTGGGAGCACATTCAATATCTACTTCATGATCGTGTACATGGTCAAAACAAGTCTCCACTTCAGGGCATCAGTAAGCAATGCCGAGAAAATTGTGTTTACCACCAGGTTTGAAATTTTTGTAGCATCGATCAAGAGTGCGTGTTTGGCAAAGTGATCAAATAGACTTTCCAACGAATGTATGGGCATCTGCATCTGCTGTCTCATTGCATCCTCATTCAGGAGTTAATTAATGTTCTCCGTTGTAACTTGCGATTGATTTATTGAACCAAGGATTGCGCTGAAATGCTTCAATCCCATCGACGATAAGGGAATTTTTTTCGCAAGCGAAACCAAATCGTCCGGACTGGTTCTTCAATCGGAGTTAGAGAGGAAATTTTATGCCGAACATGGACATCAGCATGTTCTAAAGTATAGTTATCATACAAGTAGAACTTATCGTTTACACGAAATGTAAATGTCCTGTCGGGTGTAGTGCTCAACTAATCTCACACCTTCATCGACCACATCGTTTTTCAAGACTTTGCCGATTCGTAATGATCCGTTACTATCGGTAAAGCTAACGAGAGGACAAATGGAGAAGTAGGATTTATATTGGAAACTGTGGCGTAATGTGGCATTTATTTGCTCACATACAATTTCAGTATTTCCAACAGTTAATGCAGCTCGGGAATTATCCATCTTGGCTGTTAGCACTTCAACTGGGAAACAGTCTTCCAGCTTATTAAATAGAGAACAGCGATATACTTGCAGTTGACATTCAAGGAATATATCGTCTATGGATTGATTGCTTAACCACCATTCTTGTAGAATTAAACGGGTAGTTAACCTGTGATTGACTTCTCCAAATCTGTATGAAGACTGACACGAAGGTTCTAATGGCGAAAGTAATGCTTAAATAATGTAGAATAAAGAAGCGTATAGAGTTCAGATCTAACACTTAAAGGTCATAATCCTGTAAATGTTTTGGGCGAATAATTGTTCGTCCAAATCGAGTTGTCCGTGGTTCATCTGCTGGCGCTATAGTTCTATGTAAGCCAGTATCAAAGTAATCAGCCTGATCAGAAATAAGTCTCGTCCGATAATTTGTCTTGTCCGATCGTTTCTTATAGATGGTATGAGACTCAAAGAGGCTCCAGTATCAATAAGATACTTAGTCGTAAGGGTCAAATCCGTTATAAACAATAAAGATGGCGATTTAGAAGTACTACACAAGACGCTATACGCCATATCCAACGTCTTGCCTGGGAGTTTTTTTGATCTTTTTGAGGGTCCTCTTTGGAATCTATAACTTTAAGTTTTCTCCTTTTTGGCCTTCTCCAATAACCTCGTCCGCGATTGCTCCATTGATGCCCCGGTGGGTGTTTTTCGTCTTGGTTGTCATCTATGTAGACGGTATTGTCCTGATATCCGCTGTTCTTGGAGGCTGAATTTGACGGTCTGTTCACAAGCTTATTGTTAAGTACTCTAAGGTTTTCAACAATCGCTAGATTGATTAAATGTAAATCACTTACAGTAGGGTTTCCTAAACCGAAAGAGGAAAATGCCGCAGCTCTTCGACTATCGTCGATTATACCATCTGCTCGGCTAGCCATCGCACATAAGGAATCACACGTAAAAGCTTTAAGTGTGCTACGTACGTTTAATGGCATACGTTCTAGAAACAGTTGACGCAACCATATTGACGTATTTTCATCCGGGTAAGGACCTGTCAGTTTTAACATATCTTTCAGCATCTCCGATGGTTTCTGATCACCAAGCGGACCGAAGTTCATCAGTGCTATGATTTTATCAGTCTTAGAAACAGAATAGTTACTGATGAGCGCTTCTTTGAGGGACGTGTAAGACAAAATTCTATCTCGTTTAGCTAACAAGTGTTCAACGTGTCGGAGATGTCGTGGCCTAATTGATTCGTTAACGAATTCAAACTTATCATCTTCCGAAACCACATCAAAGCGTCGAAAAATACTTTCCGCAGAATCAAACCATGACTCGGGCATACTTTCGGTGAATTCAGGTAAGTTTACAGACGATTTCTTCAAATAGTCCGTTAGACTATTTAAAACGTCGCTCAATAAAGGACCAGAACGATGATGTTGTTGTTGGGAATCAATCGTACGGTTAAATGGAGTTTTGACAGAAGTCGTGTCAACGTTTAATGGCTTCTTTCGATAAATGTTTGGTTGTTTGACGTTAGGCGTCGGCGATGATAACGAAATGTTATCCCCCACCAGACTAACGTCTTGTAGGTTATAATCTTCCGACCAATGATAATCATCGTCATAAACCGCATCATAACCATGACTATTATTTTCGGGGACAGGCAGATTTCGCTTCTTTTTAACAGACCTACCGCTAAATCCAAAGAATTTTCTTATTTTAACGGACTCCGTGGGTTTTAAAAAGTTAAAGAAAAATAATTAAATCGTACCAAATCTATATAAACAGATTAATTATAGCAAAACCAAATAATAAATATAGAACTTAATTGAATTGTCCGGTGAAGTTGATCTCGTTCCCGTCGTAGTAGATCTGGTCGTCGTCTGTAGAATCCTTCGAAGTATCCGTTGATTTCGCGTATATAATCCGTTGTTTGAACTTGACACCTCCACGAACAATAGAACGGAAATGTCCAACGTTTGTTCTTGATGGCGAATGCGACGTTTACAGTGGATGCAGAAATGTACCTCGAAACTTTAAGGAGCAGAGCAATGTAGTTGAAATTCTTCTTTTTCCGGCTTTCCAATCATCAATGCCACCTCAAAATTTGCTCAGAAACAGGGTCACCAAATATATAGGCCCCAAGATAATCGCTACGCGCTGTCTCGTTTCTCAACGCCTCGGTAGTTTTATAACATCAATTGTATTAAGCAATTGAGGCGATTAACTTGGTACCAATTGCGAGTTAAATCGTTAGATGTTTAAACGACATAGATTCCAGATAAACTTTCAGTATAGACACATACAAGATCTTTCTTAATGCGTCCAGCCTTCTCTTTTCCAAGCAAAAGTAAAATAAACTTATATAGGCAAAGTATGACAGCTGTGGTTATAATTGTAAACCTATAAATGATATTTCAACATGACGGAATGTCAGCGCAAATGCCAGCTGATGGGATCGTAAATCTTATGTAACACATAAGGTCGCTACACAAGATTCATTGCATTAAAACATTATCCCATACAATGCGGTGAATTGAGTTTTTTTGTGATTTTATTTCAAAATCAAACCTTGCCAAAAGAGAATAAAACTGAAGCACTGAGAAAGAAAAGAAATCAAGGTGTCGTACTGACATATTTGGCCGCTGACGACGTCCTTATCAAAATTCCAAGGAACAAAGAAATCGCTAAATGACGAACGGCGGTCTAAATTCACGATGCGATCAACGCGACCTGGGAAAACGTCTAAAATCAGCGGGCAATTATTTTCTATTGTATCGACCGCAAAGATCATCTATTGTGCGTGTTTTAGATACTTAGCATCGCATTTTTTCCTTGGAGCCAAATCGCATATAAAAGACATCATTTCATGAGAGAAAGACAGAGATGTCTAGGCTTACAGCACTGTGTTTCCAAATCCACAGTCTGTATAGCCTAGGCTCTGGTGCTCTCGAGGGCGGGAATACGCTTAAAGTACCCTATAGCCCGTCCCTACCTATAACATTACGTAGCCGGTTATGCTTATTCATTATTTTACTTGTACTGTTGCGCTTATTGGAGTCAATTTAATAGAAAAGCTAAAACTGCTACCGTCTACTTTGTAAAGACTAATATAATATAAATTAAATAAGCAGCCGCTACAACAATTGGTAAATACCCGTAAACGTGGTTGAACTCGGCAACCTTCCGATGCCTAACTTTACCTATGTCCTGCTTACTCGGACAGGTTAATATTATTTGTTTTCAGTATATATTTCCAAAAGATGCAGATTCATGATCCTGTACGACGACGACAGAAATAAACACCGGCGCCATGTGGAATCGAAGCGTTTTGTCAAAGCCAAGCCCAAAATCCGCGTCAACCAAACCAGATGTATCTATTTTAAAAGTACCGTCGGATCACGGTCACCTTAACGCGACTTTAGCAAGAAAAGGCGCTAACTAACTTTTGGAGCGAACTACGCACAAACAACCAACAGATTTAACACCCTCCACTCATGTCAATGGAGGGAGGTCCAATTTAACCTGGTATTCGCGGATGGCTGACAGGCACAATTGAACGGAGCATCAATCCATCAATCACAAAAACCTTCTGAAATTTCTACAAGAACAACTCCCGGAAGTTCACTGCTGGTCGGACAAAAGGAGGGCGGTTCAACCGATAAGAGTACAACAGAACTGTCTATATAAACCCAGGTGCGCCTATGTCTACAAGTCTGTTTTATTATGCCTGGGCCAATTATAGAAGGCCTGGAATCCACGGCGTCCTCTGCTACGCACGAGCAAGAAGCTCTTCGAGGCGCAACTGTTGGTGCTTCAATAAGCATAAAATCCAACAGGAATTTTGTCTCCATCCAACTGCGATGGAGACCGACTATTTTCGTCGTCCTAGGAACGATGGACGAATATTACACCTGGGTGCTCGAAACGAACTGTTGACTCTATATCGGGAAGGCCGAACTTCAAAAGAATCCACGGGCGAACATTAATTCAAGTTATTCAAAACCCGAAAAAAGGAGGTATGTCGTACCGACATAATTGGCCGCTGACGACAGCGATATAAAAATTCAAAGGAACAAAAAAATCTCTAAATGACGAACGGCTGTCTAAATTCACGATGCGATCAACGCGACCTGGGAAAACGTCGAAATCCAGCGTGCAATTATTTTCTATTGTATAGACCGCAAAATCATCTATTGTGCGTGTTTTAGATACTTTGCATCGCATTTTTTCCTTGGAGCCAAATCGCATATAAAAGACCTTATTTCATCAGAGAGATGCACAGACCTAGAGATCTAGGCTTAAAGTACTGTGTTTCCAAATCCATAGTCTGTAGAGCCTGGGTATGCGCTTAACGTACCATACAGCCCGTCCCTACTTATAAAACTACGTAGCCGGTTATGCTTATGCATTATTTTACTTGTACCGTTGCGCTTATCGGAGTCAAACAAATATTAATAATACAGCTAAAACTGCTACCCGTCTAATAAATTAAAGAATATAAAATATATCTTATTAATAAGCAGCCTCTACAAAAGTAAGCAATAAAATGCCCATGATAAAAGGCAGTGATTTTTATGAAACGAAATTTTATGCCACTAAAGATAGCAAAACACTGCTTTTAAATGCACATGCGGGGTAAATAATTATGCAACATTACACGATGTCCAATCTGCATACAGTAACAAGGTGTAATTCACAATAATATTCCTTCATACTATAACAACCGAATAGGATAGAATATTTATGCTGATTTCTAGGTCTAAATAACGTTAGATTACCGTGTTCGTAAAATAATTTCACTGTAGCTATTGTACTAGTAGTACGTTAAATCCATGTAACGTAAGGGTTAGTCTTATTTTTATACACATGGTAATATTGTATTATAATTGTAGTGTATTTAACATTTGATTGGATTTCTCGAGGTAAACTAGAATATTTTGAGTAAAATTTATCTACAGCTTCATTAAAAAAAACAAAAAAAACGGCATATTTATAAAGTTTAGGGTGTCAGGAATTTCCTCAGGTTTAAAACAGACTAATAAAATGTTAGAAAGAGAAAGTAACATTTAACTGCTTTTAATCTTTGTTAATGGTACAAAAGAATAAGTAGCATTGGTATGTCGGCAATTACT
>CH002018.1:576429-587711 GCA_000149265.1 Ciona savignyi
AAAAAGGGGTAAAACATATTGGGATTGTTATTCTGATTGATGGTAAACCAAGGTATTCAATAGATTTCGATGGTAAAGTTAATGTTCATGAGTGGAAAGATAAAAACAGACGTATACGTGAGAAGTTTATACACGTTCCTTTCGAGCTGGAAAACATGCAGCAACTTCAGCCCAATCAGAACACAACACAGGGTAGGAATGCAAAGGCAAAGAACTTTATGTCAATTGTCTTAAAATCGAAAGCCAACAAGGATAAAGCAAATAACATTCTCAAAGACATACAGGAAATAAAAATGGGCAACTACAATGGCATGAAGAACAATTGCCGCGATCACGTCAAGCGCGTTTATGATATGCTGGTAGAGAAATGGGGGTGGTTAGTGATTCATTCCCTAAAGATATAAAAGAAATCTGGGTTGAAGACAGTTTAAAGATCGCAGCTGGGGTCGGAGCATTTGGTGGAGTTGGGTCGTTACTTACAGGCGGATTATGTGGAGCAGCCGCAGTCTTTGGAGTGGTTACCTTTCCCTTTTCATTGCCATTGGGAGCAGTTGTGGCAATAGCTGGCGCAGCTGGATTGGCAGTTTTTAGTGGAGCCGGTGTTGGGGTAGCACATGCTGTTTCAAAGTCATCAAAGTCTTTCGGCAGAAGAGTAAAAAGCTGTGTTGTTAGCAATTCAACATCTAATGCATCACCGCAAGGATCATCTTCAAATGCTCAGTTAAACAAATTCCCTTGCTCCTTTTGTTATAATACAGATCTGCAGGCACTGAAGGACACTGGGGTTTTCAATGGTTCTGTCTGGAATAAAAGATACTCGACATACTTTTGACTAGTTCATCCCAGTTCCCGTAGCGATGGTTATGATGATGACATCACACATTTCTTCATTATACCATCGAACAAAGTAATAAATGATGAAAATGTTAAAGAAGTTCTTCATGACATGCTAATGATGGGGATGGCACCATCTATCACCAGTGTGTCAGACGAAGACATAGATAAAGTGTGCAGGAAGGTTATCTCTCGACGTCGCTATAATAAAGTGTTGCAACAATTGTTTACGGATTTTGGGCGTCAACTAACTTCAGAATGCAGAGTTCTTGTATTCAAGACAACCGACCTAATTCATTCTGAAGATCGCACCAGCGAAGCCGAAATCATTCCATTCTATTATTAATAATAATAATCCAACCAAACCATGCGCCCAACGCCACCAATTTTACAAGCATATTACGAGAATTATACAGTGGTTTGGCATGTCCAGCAAAAAGACTCCATACTGGAAACTAAAAGTATTATATTTTTAATTAAATCAAAAAGGAAACAAAATTTTGACTAAATCTATGGTTGAACAGTAATTTTAATTGAATATGTAAAATGTATCGATGTAGTATTATTTTGTTTGGTAGAACTGTTTGGTAGAGTGTAAAATGTGTTTTTTGCTTTATTGCTTATTTTTAGCCAAGCGTATTTTTATACTTCACTAAACTTGGGCTTTTGTTTTTCCAAGGATAATAGGAAAATATTGTGACTCGATGAATTTAGAAGCTTATATTTAAAATGTAAATTTTTGTGATTTTAAGTAGCAGACAAAACCTGTAAATCATTTTGAAATAAAAACAATGAGAATTAAATCTCCAATTCTGCTTGTATGGTTTTAAACCTAACTTTTAATTGTATGAATATATGAACTGGTAGCAAATATAACTATTGAATGATAAAATATATATTTTAATCGTGATTTTTTAATTTTATTATCATATGTATCAAAGTAAAAACATCTGTTTAAGTTATCACAGCGTTTTAGAAAAAATTGTTTTTTTATATTTTTTCCAAATAATTTAGCACTGTGTTTTAATTAAAAAATATGTATTTTTTATTTTTTCCAAATAATTTAGCACTGCGTTTTAATTAAAAAATGTATTTTTTATTTTTTCCAAATAATTTAGCACTGCGTTTTATTTAAAATTATATTTTTCTTAAATAATTTAGCACTGTATTTTAATTAAAATAAAATTATATTTTTATATATTTTCCAAATAATTTAGCACTGCGTATTATTTAAAATAAAAAAATATATATCTTAAATAATTTAGCACTGTGTTTTATTTAAAATAAAATTATATTTTTCAAACCAAGAAAACTAATTTTTGTGTTGTTAGCAATTCAAAATACAATGCATCACCCAAAGGATCATCTTTGAATGCTCAGTGAAACAAATTCCCTTGCTCCTTTGGTTATAATGAAAGTCTGCTGGAACTGAAGGACGGTAAGATTTTCAATGGTTGTGTCTGGAATAAAGGATACTCAAGATACTTTTAACAAGTACACGGCAGTTCCCGTACAGATGGGTATGAACAAAGTAATAGATAATGAAAATGTTAAAGAAGTTCTTCATGACATGCTAATGATAGGAATGGCACCATCTATCACCAGTGTGTCAGACGAAGACATAGATAAAGTGTGCAGAAAGGTTATCTCTTGACGTCGCTATAATCAAGTGTTGCAGCAATTGTTTAAGGATTTTGGGCGTCAACTATCTTTAGAATGCAGAGTTCTTGTATTCAAGACAACCGACCTAATTCATTCTGAAGATCGCACCAGCGAAGCCGAAATCATTTCATTCAGTTATATATAATCCAACCAAACCATGTGCCCAAAGCCACCTATTTTATATTACGTGAATTATACAGCAGTTTGGCACATCCAGCAAACAGTATTACATTATACTTAAAGTCTTGTATTTTTGCAAAACACTAAATATATTGTGTTTTAAAATCAATGACTAATACGGTTTTAAACCTAACTTTTAATTATGTAAATATCAACCGGTAGCAAATATAATCATTGATAATTAGAATGCATTTTTAATCATGTGCTTTTTAATTTTATTATTGTATGGATACATCAAAAATTATTGTAACTTGTATTTATACTATCCCTTATCCTAAATGTTTTGAAAATATCTGTAGTTTTATATAATTACTGTTGAAAATAGTTATGTGTAAATCTTGTATACGTGTGAATTACCAATAAAAAATAATCAGCATGCAGAGTGTGCATGAATCTGTTGAGTGTTAAGCCTCTAGTAGTGAAATTCATAAAACAAACTTTTAGAGCTTTGTCATTGCCAACCAGGTGTGAGTCAGCAAGTTGGTGACAATGTGTGTTCATGGGAATCACAGATTATTCAGCATATAAACGAGAAAATGGACAGTAAAACGAAAATTATAACAAAATTTTTGTTTTATCCAAATCCCACTTGTATAGTTGTACTAATTTAATAGCTCAATGCAGGCTATGCAAAATTATATAAATTGAACTGAAATTATCATTTAATAACTTGTTTAAAATTGTGGTTTTTAAATAATTGAGTCTTAGTTTAGTTTATTCTTTTTTTTGTCCCAGTATTAAAATATGGCAAATGCATGAAGTCATGGCACAGGAATAGGAATAGACAGCAAAACGAATAGTCATTAAAAAAATATTTAAATAAATATAGTGGACGCGGGAAAAACATTAATGAGCAAACAAAATTTAATTAAGACCAAACAATATAAAGCCCTGAAGAAGAGTGCGCAAGAGACTCAAGAAGTACTGTTTTTTAATTGAATTTAAACTATAAAACTAATTTAATGGAGTATCATTTTACTTTATTAATCGTGACAGCGTTTCGATTGTACCTATGCAGTTAGGTGGCGTAGTTTGGACAATACAACTAATCCCCTTACCGACACCGATGATATTTACAGTGACTTTCTCTTTGCTGTGGCGATCAAATACAAGACATAACATATAGTTCTAACCTGTGACACAATACCAATTTATAACATGAACATAGAAACAACAAAAGATAACCTCTAATGTAAAAAGTACCATAACTATGGGTGTTTTGACTCATGGACTACTATGGAGACTAGCATTTGGCCAAATATGGGAAATCCCATTGTAAAACTTATTCGCATAGCACGGCATTGAATACCACTTATCAAATACAGTGATGCAGAAACCGACATTAAATTGGTTTCTGTACCACTATATGCGATGATAAACGCCATCTTCACACAACGTAACAGCACGACAAACTAAATGTGGCTGTGAAGATGTTAATTTACATATTAAACTAGACATTCTATAGAAAGCTCTCCTTAATTTCCACAATAAATTGTACACCCAATGAATGAGAGAGTTTGATACCAAAACAAACACATACGCAATCCGCTGTATTGTTTTATTTAGTGAAAATCCTGACCCTATTGAACAATGTAGCATTAGTTCACCGGATAACCTAATCATATATAGTTTAATGAAAAGAATACGACGGCTATATTTGGACTTGAAAGGCTGTTGTTATGTTCCACTTGGCCGTATCACACTAGTCCTACCATGCGGTTATGCTTCACCGAACGAAGAGTATAGCAGCTTTGGTTTTACTGTCTGGGCTAATGCTTGAGTAATAAAGCAGAAACCAAATGAATATAAAAAGTGTTGGGGAAACTTTTTGCTCATAATCATTTTGGATTAAGTGATTTGCGCAAGTTTACCCTTTGACTCCTATGAATTTTTAAGTTTTGTCAGAACGGGGTTTCCTCAAATACTCAGTAGGAAGTTTACAAAATCGAAAATCAATTGCAAGTCTCTGTTCTCTTGTTTATGTGTTGTGTGCACGGAAAAGTCACTTTTAACAGACTGCTTGAACTCAGTGATTAAGAATCGTCAGGTTGGCTCTGGCTTATCGTCGGGTACCAGAGAAATTATAGTTTGTCAGTGAGACTCAAGTTTAGGACAACCAATTAAATCACTTGGTCCAAGAGGTATCAAATAAGTGCCTTAACCAAGGGCATTACTGACTAGCTAGCGATAAGGAACGAATTTGCAAACAAGTAATTTACTTAACCTACAGTTGCAAATTTTGTTTAAGTAATAATGGAAACTAAAATGGAAAATACCGACACCAAGTCAAAGAATCGCTGTGATGGTAAGCTTGCTCCACTCCCATTATACACATTTGTTGATCATTTTGTGTATGTGTTATGCATGACATTTTAGTCACTTTACAAATAAACACTAGTTACTTTACCAATTTATGCAATAGTTGGTTATTAACCTATTTGTTTGTTTCTATATTACGTGAAAAGTCCCTCACATCAGTAAACAAGCAATATTAACGCCGATATTAACCAAAAATATGCGTCCTTTTAATATATTTGGGGAATTTCCCTATAATTTTCCCTGAAATAATGGGTCACGGTAATTCGATAGGTAACCGGTCTATTTTATTATCTTTATGTAAAAATTCTCACGTATCTTCAAGTGCAAATTTTTTGATACAGTTGAAACTTTCCGGAGCGTTTTTACCGGCCGAAGTTTCAATTCTGCGACGCTCACTAGGCCTTTTCATTAAGGTAACGGATTGATCAGTCTGTAGGACTTTGCAACATTAAATTACAAATGCAGCATTATCGGTCAAACAGTGTCCAAAACGCGGGGCTGCAATGAATAAATAAATAGTTGACAGAAAAAGTCATTTCTCCAAACACTCGAGTCAATTCATCTTGACGTTCTAACTCGAGTCATGTCAACGTCAGATGAAAATCCTGAAAAGTTTTAAATGTAAGGTAATCAAGTGTAAAACTGACCCCTTGATAGTTTAGTAAGTTCATTTTTTTGGTTTCCACGATGAAAACACGAAGCAGGACCTTTGATAAATATTTGGAAAACGTGAAAAAACGGCAAAATGACAGTCGTTAAAACACATCTAAAAACCAATTAATTATCAAGTTTTGGTATAATTAGACGAGACTGCTAAACCCACATAAAAACAAATAAATACATAAATAATAAATGGTTTATAAAAAAATACACTAATAATTGCCAATTGGTCATAAACCCCATTGTTCGCAGGTCACTTACGTGTTCGTGATTGTTTTGTATTGACGATTTTGTTCAACTTTAAATAAAGCATTTATTGCACCAATGTGGTCGTGTTTTACGGTTCAATTACTTTCATTATTTTATATTTCTATGAGTTGTCCTTGAGATATTATGTTTCGTTCTGTCAGTTCCTTTCATTTTAAGCCGTCAATAAAAAAGTATCCACTGCTGTTAATCCCTTGACCAGAATATCTTTATACATTAGGATATTAAGGTATGTGTCAGGTAACGTTTCCGTCTTTTGATTGCTTTGATTTTACTTTTATTTGAATACATTTTTATTAAAACAATTTCGTTATTTTGCTTTGTACAACACAGGCGATTTTGTTAATGTAAAATTGTGCTTTGTTTTTAATATTGTTTGTTTATTTTTAGTACAAAAATTTATTTGTGCATTGTTTTTCTTACGTTTTATAGTTACCGCTGTCTAAAGCAGTGGGTGTCGTTTAGCATAGTACACGCTTCCGAAGAATTTACGGCAACTAGAAAAACCAACATCAATTCTGAACACGCCAAAAACGCACTTAATCGTTAAAAAATGTGGCGGAATTGAATTTTTTCTCCTAATTGTGTTAATTACAGATACAGTTTGTGTAATTATTTTAAAATCAATTTGGTCCCGGCAGTAGTGTACTGTATAAAAGCCGGTAGTGTTGTACAGTATTAAATGTTCACACTCTTGTCAAATTATTTGCAAATACATTTCCTCAGCGCAAGAGCGCGTCAGTAAAATACGTCACTATAGGATAGTATGGCACAGAGCGGTTTTGTTGATTGGTGGGTCACAACGATCATAAGATATCGTTCTCTTTGTTCAATTGCGCGTCTTGGTTGAATTGTTCGATTGTTTATTAGGGTTTCGACAATAGAAATGTTTTTTTTTTGTTTAAAGTTTCCACAATAGAAATGTATTTATTAAGCAAAAAATAGCAAATCGCAACATAATTAACTAACGAAATTATTTTTAGCGTTGGTAGAAACAGTAAATTAGTTTAACCAACTGAATTATTTCTAAAGAACAAAATGTTAAATAAGGGAAACCTTAAGAAATAAAACGCTGTTGTACAGTTTTAACACATTAAAGCCAAAATAATCCAAGAAACTCGACGAAACTTAAATTGTAATTCTGAAATTGTAAAAATATCGAATGATATAGGGGAAAACTGAAAGGAGGGAAAGCGGGAAGACGGGAAGAAGGGAAACTGCATGCTAAAAAAATGACATTAGGGTTAGTTTTAAACATGGGGCTAGAGTTAGGGTTAGTCTTGGGGTTGAGATTAAGGTTTAGGGATGAATTAAAATTAGTTTCCGTAATTTTTAGTGAGTAGTTTCCCTCCTTCCCGCTTTCCCTTCTTTTAGCGTTGCTCATAGTATAATAAACTAAAAACTGCCAAACATTTGCCAACTTTATGCTGAGTTGTTGTGGAAATGCGTTAAATTATATCCCTCTAGTAATACGTGCAGGTTTATAAACAGTTATTTTGTGCCCTGCATGCCCCGTAATCAACTGTAATCATGCGTACCCTATGTAATCAACTGTAATCATGCCCGCATGTATGTAATAATCTTTTACTTTGGTATGTAACATTCTTGCCTTTTGTGCTATATAACCCGTCGTGTTTCTCTTTAGTTTCTTTCAATACGATTCACTACCAAGTACCTCCAATACAAGAATACAACATGAGTGTTTATGCAAATTGGGACCCAAACCGCAATCGAAATATTTTAGAAACGGTGTTAATATGTTTATTTCACGCAGTAACTAAGGGTTCCTGAATTACCCTAACAAACTTGTTGTATATTGTTAGTTAGAAAGGTATATATATATTTTTGTTAGACTGGACACCAAGTTATCTAACATTGTATTCTAACGCGACACCATATTACCTAACATTCATGAAATATGCAATCCCTGCCTTATACACTAATTTCAACTCCAGAACTAACCCTAACTCCAACCCCATGTTTAAAACTAACTCTAATGTCATTTTCTTCATTTTAGTGTGCAGTTATCTCCTTTTCGCCTTCCTGCTTTCCCTCCTTTTGGTTTTCCCCAATTTTAAGATGCCTTAATAGAATTTTGAATTTTTTTCCAGGTTTGACCGAAAACGAAGTTCGATTAGCAGCCAAAATGCAAAGCGAGTGCAATATTAAGGGCATGGAGCGTTGTCCAGAGGTAACAGCTGTCGTTCTGTATGACCTCGGCCTTGAATATTCACGTAAAACTGAGTTTATGGCCAGTGTGCAAGCATCTGGCTTGCTTTATGGGGCTGTTTTAAGGAACGAGGTATTGCGAGAACAAGTGGAAAGGCAAATTAATGGATTGGGAACAGATATATTATCTCGGTACGGTATAACAAGGGACTTTCAAATCGTAGAAGAATCGAAACGTTTAAAAATTATGGTTAATGCTATGAGGGGTCAAATTGCTGAAAAACTGGAAGTGATATTAAATTTAAAGCAAGCGAATAAACCTGAACAGGAAAGAGTGTTGGCTGTTGAAGCCCTAATGAATTGGATTGCCGACAAGTATACCGGTATAATGCGACATGTTTCTGAGAGATGCGTGTATGCGATGGGGGATCCTCTCTGCGAATTTACTCAGGTCGGAATGGGCTCACTGGCACGACGGGAAATAACTCCATATTCGGACTTTGAGAATATAATCCTTCTCGACGATAGCATCAACGACTTGGATGATAAGGAACATGTGATGAACTACTTTAGGTCTTACGCCGCGTTATTTCATATCATTGTTGTCGGGTTGCAAGAAACTCCGCTGCGGTTGTTAGGCGTTCCCTGTCTCAATGACTTTTTCAGCGGCGATAAAACTGACGACTGGTTTTGGGACAAAGTCACCCCATGTGGTATTCAATTTGATAGCAATATGCCCAACGCCGGAAAACATCCACTAGGCGTTTCTGTGGAATTGATAAAATCAGTTTCGGATATGAGTGATCTCCTAGATGGTTTTCAACATGGCGGCGACCGTTTAGCCAATATGTTAGCTTTGCCATGTTTCGTAGCAGGTAGCAGCGCTGTCTACGAATCATTCTGTACTAAAACACGGAACAAGTTAAAACAAATCCAGGAAAATCTATCTTTCAGATTGGTCGTGAAACAAGAATGTTTGACGGAACTTTCTGCATTCAATCTGTTTAAAGCAATACCGCGACAGGTTTATAAAACGGATGTGAAGCGATTTGTCTACAGAGCAGTAACTATGATTCTATCTATGCTAGGAAAACTATTTAACATTGAGGACCCGACGTGTTTTGGTATTATAAATGCGTTATTATACATGGGACTAATAACAGAAGAAACGGCATCAAGGCTTAAATTTTCAGTTGCAGTGACGTGTGAGGTAAGAGTAAGAGCTGTTATGGAATGCAAAGAACAAGACAACTTTGTTGAGAGAGCTCCAAACGTCATTCCGTACTTGGAAGGTAGTGAGAAAAGCACTGGAAAGGTCTGGGGCGATGTTGGGCTAGAGACTATCAGAGAGTTTTTCCTAATTGCATTCGGGTTTCAAAGTGATCTAACAGCAGTGCTTGAAAGTTGGGATGGCACTTCGAAGTTACGTTTATTGAAAATTAAGTTCGACGAAACAAAGAACTGGTTGGTCAACAGCCTGCTTTCCATACAGTTTAACAACGATGACACGGCAATTAAAGAGCTAAAGGAGAGTGACTCATCAGATTCGAACCAAATGTATATGTCGTGTCACATGAATGGTCTGTTGCTTCACAAGGCCGGGAAAGTTGGTGAGGCTCTGGAAAAGTTTAAAACTGCCAAAGAAAATGCGGAACGTGCGGATGTATTCGATTGTGAAACGGAACGGCAATGTACATTGTCCTGGTTGCTACACTGGATAGGTGATTGCCACAGAATTATGGGTCAATTTCAAAGTGCTAAAGACTCCTTTAATGAGTCCTTAGACATATGTAGAGGTTTATTAAACAGGGATACAGGAAAATGGGAAAAACATTTGAAAAATGTCGAATTTAATAACCTGGTATCTTTTGCAACACTCTATCAAGCAAGAAAAGACCCAATGGCTCTAAGTTTTCTGATGCAGGCTGAGGGCAAATGCAAAGAGATACATGGACACCCAAGCACAGAATGGTTTGATATTCAGAATAATATTGGGACTTGTCACCTGCAAGCTTGCAATTTCGAACGTGCTTACGAGGTCAAAAAACGCGCGTTAGACGCTTACTATGACTACGAGGACGCCCCCATTGCTGATGAGTATACTGTCAATGCACATAGCAACATTGGAGATTGCTTGTTTGAGATGAAGAGGTACGAAGAGGCAGCCATGTCGTATTCGGCATCTCAAGCCAATGCAAAGGCACTTTTTAAATCTGGCCGTGCCCATAGCTGTGTGGTGGCTGCAGAGACTGTCCGGTCAGCAAAATGCGAAAACAAGCTAAACAGAAACGAGGCTGCTTTGGAACTTATAGTAAACTGCCTCGGTTGGGCACAACAATGTAAATTTGGAGCTATTTGCCAAAGTAAAGTACAATGTACGAACGTGTGTTTGGATATTGAAATGGAAATTGTAGAAAAGTTGTTGTTACTATCTCAAGGAAGTGATGACATGTCACAGATACCATCAACGTTTGTAGCGTCCATCCAAGTCTACATCAAACTGCGGGAAGCTAATGTTTCAAAGACCGCTAAACTGAAACGATCTGAAGAGCTTATACACTCAATTGCTCATGTTATGAACTCTAGCATGCAAACGAAACATGCCCAAAGACAGGACATAGTTGACGCTTTATCGGAAATGCACAATCATATGAATAACGGGATCAATGCTAACAAGATAGCGAAAATAATCGGGGATTATTTCATCAGATTAAACCAGATTACGAAATCAAATGAATGGTACATGCGGGGGAAGAAAGAGAACGTGGAATATGATATGCCAACAACAACTCTAGAACTACTGGACAGTCTGCTTATTGCACTTACAGCTTTCCGAACAAAGAAAAACGACCTTGGATTTCAACATGCAATTCTAACCATGAAAAGTGCCATGAAATTAAAAAACTACGGAGTCATTCAAAAGGTAGACAAGATTTGTCATCACTTACGTTAGAGTTGTTCATTAACTTTTAAGGATATTTGAACACCAGTTGTACTATATAAGAAAGTATAATAACGGCCTATGTCACAAGGACCATCGTAAGACTACCTCGTGCCACCGTTAGATTACCGAAGCCACAAAATGTTTAGCTGATTCTTTGTTATAGAAGTTCGACTGACCACTTTGGTGGGCATTGCCTTGCCCTTTAATCGAAGGGTTACAATTTTTTTTTTTTTTTTTTTTTTTTTTT
>CH002018.1:587811-608653 GCA_000149265.1 Ciona savignyi
AAAGGGGGGCAAAATTTGGTTTCCCTTCGGTTAAGGGGGTTTTTTAATTTTTAGGGGATTTTGAACCCCCGTGGTTTTTTTTAAAAAAATTTAAAAAGGGCCTTGTGAAAAAGGGCCTTTTTAAGATTCCCTTGGGCCCCCGTTTGTTTTCCGAACCCCCAAAAATTTTGGGGGTTTTTTTTTTAAAAAAGTTTGGTGGCCCCCTTTGGGGGGGATTCCCGGGCCCTTTAATTAAAGGGGGGCAAATTTTTTTTTTTTTTTTTTTTTTTTTTTTTTTTTTTTTTTTTTTTTTTTTTTTTTTTTTTTTTTTTTTATTTATTGGACCGCCTGATACACGTATACATAATAATCGGCAACAAAAAATAAACTCACAATCACTTAACAACGTAACACACTTATCCAAATTTACATACATTATTACATATTTATATATTTACATATTGACAATTTACATATTTACATATTTACAATTTTATATACATGAACGATAATATTTTAATTTATTTAATCTTTAACAGATGATGGTTGAAGAATATTTGGTGAAGTTGAAGGGCGGTAGAGTTTCGAAGGTGAAGGTCAAAATCTGCATTGAAAAATGTCTCCCACAAATAGAAGACCTGCTTTTATAGAATTCAGGTTTTTTATATAACTACTTTATGGATAATTAAATTATTGAGTCGCTGTAATGCACCTTGTAGCGTATAATTGAAGAGATAATTATAATTGAAGAAATAATTATAGTACATATGAATTGTAATCGGGAAATAATTTAAATTTATTGTATATGTATTCGAAATCATATTTCACAATCATTTTTCTGATATATAATTTGAATTTTGTTTTGACGATCCATAAAATTTTTCGGACGAATTCGTCGTTATTCCACATATATTTGTTTGCGATATCGAGTTTGCGTTTTGCATAATATATTTCGCATTTAGTTAATGTTAGTAGCTTTATCAGTAGCAATTCTTCTTTTTGTGCGAGATCCGTTTTATTGTATAGAATTAAGGAATCATTTCGATTATAGGTTTTAAACGATATTTTATTCGCGTAATTATGTATCTCGTTTATCACTGTGCGTATCACATTACAATTTAATAAAATATGAGAGTAATTATCGTCTTTATTTCTACAGAATTTACAATCACGGATGTATATAGTGCCACCGTGATGAGAACGGATATTTCTTGCTCGAAACCGAATCACCATGAGGTCAAGAGATTACGTGCTATTTTATATGCTATATCGCGATCGACGTTGGACAAAAAGGGTTTAATTGCTTTTGATTGTAGATTTATATATTTCCATGGAATAAGTTTATTATTAAATTCGATATTGTATATCGGCGTGAGTTGAACGATTAACGCGTTATAGAAATCCTTTATTTTTCCGTTTTCCCAGTTATACTCACATCGTTTCAGTTTATAATATGCGTGCCGTACGTCACGATAAAAAGAGTCGGGAAAGGCCGCGTTTGGTAGGCTGTTACTATATAATAGTTTATTTAGAGAGCACATAGTTGACCCTAGATTAAATCGTGCCCATTCGTGCCATAATTCAGTTGTTTTAGTCAGATGTTTTAGGCGAAATAAGCGAGTGGATTTTAGAGCATCTAATTTTGTTTTAATGTCCGGGAATTGCAGTCCACCATGATTATACGGGGAGCTAAGTTTAATTCTTTGAATCATTTCCATTTTTAAGGGATGCCATACAAATTGATAAATTTCCGAATTGATTCGCTGAAGGGTCGCTTTATTCATAGGAAGAATATCTCCTACCATGTTTATTTGCGGTAAGATTAGCGTATTAATAATTGTTTTTTTACCATTTAAAGTTAATTGGCGACGTTTATTTATGCGTAAAGTATTAATTATATGATTTTTATATTTATCCCAATTTTGTTCTGTACAGTCACGTGAAAGGGCGAAAAATATTCCTAGAATTTTTATAACCTCCACAATTTCAATAGTTGGATAGAATCTGCGAAGAATATGAATGGATAAATTATCATTGCTTATTACTTTAGTCTTTACTAGGTTTATTTTTTGGTCAGATACTTGTTCGTATTCTTCCAATTCCTTGAAAATTTCAGGGATCGATGAATTATGGCCAGATAGTATGGTTAGATCGTCGGCATATTGCTCGCATTTAAGTTCGATATTATTTAGTCGATATCCGATTATTTTCTTATTATAGTTAAGTTTACGAGTGATTACTTCCATAGAGATTAAAAAAAGTACCATACTAAGGGGACAACCCTGCCTTATTCCCCGTCTAATCTGAATTTTGGGCGTGAATGCACCGTTAATCTCAATTCGACTGTTTACATCGTTATATATAATATCGTATCCAGTGTAATAAGTTGGTTTGGGGTAAATTTAATTTTAGACATATTTTTATAATAAATTCTGGGTCAGTACGATCGAAAGCCTTTTCAAAGTCAATTGCAATTGCCGTAAGTGGATGATTAAAATGTTTTGCGGAGTTAATTGCTGCTTGAATATTGTACATGGCATCATTGATTCGTCGTCCTTTGATACCACATTTTTGGTTTTTACTAATTATTTTATTAATGATTAAGTCGAAGCGATTACTAATTATTTTGCTAAGGATTTTATAGTCGCAGTTTAATAACGAAATGGGGCGCCAATTTTTTAAGTCCGTTTTGTCACCTTTTTTATAAATCAGTTTGACGATCGCCGTTTTCATGCTATTTGTTAATGTTTGTTTTAAATAAATATTATTATATAGTTCTTCTAAATCGTATTTTATAATAGGAAAGAGTTTTTTATATAGAAGGTATGTGAGTCCGTCGCTGCCAGGAGTGCTATTGTCCCGTACCTCATTAATTGCGGTTTCGATTTCTAATATGTTTATCGGTTGTGTTAATATGGAGAGTTCATCTTCAAAGTTAATAGGAGTAAGACAGCGTAAATAATTATCGGGGTTAATGGTAGAGGGTGTTTTTCCCCATAGGTTGGTATAGAAATTAACAATAGCTTTAATGGTGGTTTTGGGATCAGACTGTTAAGTCACCATCGGTTATCCTTAACTCGAGTATATGGTATCTTTTTTTTGGTGCGATTTTTCAAAATCAAAAAATTCTTTATTAGGAGATTCTTCGTTTGAAATAAATTTGACCTTGGAGCGAATGATGGCACCTGTGTTTATGGAAGATTCATAAATGTTTATATTATGTTTAAGGATAGATATTTGTTTATTTCTGGATGCCGTCTCCAGTTGGCGCTGGAGAGCAGATAGTTTTTGGACAGCATTTTCATAATTTTGTTTTTCACGTTTCGATTTTCCGTATGAGTAATCTATAGTGATGTGTTTAAGCATTTGTTTGCCGTCATCCCACCAATTTAGGATGTTACTATACTTACGTTTTTCATATGTCCAGTTTTTCCAGAAAAGGGCCATTTTATCAATTAGATCATTATTAGTTAATAAGGAGTTATTTAATTTATAAAAAGAGGGTCCCCATTTTTTAGAATTTTCTATATTAATCGAGAGTATGGGGCAATGGTTATGATCGGAGAAGAAGTTTCGGACATGAATATATCGAGTTGCGAAGCTATTTAAATTTTTACTTATATATATGCGATCGATTCGTGTCGCCGTGGTGTTAGTTATGCGTGAATAATTAATTTCGAGTTTATTTAATTTACGAAACGCATCATTAATGGATTTATCTTTTTCCAGGGTACGCCAGGCTCGACGATCAGGTTTGGAGCGATGATCAAAGTTTCCTTTGATGTCAAGGGGATTTAGAAGCATATTAAAGTCACCTAGGATGATCGAGTGAGTATATTGTGACGTAATTATATTTTCGTTAATTAAGTTAATTAATTCGCTGCGTTTATTTCTATTTAAATTCCCACATGGTAAGTACGTGTTAATAATATTAAGTTGGGGATTGCGATTGGTAAGGGATATTTTATGGATCATATTTTCCACAAGTATAGTATGATTAATCGTGAACGAATTTAATATATGATTTCGTACATATATAGCAGTGCCATGATTGCATCGATGTTGTGTTGAATTCGATATGATGGTGTTGAAGAATATACAATATGGAGATATAGATCGCAGTCGTGAAAGAGTTGTATTATCCACACGGTGAGTCTCTTGAATGCATAAGATGTCTATATTATTATTTTCTATATAGTTGTTTACATTATTTATTTTACACTTTAAACCATTTACATTAATGGTTGCTATATTTAATGGATAAGAATTAATTATTTGATTATCTATTTCATGTCCATCCATTGCAAATTAATAGTATGGACCGATGTTGAAAAAGTATGTATTTATTGTTTGTAGTTCTTGTTGGTGTTTAGGAACACTATTGTTGAGTATCTTCGAGTCTTCTTTTTTTGGGTGAGTTATCCTTGTTAAATTCAAATAGTTGCGTTCTTAGTTCTTTGACGGTTCTTTGTATGTATGGTGGTGGATTGGTGTTTGGGTTTCTAACGTATTCTTTGTGTGCTTTATTGATAATATAGCACGCCGATTCCGGGGAGTTGTCTGTTGACGGTGCAGATGATGTGGTGGGGGTTGTTGATTTTGGTTGAAGTTTGGAGGGTCCAGGGTTATCGTTGGTGTTTGTTGGGTAGGAGGTTAAATTTTCCATTGGCTCTGTCAAATTGTTTGAGTGATGAGGTGCTGGTGTTGGTGGGGTTGTATAGATTGTCGGAATGTTTTCAGTTGTTGAAGAAGTAGGGGTTCTGGGTTTTATTGTTGGCAACATAATATCTTCGAATTGAATTGGGGTGGAGTTTGCCGATTGTGGTTTCTGTTTGTTTCGTTTGGGTGTTTTGTGTGGCCTTTGGGGTAGTGACAAATCAGGTCCGGATTGAATGATTGTTGAGTTGTTTTCCTCAAATGTATCGATGGTTTCTTGTGGTGCGATGCTGGAGAATGGGTTGGAAGTTTCAATTGGTGTTTGTTTGGGTTGCTGTTTTGCTTTGGATCTTGAGATTACGGTTGTCCAAGTTTCGGTGGTGGTTGGAGGGGTGTTGTATCGGGTCTGATTTTGATTTATTTGACGGGTTTGGGATGGATATCCGTTATAATTTCCCTGCTGTGGGCGGAAAGGATCGACATCGTCGAGTCAGGTGGCCATGGGTGTTACAGAATGGTTGCACCATCCTTTCTTTGGGCACTTTTGTTGGGGGTGCCCACGCTCTTTACAGTAGCGACAAAGGGGGAGATGTGATTCACCCGGACGGGTAACTGTGACCCATCTGCCGCCGACTTTCATTACTTTTGGAATATTATTGAGGTTCACATCAAACATCTTGATGGTGAGCCATCCATTCTTTATGTTTGGAAAGTGTCGATGCGTTCCAAAATAGAAGCTATCCACTTTGCCCCATTTATATTTTTTAATTAATTGACGCAATCTTGTCTCGTCAACCAGGCATGGGACGGGGATAGAGAGTTACTATCTCCATCGGAGGCGAGGGAACTTTAGCCGACACATCCATGATGGAGCCATTTGGTCCGGTAAAGGTAAGGTTTTTGTCATTTATTATTTTGATTTCTTCTTCGATATTGGGTGGTTCTAAATTTTCAATTGATTTCAAGGTGAGGAGGAATTCCGATTGTTGGAAGTTTTCGGTTATGACACCTTCAACCTGGGGACCAAGATAATGGAGTGCAGCGTCTTCAGCAAATATCTCCATGAAGGAGGATACGCTGATCAGCTCAACATTTCCCGAAAGCTTAATTAGGATGGAACGCGTCAAAGTTATTTCCAGTTCAGGTACTTGTCCGTCTTGTCCATGCATGACTTCTTCTTCTTTTTGGTCGATGTGTTATATATTTTAGGTATATTGTGTGGTTGTGTTGTATATTTTGTGGTGTGTTGTATGTTGTGAGATATGTGTTTTGTTATATATAATAGGTATGGATATATTAAGTATATGTGGAATGATATTGTACCAATATAAGAGAGACCACCGTGTGAATAAATACGTGTGTGAATTAGGCCGTTAGACGGCGTAAGGGAGAATTAGTGGAAAAATGACTAAGTCTGAAAAATATATTTCCGCTAGATGTCGCTGTTTGAAAAAAAATTTTGCTAGGGCTTCGCTGTATGAGATTGCACACTTAGGGCCTAGGAGGTGCAAAAAAATAATTACAGGCGCTTTTTTAATAATTAGTGTTGCCAAAAAAAATTTTTAAACTAAAGTGAGAGAGGGCAACACTAATAATGTGAAAAAAGGAAAAAAACGAGTACAGACGAGCGCCAAAAAAGGCCTATGTGCTACAAGGTGCAAAACAGAGACTCACCTAGATCTTCTGTTTGTGGGAGCTGGTAAATCCAATGTGATAATCCAATGAATATTACGATGAAATAAATCCAACGCTTTATTAGAAGTTCTATTTGAATATGGGTCAAAGAATATTTTGCCGAGCAAAATTCGTACCTTATTCAAATAGAAAGACTACCTCGTGCCACCGTTAGATTACCGAAGCCACAAAATGTTTAGCTGATTCTTTGTCATAGAAGTTCGACTGACCACTTTGGTGGGCATTGCCGTGCCCTTTAATCGAAGGGTTACAATTCGTAACTGGTCTCTCGCTAGTTAGGTTTGGCCTTGGTTCAGGTACTTAGTGGACATTGCATGAACCCAATAGATTAATTGGTTCTACCAAATTAAAGATAGGTCCCAATCATACACAACACACTGCAATATCTCCGGTAAGCCGCCAGAGGGCGCGAGGTAATCTGTCGATTTCTTGTCTGAAAATGCTCCGATACTTACGTGTTCGCAAGGTTATCTGACGACTAACAGTGTTATAGCGCCCGTTGTGTTTTACATTCACGGAATAAACATAAACATATTCTATTCTTATTATGCTTAAACGAAAAGGTATAGAAAACACCAAAAAACAGGGTTATAAAGCTTATGCCGCCCTCTTTCCTAGCCCTAAATATGCCCAAATGTATTTAGTTACGTAATTATCTAGATGCGTAAAAAAGTGTATTTTGTTAAAACGCAGGCCATAGACGGTGTATTGGCATTTTCTGTTGAAGTCATTGAAACCAAGGATAAAAGTTCTTGCACAAAACTGGGGTTGAGGCTGGCCGAGTTCTCCTGCGAACTAGAGGTGTTGGAGCCGTCGAATAACTTCTTCAAGTCCAGGATGCTGATTCACAATGTTAGAGCAAGAAGCTACGTGGTGACCCAGCACTACGATCTGGCAGGGTGGGAGTACGTTCATATTGTAAGACAGCTGCGGGAATTTGTGGATGGTAAGAGTGAATTTGGTGAGTTATGGACTAGACAATCTGAAACTCCGCGTTTTATAAACTAAACTAAACTATTCACACGGTCTAAATTTTAAATGGAGATATCATCAAAATACCTCGCGAACCCACATGTTCCTTTGTTGTTTGAAGTAATTTAACTATATTCAACTTTTTATTTGAATTAGTATGCTATGAGAGCAACTATATTACTCGCTTTCCTTTGTTTATTTGCACAACGCTAGAGTTTAGTCGTCAGAACTTTTTTAACTGGGATTTTCTAAACGAACCAATCATCCAGGCACTACAATTACCTCATAAACTCTTTCACACCGCATACTCGACGAACTACAAAACAAACGAATATAACTCTCCATTTTTTTACAGCCCGTTTGACTACGGAACTCACCGTCATTTCGTTGGTAGGCTTCGTTGACGTACTGGAAGCATGCAGATCCATGGCTGACGGGGGATATCCCCATTTTCAGCATCTTTTAGATGGGTTGCTTATAACCGCAGTCGACATGCTGCATTTTGCGGATGCCGCATTTGCCCCAGTAAATAAGTTTGCCAAAAACTTATGCAAAGCAACTTTGAACAGCATTGAAGCCACTATCGACCAACCAGCTCGAATTCTACAGATACTAGACCGGGTGAGGATGAACTTGGACGACGATTACAGCAAAGTTGAAGTATTGGTATCGGGCTGTATCCAGCTGCTGTCCAAACATTCTGGAAGTTTGAAAATTGTTGAAGGTCTTCAACGGATTTTAAGCGCTCTGCAATCTATCGAAGTAGAAAGCCCTCTTGTTCCACTTGTGATGTTGGAGTTGTCCAAGCTTTTATGCGAGTCTGACGGTCGGACAGCGGCTGACCTTGCAAATGAAGCATTTTTTAAAACTTTCGTCGCCGAAAATCGGGATTTGGGTTTACTTTCCCAGTCAATTCACGTCATGACTGAAATACTGACATTTTGCATGAAAAAGGGGGAATACCCACTCTCAATTTTAAACGCAGCTGAACTTCTAGAAACAACTCTTTCAAGCTTAGATGGCAATCCAGGCGTCAGATCAGAAATCACATCTTTTTACAACGAATTTATGCCCTTCTTAGACAAATGCATTTCAGACTAGGCTAAGTACTTTTCGCGCTGAGGTGGAGCGTCTCGGTCAGAACTTTTTATTTGTTTTAAACAAGCTATGCTATCAAAAAAGTAAAATAATAGTTGGCGTACAACAAAATCGTGATTTCGAAAATTATGTTTTTCAACTTAAGTTATTTCAGTTTCTCCCGTTTGATCTTTATAGTTGCAGTTGCTTACACACTGGTTGTAATATGTTAAGTTATATATCTTATACTTCTACTATTGCTTACTTTTTACAAACCATCAGTGGAAAGACTTGCGTATTATCTTGTTTTAGTTTGCGATTTAAATATTTTACATATTTTAACGATTTAATTGTGGTTATGTTAGTTCTTCTGTGCTAAGTTCATGTATTTACAACCACAGCCAACCGTTTTTTTACGCTTTAATATATTTAGTTGACACGTTTTACTTTTTTATAAAAAGAACTTAAGTATATTATGCTTTTCGTCAATTGTTTTTGTTTGTTTGTTGCAGTTTCCATTAAAGACATATATTGCATAACATTTATATAATGTACGGAGAAAGGACCGTACAATATATTTATGTTTTATGCCGGTAAATGGGAATACGCAAAGGGCGTTATCATTATCACAAGTCAACCCTAAGTACCTCGCGAATACCTAATGGTACGTTATAACTCGAGTAACCTCACGTTTCCAAAATACAACCGTTTAGCCATGGGAGTGTACAATTAAAAGTAACAAATATGTTATATATATGTAAAAACACTTTGAGCGGCATAACGTAGGATAAGAGGATGGGATATTCATGTTTATCCCCGTGAATGTAAAAACCAAGAGGCTTAGGTTAGGCTAACACGCGGGCAATCATCAGATCACCGAGCGCCCACCATCGGGTTACCGGAGCTATTGCAGTATATTGTATGTGATACAAACGTTTCAAATTAGTAGAATCCACCAATCAGCTAGGTTCAGGCAACGTCCGTTAAGTGCTTTGCCCAAGGAGACAACCGACTCGCTAGCGACTAGTTTTGAACCAAGAACCTTTCGGTTGAAAGGCGTCGCCCTAAACCGCCAGACTAACCGGTATGACAAACGAATTCATTCTTTAGACATCCAAGATCCCATTGTTAGACATCCAAGATCCCATAGTTTCGAAAACTCGATACATCTATCGGTAGCGTTATCCATTTGGTCTTAATATTTAATTGCAAGCATTCATCAACGGGGAGTTGTTTATGAGAATATGTGGACATCAAATTAGCAATTTTATTGGCATTATAAGATGAAATAATTTTACAAGCTTTTAGTTTATAGGCTAGGGCCTAGCTGCTAAGCCTATTTTTTTCGAATAAATACAGGCTAAGTAACCATAATAGCCAGCGCTGTGAAATTTTTGTGATTTTTAAATCTTACTCCCTTTATTTTATTAATGTTTGTAGTGACTGTTTTGTATTCACGTGGCATCATCATTACAAATGACGTAACCTGCGAATACATTCTTGAGGTAGGGGAATACCCAAAGACAAATCTAAAGTTTCATCGGTGATGCTAAGGCGTACTTCTTTTAGAAAAAGAAAAAGGGAAGTACAGAAACTGATTATAAAAGGGAGATCAAACGATTGTTTAATTTAGTGATTAGGGAAAACTTATAATTATTTAGTAATTTTCATATTTTTCTGTAAACAGTTCCAATAATTAACCAGCGTTTGTTTTTTTCCACGTCATAAAATAGGTTACAATTAAAACTTTTGATGTAATACAGAATTTAAGTGGTATACAGAATGAACGGCGAAGATGAATATAAGCTACCACTGAGAGTCTGGCTCTTAAAGAGATTAAATCAAGCTAAATATCCAGATGTGGTATATTGGACTGACAAAGAACGAGGTGTTTTTCGAATTTTATGGACGAAAAAGGGGAATCCAAATTGGAAGCAACATTTTCAAATTTTTGAGGTAAGTTTTTCTTTAAAGAATGTTGAATTTTATTTTAAGTATAACAGATTAGAATTCGTTTCATGTTCATTTCTGGATTTTAGAAATTGCAGAGCTATTATAGAAAAACTAAAAGGAGGTATGGGTAAAAATTACACACTGAATTAAGGCTTAGGGCCTGAAGGTTAGTATTACTTGTGGGTTTAGAGTTAAAGTTAGTTCTGGGTTTAAGATTAGTGCTTAGCAGGGTTGGAATCAGTTTCTGTAATTTAAATCAGCAGCTTCCCTTCTGTCAAACAATGGTGTAGAGTAGACCAGTGGTTCTCGATCTTTTTGACCTCATGGCGCACCCGATATTTTTTAAAAAACGAACAGGCGCACTTTGCACGGGGAGTCATAACAATATGCTAAATACCTAGACAATTTAGGAAAAATAATAAATTACTGTTTCTTGAGCGCTCTTGCTTTTCGAAAGTTAATGTAGAACTAACGTTACAATGAAAAAGAACGAACTAGACACTAACCATTTAGTAGTTTATGATCTATGCACACTCTGTCGTAAATTTACGAAATGCAAGTGTGGCGCACCTAGCTAACCCCTGTGGCGCACCATTTCAGAAGCACTGCTGTAGACTGTAGAGTAAGGGGAAGGGTGGAGCCAAGAACTTTTTAACGGATATGATCGGCTGGGTTAGACTTGTTACCTAGAAAAAATTGTATTGCATTTCAGGACTGGGCAAAACACAGGGATAACTTCAGGCCAGATAGTCCGATCAACTATGACCAGCTAAAGAGTAATTTTCGAAACTTGATAAAAAAGTCGTCAGATTTTGAAGAACTAGAGACCGTAAATAACCAACAAACCGGAAATTGTAAAGTTTTTCGTGTTCGAAGTCCAGAAGAGGTCAAACGTGAGTATTTTCATCGAATCACTTAACTGACTCTTTGCATTTTAAACTGAATCTAAAAATATTTTTGATAAATATTCATGTTTTTTCTCATGCATGGGATAATCCTGGTGATGGTATCACACCGACAAATTGCCCATTTACGCTCTTTTCCCTATACCTACGGGTTTACCATGCGATTGCAGGGTATGCATGTATATAATTAAGATGTTTTTTTTTCTGTTTCTACCAGGTTTAGGTGAAATTTTCCATTTTGTCCAAGTTTTTTGCCTATTAAATGACATTTTCTATAAACGGAAATAATAACATTTTCTATAAATTGACTTATTGATTTTTCGGTTATGGTCTTATATCTATTATAATTGTTATAATTTTTTTTTATTTCTGTGATATGCTTTAACTAATGTTCTTTTAACATTTTTTTTCAATTAGCTATATTATAAGTGTAAGTTCCATTGATTAAATAAACTAAACTATCCTAGTGGACATTACCATTCCTATGCTTACAAATGTGACATCAATGTGTAAACCAAAGATTTCCGCAGAATTAAAAAAGCAGTCAGCCCTATCCAAAGCTCGATCCCAAAGCAGTGACGCAAGCGGAGTTAGTCCAGGTAAAAAATTAAAACCTACTAGCTAGTGGCAAAATTTAATACCACCGTTTTGTGCTTTTGGTGAAATGCACTATGAATGATCTAACTTACCTGGATAGGATATTCAGGATATTCATGTTTATCCCCGTGAATGGGAAAACCTAGGGGGTTATCACACGGGCAATCGTCAGATCACCTCGCGCCCATCGTCGGGTTACCGGAGCTATTGCAGTGTGTTGTATATGATAGACACGTTCCTTCAATTTGGTAGAACCCATTAATCCGCTGGGTTCAGGCAATGTCCGTAAAGTGCCTTGCCCAAGGACACAACCGACTAGCTAGCGACCAGGTGCGTCTGCAACCTTTCGATTGAAAGGCGACGCATTTAACCGCTAGACCACCGGGCCGGACATACCTGACTTCTTTCATACTCTTTCATTGATTCTCAGCAAAGTATAAATTGCATAAAGGCCTCACCAACCAAAGCTATTTTTACAATTAACAAAAACGCGTCAAAAACGTTCATGATGTCTAAGGAATGTTGAGAAATGCAGTATAATTGATCTAAGTTACCTGACTTCTTTCAGAATCTTTAGCACTCAATGATTCCCAGCAAAGTATGGATTGCATAGAGGCCTCACCAAGTTCAGGTTTAGCCCAATTGCATATCCAGGAAAACGAACTGCTACCCAATGATACTTCACTTTTAAATGTACAACAACAACAAAATGACTTTTCTACTTCCTCCTTAAATGCCAGTAAGTTTACACCATCCAGTATACAAAATTAAAAACATTTCGTTATAAATTACCACTTTAAAAATAAACAATTTAATTATATCAGCTGTAAAATGTAATAAAACTAAGATGTAACAAGTTTTATATCTCCTTTATAAATAAAATAATAATATATGTTCTGGTATATTTTTTATGGAACTATGATAGGATTATTTATGTTAGTCCCAATATATGGAAATCAGAAGGAGTGTTATCACACTGGTAATTATCAGATTATCTCTCACCCGCCAGTTAATTGCAAAGTGTTGTATATAATTAAGATAATCGTTCAATTTGTAAGAACCCATGAACCCAGTGGGTTCACGCAGTGTCTGCTATTTGCCTTGCCCAAGGACACTATCAGCTACCTAGTGACTAGTTTCAAACCTGCAACCCTTCGGCTAAAAGTTACTAACTCACTAAGATATTTGGTCAGACAATATAAAAAAGATACAAATATGTTTGTGTTTGTTTTTCAGTTGTACCAATGGAAACTAGTTCTACTATCAACACTGCTTTAAATTTGGAGAATAAATGGCCGGACTTTAAACAATATATCGGATCCTTTAATGTGAATTGTGAGTGATATTTAGTTGGTGCTGTTATATCGTTTTACAACGTCATCTTAATAATTGTCTTTTGTTTTTGTCAGCTGGTTAGAATGTTTGTGTAAGTACAAAAGTTGGGATATTTAAACCTGATTTTATTAAGTTGAAAACTACACTTCACCGTCAATGGTTGTACCCAGTGGGTTGATGGATTGACCAGAAACTGTAACATTATCTTTTTGACCTGCAACACACACACACTAGATTATTTGTGCTCATCTTACTGTGGGCATAGGTGTTCTAAAAATTTTCGGGATTTTAAATAGACTAAGAAAAGGTTTTTTATATTTTATCTACTTGAATGGTAGGCTAAAGCAAAAAATGGCATAATCACACAGATAATGTCAGCTAACCTTGTGCTCACTTTCGGGTTACCTGAGCTATTTCACTTCGTTGTATATGATCGAGATATTGCTAAGATTTTAAACCGTTAATTCACTCCTTTAATGACATCCACTAAATATAGGATAGGGTTTTCATGTTTTACCCCTGTAAATGGAAAAACAAATATCACTTTTTCTCAGGTTACCTAGGCTATTGCAGTATGTTGTACATGATTGGGACGTTCATTAAGTTTAAATAGAACCCAATAATCTACTTGCTCCAGGGATTGTACACTAAGTGCGTTGCCCAAGGACACAATTAACTAGATTGCAACCAGTTTCAATCCCACAATGTTTCGGCAGAAAGGCGTAGCACTAACCCATCAAGCTAAGTTTATTGCCCAAGAGCAGCAGTTATTACAGACTTGTTTTCAGTTGATGATCTCACCAAATTTCAGCTAATCGTTGGATATAAAAAAAATGAGGTGATAAATACAACGATAGATTTAAAAAACGGTCACCGCCTTTACCATGGAAATCGCCATGAGATAGATTCTATTGCGAAGATGGCTTACAAAACTCTGGATCAAAATTTTTTTGACATTCCTGTAACTGAACTACCGGCATGTCATTTCGAAGACAAGTATGTATCTCGGATGCTCGCAGAATTTGGATTTGGAATCATTTTTTTCATGGATGATACCAATAAAACAGTGGATGCAGCAAGATTTTGCCCACTTCACGTGTTTTATCATGACACTGAAGGACTAGAGCTTACAAATTTGGAAAGATCAAAGGGCGAAGTAGTAAAGTTTAAACCGATATTCAGCTATGTGGATATTATTCAGGCATTGTGGAACTATAACAGGGCTGACAAAAGTAAAAAAATCCCTACATTCGAAAGTTCCTTAATGATCGGAACCAGGAAAAATCTGATTTCAGTCGAACTGCGTCCAATTGTAGGAGATGCCTTATCTGAAGCATTGCTTCCAGGGTCGGAATGTCTGTCAACAAGCAACAAAGATTCCGTTGATTTATTCTTTGAGTTTCTTAAGGGTAGTGTTGATAGCCTAGAAGCTCCAAAGTAGACCAGAAACTGCGTTTTTTACCCCATAAGATCCGATCGCGGACTATTGTCAGGAAACCTAGTTTGCATCTATTCTTTAACGGACTAGGTTTCGAACCCTATCCCTGGTGCAGAGATCTTTTTTTGTAAAAAAATTGTTATATGTAGCAGCCACATGACTATACTTATGTTTTTAAGTTACCGGATATTTTTTTAACCAGCCAAAAGTTTCAAATCTATTATGAGCTATTCACTTTACCTTTTTTATGGAATTGATGTATGTATCGATCACATAGACCATTGGGCCACATGACAGTACCCTTTGCGGTCTTATCATGTTGGATTGTTAGGTGATGTATAAAAAAATTGTAGTTGTGTTTTGAGCGAAGTTGTGTGGTAATAACTTAGTGTGTCTTAATTCAACAATGCATTTCCTCTGGCCTAATCCACACATGCGTGCCACTGAGTCTTTTTTCCATGCTGACAAAAGTACTATAATGAAACATGTACGTACTGTAATGAAACATTTTAGTATTGTGTATATGTAATCCGGTCTCTGATTTTTAATCAAAATTGTGTGTCCCTTATTTGGTATAAGTTATGGATTGTAAATTTTTGGGTGCTTTTTTTTGTTAATCATCATCGAAACAACTTACAGCACCTTCCGCTTTATTTTCAGTTTCCGCCTTACCGTTAAATTTCCGCCTTACCGTTAAACCTAGCGCCTTATCGAAACAACTTACAACCCCATTATTATACTTTCCGCCTTATTAGCTGCGGGTCATCATTTTTGCACACTTTTCTTCAAATATGCATATATTGATTTTATTTTTACCTTTTAATGTCCGCTATACAACAAGCTAAAATAGTTTTACTGGTAGACAACAACTTGTCTTGCCAATTGTTCGTATTGTAAAGACTTCAGAAACAACAACATCGTATTTAAAGCAATTTTACAACCCATTAAAGGTAAACAATTCATAAAAAAACCGTTTTAATCAAAAGTTATTTGATTTTCATTTTACCCCAAATTTAATCTTTAACTTAGGCCTACCACAAACACCTTTTAAATTATGCATCTTTCCTTCTACAGATTGTTCATACAAATCTTGTATATTGATGTTTTCATCCGTTTCATAATTTTATAATAGCAGGTTTAGGTTGAATGATTGCACCGTGAAAAGAGCTTTTTTATTACTGGGGTAAAAAATGAATAACCAAACTAGCAAAGTTGACGACATTAGATTTGTATTGTAAACTGCCAAAAAATCAGAGAGGTAGTTTTGAGCAAAATTTAGCTTATCAGCGTTACGTGCATCTCAAAATTATTTTACCCAATTAAAATTCTGCTTTGTACTGTATATCCAAATTCACTAAAATAGAATAGGCCTTTTTTTAGAATTATGAATTTAAGTTTTGAGATAAAATTGTCATCGAAAACGTTGTTTACGTCGGATCCACATTCGTTGCAAGGTAGCGTCAGGTTCCAATTTTCAGCCTGTTGCAAACTATCCGAAGCTTCCAGTATTTTGAGAAATACCATCATTTGTTTAACTGTCTACACAGTTTTAGTCAACTTTAAATTAGTCTAGTCAAGTGCTATGCACCGATAAATACATGATATAGGCTACTGCTTAAACAAGATTCATTACATTAAAACATTATCCCATACAATGCGGTGAATTAAGTTTTTTTGTGATTTTATTTCAAAATCAAACCTTGCCAAAAGAGAATAAAACTGAAGCACTGAGAAAGAAAAGAAATCAAGGTGTCGTACTGACATATTTGGCCGCTGACGACGTCCTTATCAAAATTCCAAGGAACAAAGAAATCGCTAAATGACGAACGGCGGTCTAAATTCAAGATGCGATCAACGCGACCTGGGAAAACGTCCTAATCCAGAGAGCAATTATTTTCTATTGTATCGACCGCAAAGATTATCTATTCTGCATGTTTTAGATACTTTGCATCGCATTTTTTCCTTGGAGCCAAATCGCATATAAAAGACTTCATTTTATGAGATAAACACATCATTTTATTAGATAAACAAGCCTAGTAAGAGATGTCTAGGCTTACAGCACTGTGTTTCCAAATCCACAGTCTGTATAGCCTAGGCTCTGGTGCTCTCGAGGGCGGGAATACGCTTAACATACCCTATAGCCCGTCCCTACCTATAACATTACGTAGCCGGTTATGCTTATGCATTATTTTACTTGTACTGTTGCGCTTATTGGAGTCAATTTAATAGAAAAGCTAAAACTGCTACCGTCTACTTTGTAAAGACTAATATAATATAAATTAAATAAGAAGCCGCTACAATTGGTAAATACCCGTAAACGTGGTTGAACTCAGCAACCTTCCGATGCCTAACTTTACCTATGTCCTGCTTTCTCGGACAGGTTAATATTATTTGTTTTCAGTATATATTTCCAAAAGATGCGATTCATGATCCTGTACGACGACGACGGAAATAAACACCGGCGCCATGTGGAATCAAAGCGTTCCGTCAAAGCCAAGCCCAAAATCCGCGTCAACCAAACCAGATGTGTCTATTTTAAAAGTACCGTCGGATCACGGTCACCTTAACGCGACCTTAGCAAGAAAAGGCGCTAACTAACTTTTGGAGCGAACTACGCACAAACAACCAACAGCTTTAACCCCTCCACTCATGTCAATGGTGGGAGGTCCAATTTAACCTGGTATTCGCGGATGGCTGACAGGCACAATTGAACGGAGCATCAATCCATCAATCACAACAACCTTCTGAAATTTCTACAAGAACAACTCTCGGAAGTTCACTGCTGGTCGGACAAAGGGAGGGCGGTTCAACCGATAAGAGTACAACAGAACTGTCTATATAAACCCAGGTGCGCCTATGTCTACAATTCTGTTTTATTATGCCTGGGCCAATTATCGAAGGCCTGGAATCCACGGCGTCCTCTGCTACCCGAGCAAGAAGCTCTCCGAGGCGCAACGGTTGGTGCTTCAATAAGCATAAAATCCAACAGGAATTTTGTCTCCACGATGGACGAATATTACACCTGGGTGCTCGAAACGAACTGTTGACTCTATATCGGGAAGGCCGAACTTCAAAAGAATCCACGGGCGAACATTAATTCAAGTTATTCAAAACCCGAAAAAAGCAGGTGTGTCGTACCGACAATTGGCCGCTGACAACAGCGATATAACAAAGGAATCTCTAAATGACGAACGACTGTCTAAATTCACGATGCGATCAACGCGACCTGGGAAAACGTCGAAATCCAGTGTGCAAATATTTTCTATTGTATAGACCGCAAAATCATCTATTGTGCGTGTTTTAGATACTTTGCATCGCATTTTTTCCTTGGAGCGAAATCGCATATAAAAGACCTTATTTCATCAAAGAGACGCACAGACCTAGAGATCTAGGCTTAAAGTACTGTGTTTCCAAATCCATAGTCTGTAGAGCCTGGGCTCTGGTGCTCTCCAGGGCGGGTATACGCTTAACGTACCCTACAGCCCGTCCCTACTTATAAAACTACGTAGCCGGTTATGCTTATGCAATATTTTACCTGAACCGTTGCGCTTATCGGAGTAAAACAAATATTAATAATACAGCTAAAACTGCTACCCGTCTAATGAACTAAAGAATATAAAATATATCTTATTAAAAAGCAGCCTCTACAAAGGTAAGCAATAAAATGCACATGATAAAAGGCAGTGATTTTTATGAAACGAAAAATTTTATGCGACTAAAGATAGCAAAACACTGTGCTTTTAAATGCACATGCGGGGTAAATAGTTATGCAACATTACACCATGTCCAATCTGCATACAGTAAAAAGGTGTAATTCACAATAATATTCCTTCATACTATAACAACCAAATAGGATAGAATATTTATGCTGATTTCTAGGTCTAAATAATGTTAGATTACCATGTTCGTAAAATAATTTCACTGTAGCTATTGTACTAGTAGTACGTTAAATCCATGTAACGTAAGGGTTAGTCTTATTTTTATACACATGGTAATATTGTATTATAATTGTAGTGTATTTAACATTTGATTGGATTTCTCGAGGTAAACTAGAATATTTTGAGTAAAATTTATCTACAGCTTCATTAAAAAAAACAAAAAAAACGGCATATTTATAAAGTTTAGGGTGTCAGGAATTTCCTCAGGTTTAAAACAGACTAATAAAATGTTAGAAAGAGAAAGTAACATTTAACTGCTTTTAATCTTTGTTAATGGTACAAAAGAATAAGTAGCATTGGTATGTCGGCAATTACTTTCGGTCCAAAATAGACCAATAAAATGTTAACTGCTGTTTCTTCGCTAATATTTAATGTGCTTGAATGGTAGCCTACAGAAGAGAAACTGGTGTAAGTTTCGCTTCATTTTGCACAATCATTCTACTTATACTAGCTTTATAGATGCAGATTCTATAAGTACATGTAAATCAAAGACCAAGTTATCTTTAAATTGTTGGTTATACACTTAAAATGGACCTAGTAGATGAAAGGGCAACTACTTCAATGGAAGTTGGCTGGTACCAGAAGAAAAAAGGGGTAAAACATATTGGGATTGTTATTCTGATTGATGGTAAACCAAGGTATTCAATAGATTTCGATGGTAAAGTTAATGTTCATGAGTGGAAAGATAAAAACAGACGTATACGTGAGAAGTTTATACACGTTCCTTTCGAGCTGGAAAACATGCAGCAACTTCAGCCCAATCAGAACACAACACAGGGTAGGAATGCAAAGGCAAAGAACTTTATGTCAATTGTCTTAAAATCGAAAGCCAACAAGGATAAAGCAAATAACATTCTCAAAGACATACAGGAAATAAAAATGGGCAACTACAATGGCATGAAGAACAATTGCCGCGATCACGTCAAGCGCGTTTATGATATGCTGGTAGAGAAATGGGGGGTGGTTAGTGATTCATTCCCTAAAGATATAAAAGAAATCTGGGTTGAAGACAGTTTAAAGATCGCAGCTGGGGTCGGAGCATTTGGTGGAGTTGGGTCGTTACTTACAGGCGGATTATGTGGAGCAGCCGCAGTCTTTGGAGTGGTTACCTTTCCCTTTTCATTGCCATTGGGAGCAGTTGTGGCAATAGCTGGCGCAGCTGGATTGGCAGTTTTTAGTGGAGCCGGTGTTGGGGTAGCACATGCTGTTTCAAAGTCATCAAAGTCTTTCGGCAGAAGAGTAAAAAGCTGTGTTGTTAGCAATTCAACATCTAATGCATCACCGCAAGGATCATCTTCAAATGCTCAGTTAAACAAATTCCCTTGCTCCTTTTGTTATAATGCAGATCTGCAGGCACTGAAGGACACTGGGGTTTTCAATGGTTCTGTCTGGAATAAAAGATACTCGACATACTTCCGACTAGTTCATCCCAGTTCCCGTAGCGATGGTTATGATGATGACATCACACATTTCTTCATTATACCATCGAACAAAGTAATAAATGATGAAAATGTTAAAGAAGTTCTTCATGACATGCTAATGATGGGGATGGCACCATCTATCACCAGTGTGTCAGACGAAGACATAGATAAAGTGTGCAGGAAGGTTATCTCTCGACGTCGCTATAATAAAGTGTTGCAGCAATTGTTTACGGATTTTGGGAGTCAACTAACTTCAGAATGCAGAGTTCTTGTATTCAAGACAACCGACCTAATTCATTCTGAAGATTGCACCAGCGAAGCCGAAATCATTCCATTCTATTATTAATAATAATAATCCAACCAAACCATACGCCCAACGCCACCAATTTTACAAGCATATTACGTGAATTATAGGCTACAGTGGTTTGGCATGTCCAGCAAAAAGACTCCATTCTGGAAACTAAAAGTATTGTATTTTTAATTAAATCAAAATGGAAACAAAATTTTGACTACATCTAGCCTATGGTTGAACAGTAATTTTAATTGAATATGTAAAATGTATCGATGTAGTATTATTTTGTTTGGTAGAACTGTTTGGTAGAGTGTAAAGTGTGTTTTTTGCTTTATTGTTTATTTTTAGCCAAGCGTATTTTTATACTTCACTAAACTTGGGCTTTTGTTTTTCCAAGGATAATAGGAAAATATTGTGACTCGATGAATTTAGAAGCTTATATTTAAAATGTAAATTTTTGTGATTTTAAGTAGCAGACAAAACCTGTAAATCATTTTGAAGTAAAAACAATGAGAATTAAATCTCCAATTCTGCTTGTATGGTTTTAAACCTAACTTTTAATTGTATGAATATATGAACTGGTA
>CH002018.1:645972-661061 GCA_000149265.1 Ciona savignyi
CTAAACATTTTTTTTTTTATTTTCAGTGTGGTTTGTGCAGCTCCAAGCACTACACCCTGTCATTTTATTGCTATGATGTAAAATCTGTATTCAATTTAACCTTTGGCAGACTTGTATATAGCAAATAAATGTATAAGAATAAACAAACATGATGCAGTTTTTTATTTAATAACTGGTAGGTAAAATCAGTTGCATGATATGTTCGAGACACCACTTTTCATTGTCTACTACTGAAATTCTGTTGGAATTTCATTATTGTTTGTCGACTTGATGATCTAAAAAGTTAAAAGCATATGCTTGTCTTGATTTTTGAAGTTTTCTTGCAAGTTCCGTAAGATATTCCATATAGCCAGCAAGAAAATGCGACTTCTCTAGGCCATATTACACAACCCTAAATCCTGTAGCAGCAGCAAAGCAAGTAACAAAAACAATTAGGTCCAAGATAAATATGTTATAGGCTTATTGCCCCACCATCTGACAGACTTGCAAAACTCAAATAATCTTATGAGTTCACCACAGTTGCTGAGAAAACTCTTTGGTTCAAGTCCTGCAACTGTAGGCCTAATAGCCTAGTGCTAATAAAATCACAGTCTAAGTAATATATATTTGCAACAGAACAATTTCCAATTAAATAAGCAAAGTACAACAGTCCAAATATTAGTAAATAACCTCACAAACTCCCGTACGCATTAATTTTATACACATTTGTCTGAAACTGCGCACTGGGATTGTAGACAATTTGGACACAAACAGTTCTTCTAATTTTCAATGACGTAACTCTCTCTATTAAGGAACACTAGCTGGGTACTATGATTTCTATGGCATGTGCTTTTCTCCTTGTTATTCCATTTGCTGGATTTCCTGCACAGTTCAAAGGTACTAAACATTATTGCATCACATGATAATGGTGCAGTGGTGAAATGTAGACAAAAATGTATTGTTTTTTGCACACGAAAATAAAAACAACCAATAAATAAACAAAATTAGTAAAATGCCAACCGAAAACGTCGGTACATTGGCGTTTTAAAACTTATGTTAATCTACTGCTCATAAAATTTACACTCACGCCTCTCTGTAACACCTTTTTATTCTATTGTTTACTTCTCCAAGTTTTGAATACGCCACTGACTCGTCACAGGGTCCGTTTTTAGGCGCACTATGTAAGAAGCGGTCACGATTACCGCTCAGCAAGACAACCGTTCACACACTTCCCTAACACAGGCACCGCCCAGTTTAGACGAATGAAAAACGCTGAAGTGGACAAAACCACTGGTGGAGAAGTTGCCAATGAGGAAAACTTTGCGAAATCTTACAAGGATTTCCCCAAAGCTTTGATGATGCTGGCGAAGAATAAAACTTATGTTTTTGTCACGCTGGCCGACTGTTCGGAGGCAATTTTGATCAGCGGGTTTACCACGTTTCTGCCAAAAATTATCGAGAGCGAATTCCAGCAATCAGCCGGGACTGCGGCACTTGTGGCAGGTGAGCTCACGCTTAGGATATTCATGTTTATTTCCGTGAATGGGAAAACCAAGGGGGTTAACACACGGGCAATCGTCGGATCACCTCGCGCCCACCGTCGGGTTACCGGAGCTATTGCAGTGTCTTGTATATGATAGACACGTTCCTTTAATTAAGTATAACTTATTAATCCGCTGGGTTCAGGCAATGTCCGTAAAATGCCTTGCCCAAGGAGACAACCGACTAGCTAGCGACCAGTTTCGCACCTGCAACCTCTCGATTGAAAGGCGCCGCACTTAACCGCCAGACTAACCGGTCGGCTTCTCGCTGCATACCGGCCATGTTAAAAAAACTAAACGGTCCAGTGGTAAAATGGTCAATGCCACCGATTCACATACCGGTCAATATAAAAAAAACGGTCAAAGTGTTGTTCTCGTCATAAGGTCGAATCTTGTCCCTGTAAAAAATGTTGAAAAACTGCCAATTATACAACTGCGCAAGTACCACAAAAACACTCCCGGGTTTAACGGGGCGAAAGTGGAAGTCACGGGATTAGATAGAATATTGATACTTACTAATTCGGGTAAAAAATGGGTGACTTACTTTAGGCTGGATTCACGCACATATACAGGGCCAAGACTTTAATCCACGATGGGCAAGTCACCAAGGCCGACCTTTTGTATACGACTGTGAATTAGTCTCGCAACCATTTAGCTACACTACCGTTTTGGTGGAGTCCTTTTAGTTTGTTGGGCTAAGTTTCGAACAATTTCAGCTGATTTATGCAAAATATCAAATATCTTTATGTCGCTGTACATTCCTTTAGGCGTCATCAGCATACCTGGCGGGATGCTTGGTCATGTTCTTGCCGGTTTGATAATCAAGTGCTTCAACCTCAAAACGGCCAACATCCTTAAGTTTAACATAGTGTGCTGCTTGTGTGTTTGCGCGTTGTCGCCGTCGCTCCTGATGTACTGTAGAAACCGTCCTGTTGCTGGAATTACAATACCTTATAAGTAAGTTTAGTTCTATATGATTTCTTTTTTTACCGGGCTTCGTTTTGAAGCCACAATGGGTTCGTTGCTAAGACCGTTTTTAATATGTAAGTGGCATGCATATCGGTCGCGTTAACCATTCGGCCACACCACTGTACTCTATACGATTACTTACCTTTATGGGCAAGTAGTAAAGAAAACTTGCCTTTTCTCCGTGCGGTCATTGTGCAGCCATATTCGTATGTAGGGTCTAAATCCATCTTAAAGGTAAATTTTGAAACCAGGCACTTGTTTTGTCTGACGTTAAGCAAGAAACGCAAAGTTGATCGGCAAAACCAAGCCTTTAGATGTTTTGAACTGAAATCGTATGAATGTTCCACTAAGATATAACACAAAACTTTTAAAAACCTGTCGGGGGCACGAGATGATCTGAATACTAATATGAAATATTCTCCTGTCTTGGCTGAGATCGTCAGATCCAATCGGGTAGTTACGTCATCACAGCTAATATATTTGTTTGCTAGGATTTTGCTATTCATGTTCGAAAAGCGAAAAAGTATCATTTCGGTCGGGAAAACCATGTCCATCCAAAGTTATGTCGCTCGGGCGGTCACCCGAACGATTACAGATTCGAAAATAGCTATAGGCCCAGGTCATTATGTCTCTAGGCACTTTATAAACTTTGCTTCAGCCCAATAGGTTATAGGTTAGTACGTCCAACTACTAGATCAGTGCATCCAACAGAATATATTGCAGTGTTTTCAAAACACGTACAACACACTTTTTCAGTAAACCCAAGTTTTATTCCGACGGGTGGAATAACACCCTTGTGCTTTTATAATACATCTTTATACAGCAATACAAATGAACTTGGTGGCATTATATCGACGTGCAACGCAAATTGCTCTTGCCAAGAAGAGTTTTACATTCCAGTGTGTGGCACAGATGGTATCAACTACTTCTCTGCCTGTGCTGCTGGTTGCAATGAACATATAGAGAATGGAACTGACTCGGTAAGCGTAGATGAGCACCACTTATTAGAACTTTTTCTCCTAGTCTTGTCCCTTTGTATGTGCTGGCTTTTAACTTAATCGTGTAAGACTTTCGGCCACAAACTATCCCATTATAAGCGTTTTTGAAATAACTAGTCGTTATATTATTTAATATGTTACTATAGTTCTTGAAAAGCGCTATATATTCTTGAAAGCGCTTAACAGATAATTAAGTGCAATAAAGCCAAAAAAAGATTAAGTGTGTCATTGGTTGTATCGATATGTCCATAACGGTATCCCCGTCCTGATCATTATACCGTTCACGGCATGTCGATCTCAATTGCCGTAAGCCGTATCATCAGTCGAAAAAGTCTGAAACCATGCAGTCTATCTTTACAATAAGGCACTTGTTCCGCAGACGGTATTTTCTTCTGTGGATTTAGTTTTAAATGGGTTAAACAAAAAACTGAAGGCTACTATAAGCTCAGATAATCCGACGAAGGTCACTTCATATATGTACGTATACTACTGTCGTTTTTTTACACCAGTTATAAGACTGAGTACAACCGTATACACTCCATAGTACATGCACACCGTGACAATGCCTCATTTCAGTACTACAACAACTGTTCGTGTATTTCAACACCGTCCAACAACGGCTGGCAAGCGTCATCGGGCCACTGCGTTACGAATGATTGCAACTCATTGGGCGCGTTCCTCGGTGTGTTCTGCGTGTGTGTCATGTTCACCTTCATGTCCAGCACTCCGTCACTGGTCGTCACGTTTAGGTTGGTTTTTGAAAATTTGATTATCTTATTAGTATGGAGTGTGGATCGTGTTTATAAACGTGCAGTGCTTCTACTTTCGGTTTAAAGGCGTCGCACTAAACTACCAGACTAACCGGTGGAACAAACTTGCCCCCTCTAAATACTCCGGATCGCTTGGACCGCTTGGATCGCATGGAGCGCATGGATTGCCTCGGTTGGGATGTGGATCGTGTTTAAAAACGTGCAGTGCTTCTACTTAACCGACTGTGGTCAACTGCAATTCTGTATTTCTTGTCGTCACGTTTAGTTTTGTTTTTAAAAAATGATTTGATTTTGCAAACTTATAGTATAGACTGCATACTGTATTTAAAAACGTGCAGTTCTTCCAGTTAAACGACTATGTATACCTGTAATCCTTTTTTTACTTTTTTGACCGGGTAAAGACTCCATCCAAAAATGATTTCGCAACTAAGAATGTTTTTTTATATGAAAGTCGGTTTATGTATCGGAAGTATAAGCATTCAACCGCTTGGCCGAATTCGGAAGAATGCGAATACTTCGACTGCTATCTGCGTTCTGCAAATCCCTATAGCCGAAAAGTTCAATCGTTAAGAGCGGCGTTCGTGTGGGGTCAATCAAATGGTTGTGAGATCAAAACCACTTGTTGGATAAATCATTGTGTCCTCGGGCATGTCATTTACCAGACACCGCCCAAACCTATAGCCTATAACTGCACGGTTTGGCTTCACTGAAATAAAGTAACGTCTTAAGCATATGTGAAACAATACAATAGCCCAAGTAATCCGACGTTGGGGAAGACAATCTGTCTGATGATTACTCATGTCAAATTTAATTCACAGGGTAAAAGAAATGAAAAACCCCTTTGTTTTCTAACACAGGAATATGAATATATATGAAGTTTTACTTTTCTCTTTATACAATAGGGTATTGCCGCAGAGGATTCGTACATTCGGTCTCGGCGTACAGTGGCTCTTTATACGAGCACTGGGATCGAAACCCGGTCCCATAATGTTCGGTACGGTGATCGACTTAACATGCATCCTGTGGCAGAAACGCATATGTGATGGTAGCAAGGGTTCTTGTTGGATATATAACTCGGAGGACCTCGCAATCAATGCTTTGATTATATGTAAGTTACAGAAATATAGTGTGTGGCGGTATAAAATGGTAAACTGGTCAAGGAAATTACAAATGTGTGGGATTGCCAAATGTGTTTTATATAGAAACCGGTCTATAAATCGGTCGCTTTAACCATTCGGCCATACAAATGTTCGGTTTTCTTTTTCCAATGCTCCAAATGCTAGAATTGTTAGTAAGGTATTTTATATATATATGGAGCGGTAAATAAACTGGTCACTTAAAATTCGGTGAAACAACTGTTTGGTATTATTTCAGCCATCGTGGTGAAGATCGTTTCCTCCATTCTATACGCCATCGCGTGTTTTGTGTACTCGCCAACCGCCGAAGAGGAACAAACCCCGACTAACGAAAAAAATGACATGGACGATGACGTCATATCCGTCGAAAAGGCGCCGATTGAAGACGACCCTGGAAACGATGCGTACAATCAATCCTTTGTCAACGACAACGGCAAATTAGTCACTTCGCTGTGAACCGTTTTACTTGAACTATAATTCAGTGCAATACCCCGTGGAATAATGTATACAGGTTGAAATTCTTCTTAGATAAGACACGATGTTTATATTGTCCATGTAGCCCATAGTTGTGGTTAACTGGATCATCAAAACTGTTCTTAATGACAAGAACCTGAAGTTTGTAAAAGTAACTATTTGTTCAATATTTTTGTGTTCCCCCTTTCTGAACTGTAAACACATTTGTTTTTGTCTGGCACTTTAAATTACGGTTGTTTTTTCCAACAAGGAAAAGGTTTTTAATTGAATTTAAACTATAAAACTAACTAATTTAATATAGTATTATTTTACTTTAATAATCGTGACAGCATTTCTTTGGTACCTATGCTATTAGGTGGCGTAGTTTGGACAATACAACTAATCCCCTCACCGACACCGATGGTATTTACAGTGACTTTCTCTTTGATGTGGCGATCTAATGCAAGACATAACATACAGTTCTAACCTGCGACACAATAATTTATAACATAAAAATAGAAACAACAAAAGATAACCTCTAATGTGAAAGTATTGTAACCTTTAAAACTACAATGTCAGGTGTTTTGGTTCATTATTAGGGCAAAGGGCCGTCAGAAAAAAATAGAAATGCAAAACTGAATAAAATGGACTATGGAGACTAGCATTTTGCCCAAATATAAAAATACCCATTGTGGCACTCATTCGCATAGCACGGCATTAAATACCAATTATCAAATACAGTGATGCAGAAACCGACATTAAATTGGTTTCTGTACCACTATATGCGGTGTGAACGTCATCTTTACACAAAGTAACATAACGACAAACTGAATGTGGCTGTGAAGATGTTAATTTACATATTAAACTAGAAATTCTATAGAAAGCTTTCTTCAATTTCCACAATAAATTGTACACCCAATGAATGAGAGAGTTTGATACCAAAACAAACACAGACGCAGTCCGCTGTATTGTTTTATTTAGTGAAAATCCTGACCGTATTGAAAGATGTAACATTAGTTCACCGGATAACCTAATCATATATAGTGTAATGAAAAGAATACGACGGCTATATTTGGACTTGAAAGGCTGTTGTTATGTTCCACTTGGCCGTATCACACTAGTCCTACCATGCGGTTATGCTTCATCGAACGAAGAGTATAGCAGCTTTGGTTTTACTGTCTGGGCTAATGCTTGAGTAATAAAGCAGAAACCAAATGAATATATAAAGTGTTGGGGAAACTTTTTGCTCATAATCATTTTGGATTAAGTGATTTGCGCAAGTTTACCCTTTGACTCATATGAATTTTTAAGTTTTGTCAGAACGGTTTTTCTTAAATAGCCTACTCAGTTGGAAGTTTAAAAAAACGAAAAGCAATTGCAAGTCTATGTTCTCTTGTGTATGAGATGTGTGCACGGAAAAGTCACTTTCAACAGTCGTTGCTTGAAATTAGTGATTAAAAATCGTCAGATTGGATCTGGTTTATCGTCGGATACCAAAGAAATTAGAGTTTGTCAGTGAGACTCAAGTTTAGGATAACCAATTAATTCACTTACTCCAAAAGATACCAAATAAGTGCCTCAACTAAGGGCACGATCGACTGGCTAGCAACAAATTTCCACTTTGCAACCTAGTAATTTACTTAACCCACAGTTGCAAATTTTGTTTAAATTAAATTATATTGGAAACTGAAATGGAAAATACCGACACCAAGTCAAAGAATAACCGTGATGGTAAGCTTGCACCACACCCATTATATACAAATTTGTTCATCATTGTGTAGCCTATATGCTGTGTTATGCATGACATTTTAGTCACTTTACAAATAAACACTAGTTACTTAACCAATTTATGCAATAGTTGGTTATATCAACCTATTTGTTTGTTTCTATATTACGTGAAAACTCCCTCATATCAGTAAACAAGCCATATTGACGCTGAAATTAACGAAAAACATGCGTCCTTTTAATATACTTGGGGAATTCCCCTATAATTTTCCCTGAAATAATGAGTCACGGTAATTCGATAGGTAACCGGTCTATTTCATTATCTTTATGTAAAAAATACAAATAACTACCTGGCTTGGTTTCTCACGTATCTTCAAGTGCAAATTTTTTGATACAGTTGAAACTTTCCGGAGCGTTTTTACCGGCCGAAGTTTCAATTCTGCGACGCTCACTAGGCCCTTTTTTATTAAGCTTACGAATTGATCAGTCTGTAGGACTTTGTTACATTAAATTACAAATGCAGCATTATCGGTCAAACAATGTCCAAAATGTGGGGCTGCAATGAATAAATAAATAGTTGACAGAAAAAGTCATTTCTCCAAACACTCGAGTCAAATCATCTTGGCGTTCTCACTAGAGTCATGTTAAAGTCGGTATGAAAATCCTGAAAATTTTATAGATGCAAGGTTCAATGTTATCAAGAGTGGAACTGATCCCATGTTAGTTTAGTTAGTTTAGTTTTTTTGGGTTCCACGATGAAACACAAAGCAGCCCTTTGATAAAAATTTGGAAAACGTAAAAAAAGGCAAAATGACAGTCAATAGAAAACGTCTAAAAAACAATAAATTATAAGTTTCGGTATAATTAGACGAGACTGCTAAACCCACATAAAAACAAATAAATACATAAATAATAAATGTTTATAAAAAAATACACTAATAATTGCCAATTGGTCATAAACCCCATTGTTCGGAGGTCACTCGCGTATTTGGATGAAACTTGCGTGTTCGCGATTGTTTTTGTATTGACGATTTTGTTCAACTTTAAATAAAGCATTTATTGCACAAATGTAGTCGCGTTTTACGGTTCAATTACTTTCATCATTTTATATTTCTATGAGTTGTCCTTGAGATATTATGTTTCGTTCTGTCAGTTCCTTTCATTTTAAGCCGTCAATAAAAAAGTATCCACTGCTGTTAATCCCTTGACCAGAATATCTTTATACATTAGGATATTAAGGTATGTGTCAGGTAACGTTTCCGTCTTTTGATTGCTTTGATTTTACTTTTATTTGAATACATTTTTATTAAAACAATTTCGTCATTTTGCTTTGTACAACACAGGCGATTTTGTTAATGTAAAATTGTGCTTTGTTTTTAATATTGTTTGTTTATTTTTAGTACAAAAATTTATTTGTGCATTGTTTTTCTTACGTTTTATAGTTACCGCTGTCTAAAGCAGTGGGTGTCGTTTAGCATAGTACACGCTTCCGAAGAATTTACGGCAACTAGAAAAACCAACATCAATTCTGAACACGCCAAAAACGCACTTAATCGTTAAAAAATGTGGCGGAATTGAATTTTTTCTCCTAATTGTGTTAATTACAGATGCAGTTTGTGTAATTATTTTAAAATCTATTTGGTGCCGACAGTAGTGTACTGTATAAAAGCCGGTAAGTGGTACACAGTACTAAAAACTTCACAGCTTTGTCAAATTATTTGCAGATACATTTCCTCAGCGCAAGAGCGCGTCAGTAAATACGTCACTATAGGATAGTATGGCATAGAGCGGTTTTGTTGATTGGTGGGTCACAACGATCATAAGATATCGTTTCCTTTGTTCAATTGCGCGTATTGGTTGAATTGTTCGACTGTTTATTAGGGTTTCGACAATAGAAATGATTTATTTGTTTAGACTTTCCACAATAGAAATGTATTTGTTAAGCAAAAAATAGCGAATCGCAACATAATTAACTTAACGAAATTGGGTTTAGCGTTGGTAGAAACAGTAAATTAGTTTAACCAACTAAATTATTTCTAAAGAACAAAATGTTAAATAGGGAAACCTTAAGAAATAAAACGCTGCAGTGCAGTTTTTAACACATTAAAGCCAAAATAATCCAAGAAACTCGACGAAACTTAAATTGTAACACTGAAATTGTAAAAATATCGAATAGTATAGGGGAAAACTAAAAGAAAAAATGACATTAGGGTTAGTTTTAAACATGGGGCTAGGGTTAGTCTTGGGGTTGAGATTAAGGTTTAGGGATGGGTTAAAATTAGTTTCCGTAATTTTAGTGAGCAGTTTCCCTTCTTCCCTCCTTCCCGCTTTCCCTCCTTTTAGCGTTGCCCATAGTAAAGTATACTAAAAACTGCCAAACCTTTGCCAACTTTATGCTGAGTTGTTGTGGAAATGCGTTAAATTATATCCCTCTAGTAATACGTGCAGGTTTCCAGACAGTTATTTTGTGCCCTGTAATCATGCGTGCCCTGTAATCAACTGTAATCATGCCCGCATGTATGTAATAATCTTTTACTTTGGTATGTAACATTCTAGCCTTTTGTGGTATATAACCCGCCGTGTTTCTCTTTAGTATCATTTAATACGATTCACTACCAAGTACCTCCAATACAAGAATACAACATAAGTGTTTATGCAAATGGGGACTCCAACCACAATTGAAATATTTTAGACACGTTGTTAATATGTTTCTTGTACGCAGTAACTAAGGGTTCCTGAGTTACTCAAACAAACTTGTTGTCTATTGTTGGTTAGAAAGGTATATATTTTTCTTAGACTTGACACCAAGTTCTCTAACATTGTTATATAACGCGACACCATATTGCCTAACATTCATGAAATAAGCAATCCGATTTTTACACTTTTGTTTCTGCAAGCATAAACAGATGGGTATATTTTTTTCCCATGTAATGTTTTTTCAACATTGGTCACTGCATATCTAGTTTAACTCTCCTGTTTAAATTTCTGGTGTAAGTTTCAAGGGAAACACCAAAAGCAGGAAAAACGGAAAAGAGGGAAGGAGGGAACCTGCTCACTAAAACTATGAAAACTAATATAAACCCTGCCCTATACACTAATTTCAACTCCAGAACTAACCCTAACTCCAAGACCATGTTTAAAACTAACTCTAATGTCATTTTCTTCATTTTAGTGTGCAGTTCTCTCCTTTTCGCCTTCCTGCTTTCCCTCCTTTTGGTTTTCCCCAATTTCAAGATGCCTAAATAGAATTTTTAATTTTTTTCCAGGTTTGACCGAAAACGAAGTTCGATTAGCAGCCAAAATGCAAAGCGAGTGCAATATTAAGGGCATGGAGCGTTGTCCAGAGGTAACAGCTGTCGTTCTGTATGACCTCGGCCTTGAATATTCACGTAAAACTGAGTTTATGGCCAGTGTGCAAGCATCTGGCTTGCTTTATGGGGCTGTTTTAAGGAACGAGGTATTGCGAGAACAAGTGGAAAGGCAAATTAATGGATTGGGAACAGATATATTATCTCGGTACGGTATAACAAGGGACTTCCAAATCGTAGAAGAATCGAAACGTTTAAAACTGATGGTTAATGCTATGAGGGGTCAAATTGCTGAAAAACTGGAAGTGATATTAAATTTGAAGCAAAGCAATAAACCTGAACAGGAAAGAGTGTTGGCTGTTGAAGCCCTAATGAATTGGATTGCCGACGAATATACTACTATAATGCGACATGTGTCTGAGAGATGCGTGTATGCGATGGGGGATCCTCTCTGCGAATTTACTCAGGTCGGGATGGGCTCACTGGCACGACGGGAAATAACTCCATATTCGGACTTTGAGAATATAATCCTTCTCGACGATAGCATCAACGACTTGGATGATAAGGAACATGTGATGAACTACTTTAGGTCTTACGCCGCGTTATTTCATATCATTGTTGTCGGGTTGCAAGAAACTCCTCTGCGGTTGTTAGGCGTTCCCTGTCTAAATGACTTTTTCAGCGGCGATAAAACTGACGACTGGTTTTGGGACAAAGTCACGCCATGCGGTATTCAATTTGATAGCAATATGCCCAACGCCGGAAAACATCCACTAGGCGTTTCTGTTGAATTGATAAAATCAGTTTCGGATATGAGTGAGCTCCTAGATGGTTTTCAACATGGTGGCGACCGTTTGGCCAATATGTTAGCTTTGCCCTGTTTTGTAGCAGGTAGCAGCGCTGTCTACGAATCATTCTGTACGAAAATACGGAACAAGTTAAAACAAATCCAGGAAAATCTATCTTTCAGATTGGTCGTGAAACAAGAATGTTTGACGGAACTTTCTGCTTTCAATCTGTTTAAAGCAATACCGCGACAGGTTTATAAAACGGATGTGAAGCGATTTGTCTACAGAGCAGTAACTATGATTCTATCTATGCTAGGAAAACTATTTAACATCGAGGACCCGACATGTTTTGGTATTATAAATGCGTTATTATCCATGGGACTAATTGCAGAAGAAACGGCATCGAGGCTCAAGTTTTCAGTTGCAGTGACGTGTGAGGTAAGAGTTAGAGCTGTTATGGAATGCAAAGAACAAGACAACTTTGTTGAGAGAGCTCCAAACGTCATTCCGTACTTGGAAGGTAGTGAGAAAAGCACTGGAAAAGTCTGGGGCGATGTTGGGCTAGAGACTATCAGAGAGTTTTTCCTAATTGCATTTGGGTTCCAAAGTGACCTAACAGCAGTGCTTGAAAGTTGGGATGGCAATACGAAGTTACGTTTATTGAAAATTAAGTTCGACGAAACAAAGAACTGGTTGGTCAACAGCCTGCTTTCCATACAGTTTAACAACGATGACACGGCAATTAAAGAGCTAAAGGAGAGTGACTCATCAGATTCGAACCAAATGTATATGTCGTGTCACATGAATGGTCTGTTGCTTCACAAGGCCGGGAAAGTTGGTGAGGCTCTGGAAAAGTTTAAAACTGCCAAAGAAAATGCGGAACGTGCGGATGTATTCGATTGTGAAACGGAACGGCAATGGTACATTGTCCTGGTTGCTACACTGGATAGGTGATTGCCACAGAATTATGGGTCAATTTCAAAGTGCTAAGGACTCCTTTAATGAGTCCTTAGACATATGTAGAGGTTTATTAAACAGGGCATACAGGAAAATGGGAAAAACATTTGAAAAATGTCGAATTTAATAACCTGGTATCTTTTGCAACACTCTATCAAGAACGAAAAGACCCAATGGCTCTAAGTTTTCTGATGCAGGCTGAGGGAAAATGCAAAGAGATCCATGGACATCCAAGCACAGAATGGTTTGATATCCAGAATAATATTGGGACTTGTCACCTGCAAGCTTGCAATTTCGAACGTGCTTACGAGGTCAAAAAACGCGCGTTAGACGCTTACTATGACTACGAGGACGCTCCCATTGCTGATGAGTATACTGTCAATGCACATAGCAACATTGGAGATTGCTTGTTTGAGATGAAGAGGTACGAAGAGGCAGCCATGTCGTATTCGGCATCTCAAGCCAATGCAAAGGCACTTTTTAAATCTGGCCGTGCCCATAGCTGTGTGGTGGCCGCTGAGACTGTCCGGTCAGCAAAATGCGAAAACAAGTTGAACAGAAACGAGGCTGCTTTGGAACTTATAGTAAACTGCCTCGGTTGGGCACAACAATGTAAATTTGAAGCTATTTGCCAAAGTAAAGTACAATGTACGAACGTGTGTTTGGATATTGAAATGGAAATTGTAGAAAAGTTGTTGTTACTCTCTCAAGGAAGTGACGACATGTCACAGATACCATCAACATTTGTAGCGGCCATCCAAGTCTACATCAAACTGCGGGAAGCTAATGTTTCAAAGACCGGTAAACTGAAACGATCTGAAGAGCTTATACACTCGATTGCTCATGTTATGAACTCTAGCATGCAAACGAAACATGCCCAAAGACAGGGACATAGTTGACTCTTTATCGGAAATGCACAATCATATGAATAGCGGGATCAATGCTAACAAGATAGCTAAAATAATCGGGGATTATTTCATCAGATTAAACCAGATTACGAAATCAAATGAATGGTACATGCGGGGGAATAAAGAGAACGTGGAATATGATATGCCAACAACAACTCTAGAACTGTTGGACAGTCTGCTCATAGCACTTACAGCTTTCCGAACAAAGAAAAACGACCTTGGATTTCAACATGCAATTCTAACCATGAAAAGTGCCATGAAATTAAAAAACTACGGAGTCATTCAAAAGGTAGACAAGATTTGTCATCACTTACGTTAGAGTTGTTCATTAACTTTTAAGGATATTTGAACACCAGTTGTACTATATAAGAAAGTATAATAACGGCCTATGTCACAAGGACCATCGTAAGACTACCTCGTGCCACCGTTAGATTACCGAAGCCACAAAATGTTTAGCTGATTCTTTGTTATAGAAGTTCGACTGACCACTTCGGTGGGCATTGCCTTGCTCTTTAATCGAAGGGTTGCAATTCGTAACTGGTCTCTCGCTAGTTGGTTTCGGCCTTGGACCAGGTACTTAGTGGGCATTGCATGAACCAAATAGATTAATTGGTTTTACCAAATTAAAGACAGGTTCCAATCATACACAACACACTGCAATATCTCCGGTAAGCCGACAGTGGGCGCGAGGTGATCTGTCGATTTCTTGTCTGAAAATGCTCCGATACTTACGTGTTCGCAAGGTTATCTGACGACTAACAGTGTTATAGCGCCCGTTGTGTTTTGCATTCACGGAATAAATATAAACATATCCTATCCTTATTATGCTTAAACGAAAAGGTATAGAAAACATCAAAAAACAGGGTTATAAAGCTTATGCCGCCCTCTTTCATAGCCCTGGGTATGCCCAAATGTATTTAGTAACGCAATTATCTAGATTCGTAAAAACGTGGCTTTTGTTAAAACGCAGGCCATAGACGGTGTATTGGCATTTTCTGTTGAAGTTATTGAAACCAAGGATAAAAGTTCCTGCACAAAACTGGGGTTGAGGCTGGCAGAGTTCTCCTGCGAACTAGAGGCGTTGGAGCCGTCGAATAACTTCTTCAAGTCCAGGATGCTGATTCACAATGTTAGGGCAAGAAGCTACGTGGTGACCCAGCACTACGATCTGGCCGGGTGGGAGTACGTTCATATTGTAAGACAGCTGCGGGAATTTGTGGATGGTAAGAGTGAATTTGGTGAGTTCCGGACTCAACAATCTGAAACTGCGCGTTTTATAAACTAAACTAGGTCTAAATTTTATATGCAGACATAATCAAAATTTTATTTTTGGAGTAATTTAACTATATAAATTTAAGTGTAATTTTTATTTTAATTGATATGTGTGCCACTATTGCGCGTTTTCCTTTCTTCATTTGCACAACGCCAGAGTTTAGTCGTGAGGGACTTTTAATTGACATTTTCTATAAACGAATCAATTATCCACGCACTAGAATTACTTCATAAACTCTTTCACACCGCATACTCGACGAACTACAAAACAAACGAATTAAACTC
>CH002018.1:661161-674495 GCA_000149265.1 Ciona savignyi
AACAATATGGGAAGTTACACATGTTCTTGCTATACTGGATTTACTGGTGATGGGGAAAACTGCACAGATATTAATAAATGTACATTAGGTTATGACAAGTGCCATGCAAATGCTACTTGTACCAACAATATTGGAAGTTACACATGTTCTTGCAATACTGGATTTACTGGTGAGGCCAAAAACTGTACAGATATTAATGAATGTACATTAGGTTTTGACAACTGTCATGCAAATGCTACATGTACTAACACTTTTGCCAAAAACTTATGCAAAGCAACTTTAAACGGCATAGAAGCCACTATCGACCAACCAGCTCGAATTATACAGATGCTAGACCGGGTCAGGTTGCACTTGGACGACGATTACAGCAAAGTTGAAGTATTGGTATCGGGCTGTATCCAGCTGCTGTCCAAACATCCTGGAAGTTTGAAAATTGTTGAAGGTCTTCAACGGATTTTAAGCGCTCTGCAATCTATCGAAGTAGAAAGCCCTCTTGTACCACTTGTGATGTTGGAGTTGTCCAAGCTTTTATGCGAGTCTGACGGTCGGACAGCGGCTGACCTTGCAAATGAAGCGTTTTTTAAAACTTTCGTCGCCGAAAATCGGGACCTGGGTTTACATTCCCAGTCAATTCACGCCATGACTAAAATACTGACATTGTGCATGAAAAAGGGGGAATACCCACTCTCAATTTTAAACGCAGCTGAACTTCTAGAAACAACTCTTTCAAGCTTAGATGGCAATCCAGCCGTCAGATCAGAAATCACATCTTTTTACAACGAATTTATGCCCTTCCTAGACAAATGCATAGCAGACTAAGTACTTTTTGCGCTGAGGTGGAGCGAAGGTCTCGCTCGGAACTTTTTATTCGTTTTAAACAAGCTATGCTATCAAAAAAGGAAAATAATAGTTGGCGTACAACAAAATCGCGATTTCGAAAAATATGTTTTTTAACCTAAGTTATTTCAGTTCCTCCCGTTTGATCTTTATAGTTGCGGTTGCTCACACAATGGTTGTAATATGTTAAAGGGGAACTGAAGTCAATTTTAAGAATATCTTAATAAATGGAAAATAATACGCTGATTTCAAATATCAAATCAGTTTCTTCCAATATTGTTTTGTTAAAGAGTTATGAGCAAATATGCATTTTATTTTATGTTAGGGGATTTCCCGTATTACGTCACTGACGTTGTTGAGATTTCGTGCCTATATCAGGGTTGCCATTTGGCCTTTTTCACGGCCAAATTTCAGAAATTTGGCCGTACCAAAATCGTTCCGGACGCAAAAAATATAGTTTGGCCGTGCGGAAAAATCTGGGCGAATTTGGCCGTATAAGAATATTGTCAAGTTTTTGGCCGAAGCGTCATATTATTTTTACGCTACAGTAGAAATAAAGGAAAAAAGAGAGACAGTATATGGAAATAAATTAATATCAACTGTCTCATTTCCAAATCACAAAGCTGATTATGACGTTTTTAAATAAAATAATAACGATAGAAATTCCTGTATAGTATTTGAACGGGTTTGACAATTCTGGAGCGAATTAAAATTATACACCTTTTCAACAAATAAAGAGATAAATAGCCCAATTGGCTAAATTAAATAGTTTTTTTTGCACTTGATCCAAATTGACCGAATTTTGGCCGTAAAGCAAAAACAGTTTGGCCGTAAAGCGTACTTTGCGTCTGGCAACCCTGGCCTATTATGCGATTGTATACAATCATGGTGCCAGTTTTAGAGGTGAATTAGTAACATAAGCGCCTGCCAGGAGCGTTGTTCTTTTTGTTTTTTTATGAAGACTTAGCATAACACTTGTCATATAGCCTAACTGAACCAATGTACCCGCGTGACAGCTTACCTTAAGCGCGCTCATTCAGGCCTGCACGATCCTGGACCTAAGCTGAATGCTGAGGTATACAGGTCTCGTATTTAAATGACTTTAGAATAATAAGTCTTAGCAATTTATATCATAAATCATAGAAGTGAAGACAGAACAAGAAAACTAGAACAGGAGGCTGTAACTGCCAGCAATTTATAGAAATAAACCAGCCATCAATCAAAGATCAGACTATGCGGTGGGAACAGCCTATTTCTTTCATGATTGTTGCTTTTCAATATATAGCCATAATCTGCAACGTAGACTAGCAATGTTGTTATCAACCCCTAGGCTACAAACTGAGAGTGTGAGAGATTTGGTATACATATGCATAGAAGTTTTAACAAATTTCTTTTGTTTTCTTCATTTCTAGAGTAAATTTAAGTTAATGTTGTAACACTAAAATGGATGACAGTTTTCAGCATTCTGGCATGGATGAAAGAAGTTTTATTGTACACAATAAAACAACACAAATTTAGTCATGTGCGTTTGAACCAAGGAAAACGTCTGAAAGTATCTTTGAAGATGCAAGCCCCATAGAAGAAAATATTTATTTAGAAACATTACCTATTGACATGACTTGGTGCCGTTGCAAAAGCTGTATTCTTATGGACACACCGCAAGAATGTTTATGCTGCATGAATGTACATGCATTTGTGCACAAAATAATGCCAGACTGGACTTGCATTACTAAAAGCCCTTATTTTTCAATTATCTACTTGGATAAAGAAGTTCTTAAAGTTGCACTTGATGTACTGGGTTGATCACTATGTTTAAAATCATAATCAGAAAAATTTAAAATTGTTGGAACTGTATTTTTCACCAAGTGGTTTGTTTTCATCATCTTGGCTACTCCATTGGAGTCAAATACAATTTTACTATGATAATCCTTGTCACAAATATGTGCACTACACACTGCGGTTCTTTTTCCAGGTAGTTTAGAACGCTTGCATTGTTGTATCCATTGCTTCAACCGTTTTTTGTCGTTGTGAGGAAATCGATGGAAGAGCACAGGTGGATTGGAATTTCGTGTGCTGTAATAGGAATTTGTACATCCTGGAGCAAAACAATATACTCCAATCACTCTTTCTTCATTCTCAGTGGCTTAACTTTAGGCATTTTACAATATCTAATAAAAAGAACTAAATTAAAAATGTGGTATATTCTTATTAACTTATTTGGGTAGTTAAGTAAAGATCTATTATATATATTCTTCACTTACTTATCTGAGTGCTTGCTGTGTACTTATTGTCAGACTACACATCAGCTACTCAACTGTGGATTAACTGGTTTTTGCAATAAGTGGTATACTCAACCAGTAGGCTAATGCTCAGTTTCAATAACAGCAGACATTAAATGCACCACATACACAACAGCAAAACATTATACAAACAGCCAAGGTAAACCATGAAAGAAATAGGCTTTTCCCACCGCATAGTCTAGCCTTTGCCTAATGGCTGGTTTATTTCTATAAATTGCTGGCAGTTACAGTTTAATGCATTCTGTTATAGTTTTCTTGTTCTGTTTTCACTTTTATTATTTATGATATAAATTGCTAAGACTTATTATTCTAAAGTCATTTAAATACGAGACCTGTATACCTCAGCATTCAGCTTAGGTCCAGGACCGTGCAGGCCTTAATGACCGCGCTTAAAGTAAGCTGTCACCATGTACATTGGTTCAGTAAGGCTATATGACAAGTGTTATGCTAAGTCTCCATAATAAAAACGAAAATACAACGCTCCTGCAGGCGCTTCTGTTACTAATTCACCTCTAAACTGACACGTGATTGTATACAATGCATATAGGCACGAAATCTCAACAACGTCAGTGACGTAATACGGGAAATCCCCTAACATAAAATAAAATACATATTTGCTCATAACTCTTTAACCAAAAAATATTGGAAGAAACTGATTTGATTTTTGAAATCAGCGTATTTTTTCTCCATTTATTTAGATATTCTTAAAATTGACTTCAGTTCCCCTTTAAGTTATATATCTTATACTTCTTCTATTGCTTACTTTTTACAAACCATCAGTGGAAAGACTTGCGTATTATCTTGTTTTAGTTTGCGATTTAAATATTTTACATATTTTAACGATTTAATTGTAGTTATGTCAGTTCTTCTGTGCTAAGTTCATGTATTTACAACCACAGCCAACCGTTTTTTACGCTTTAATATATTTAGTTGACACGTTTTACTTTTTTATAAAAAGAACTTAAGTATATTATGCTTTTCGTCAATTGTTTTTGTTTGTTTGTTGCAGTTTCCATTAAAGACATATATTGCATAACATTTATATAATGTACGAAGAAAGGACCGTACAATATATTTATGTTTTTTACCGGTAAATGGGAATACGCAAAGGGGGTTACAGCAGATAACCCTAAGTACCTCGCGAATACCTTATGGTATGTTATCACTAGAGTAACCTCACGTTTCCAAAATACAACCGTTTAGCCATTAGAGTGTACAGTTAAAGGTAACAAATATGTTATATGTAAAAACACATTGAGCGGCATAACGTAGGATAGGAGGGTAGGATATTTCTGTTTATCCCCGTGAGTGTAAAAACCAAGGGTGTTAGGTTAACAAACGGGCGATCGTCAGATCACCGCGCGCCCACCGTCGGGATACCGAAGCTAGTGCAGTATATTGTATGTGATGCAAACGTTTCAAATTAGTAGAATCCACCAATCCGCTAGGTTCAGGCAACGTCCGTTAAGTGCTTTGCCCAAGGAGATAACCGACTCGCTAGCGACCAGTTTTGAACCTACAACCTTTCGGTTGAAAGGCGTCGCCCTAAACCGCCAGACTAACCGGTATGACAAACGAATTCATTCTTTAGACATCCAAGATCCCATTGTCAAGTTTCGAAAATTCGATACATCTATCGGTAGCGTTATCCATTTGGTCTTAATATTTAATTGCAATCATTCATCAACGAGGAGTTGTTTATGAGAATATGTGGACATCAAATTAGCAATTTTATTGGCATTATAAGATTAAATAATTTTACAAGCTTTCAGTTTATAGGCTATAGGCATATCTTTTTTTTCAAACAAATACAGGCTAAGTAACCATAATAGCCATTTAACAGCTTTGTGAAATTTTTGTTACTTTTCAATTTTACTCCCCTTATATTATTATAGTTTGTAATGACTGTTGTGTATTCACGTGACATCATCATAACTAATGACGTAACCTGCGAATACATTCTTGAGGTAGGGGAATACCCATAGACAAATCTAAAGTTTCATCGCTGATACTACTTCTTTAAGAAAAAAGAAAAAAGGAAGTACAAAAACTGATTATAAAAGGTGATCAAACGATTGTTCAATTTAGTGCTTAGGGAAAAGTTATAATTAGTTAGTAATTTTTATATTTTTTCCTGTAAACAGTTCCAATAATTAACCGGCGTTTGTTTTTTTTCCACGTCCTAAAATAGGTTACAATTAAAACTTTTAATGTAATACAGAATTTTAGTGGTATACAGAATGAACGGTGAAGATGAATATAAGCTACCACTGAGAGTCTGGCTCTTAAAGAGATTAAATCAAGCTAGATATCCAGATGTGGTATATTGGACTGACAAAGAACGAGGTGTTTTTCGAATTTTATGGACGAAAAAGGGGAATCCAAATTGGAAGCAACATTTTCAAATTTTTGAGGTAAGTTTTTCTTTTAAAGAATGTTGAATTTTATTTTATGTAGAACAGTTTAGAATTCGTTTCATGTTCATTTCTGGATTTTAGAAATTGCAGAGCTATTATAGAAAAACTAAAAGGAGGTATGGGTAAAAATTACACACTGAATTAAGGCTTAGGGCCTGAAGGTTAGTATTACTTGTGGGTTTAGAGTTAAAGTTAGTTCTGGGTTTAAGATTAGTGCTTAGCAGGGTTGGAATCAGTTTCTGTAATTTAAATCAGCAGCTTCCCTTCTGTCAAACAATGGTGTAGACCCCGTATGGAAAGTACGTCAATTTTCGCCGAGATCTCGAGCTGTGCACACGCACAAATATTTAAGTGTGCAGTGTGCAAATGTCCAAGACTGCACACTTCAAGTGTGCACAAAATCTCCTTTTTGTTACTTTTTTGTAAAAATCTTAAACAAACGTATTATTCCATTCTAAATCTATCTTGTCCATCAGCTAACATATCTATCTACATAACAAAAAACGTACTGACAGTAAACTACCCGAGGTCCAGAGGTAGGTTTACATGTTTGTTGGAAATTATACAATGTTTATACTGCCAGCTCACAAGCATGTGTGAAATTACCCAAGTGTGCAAAGACGCAGGGAATAAAAAATCTCGAGTGTGCAGCTGCCGTACTTTCCATACTGGGTGTAGACCAGTGGTTCTCGATCTTTTTGACCTCATGGCGCACCCGAGACCATTTAAAAAACGAACAGGCGCACTTTGCACGGGGAGTCAAAACAATATGCTAAATACCTAAACAATTTAGGAAAAATAATAAATTACTGTTTCTTGAGCGCTCTTGCTTTTCGAAAGTTAATGTAGAACTAACGTTACAATGGAAAAGAACGAACTAGACACTAACCATTTAGTAGTTTATGATCTATGCACACTCTGTCGTAAATTTACGAAATGCAAGTGTGGCGCACCTAGCTAACCCCTGTGGCGCACTGCTGTAGACTGTAGAGTAAGGGGAAGGGTGGAGCCAAGAACTTTTTAACGGATATGATCGGCTGGGTTAGACTTGTTACCTAGAAAAAATTGTATTGCATTTCAGGACTGGGCAAAACACAGGGATAACTTCAGGCCAGATTGTCCGATCAACTATGACCAGCTAAAGAGTAATTTTCGAAACTTGATAAAAAAGTCGTCAGATTTTGAAGAACTAGAGACCGTAAATAACCAACAAACCGGAAATTGTAAAGTTTTTCGTGTTCGAAGTCCAGAAGAGGTCAAACGTGAGTATTTTCATCGCATCACTTAACTGACTCTTTGCATTTTAAACTGAATCTAAAAATATTTTTGATAAATATTTATGTTTTTTCTCATGCATGGGATAATCCTGGTGATGGTATCACACCGACAATTGCCCATTTACGCTCTTTTCCTATACCTACGGGTTTACCATGCGATTGCAGTATGCTGTATATAATTAAGATGTTTTTTTTTCTGTTTCTACCAGGTTTAGGTGAAATTTTCCATTTTGTCCAAGTTTTTTGCCTATTAAATGACATTTTCTATAAACGGAAATAATAACATTTTCTATAAATTGACTTATTGATTTTTCGGTTATGGTCTTATATCTATTATAATTGTTTTAACTTTTTTTATTTCTGTGATATGCTTTAACTAATGTTCTTTTAACATTTTTTTTCAATTAGCTATATTTTAAGTGTAAGTTCCATTGATTAAATAAACTAAACTATCCTAGTGGACATTACCATTCCTATGCTTACAAATGTGACATCAATGTGTAAACCAAAGATTTCCGCAGAATTAAAAAAGCAGTCCGCCCTATCCAAAGCTCGATCCCAAAGCAGTGACGCAAGTGGAGTTAGTCCAGGTAAAAAAATTAAAACCTACTAGCTAGTGGCAAAATTTAATACCGCCGTTTTGTGCTTTTGGTAAAATGCACTACGAATGATCTAACTTACCTGACTTCTTTCATACTCTTTCATTGATTCTCAGCAAAGTATAAATTGCATAAAGACTTCATCAACTAAGTCTATTGTTACAATTAACAAAAACGCGACAAAAACGTTCATGATGTCTAAGGAATGTTCAACAAATGCCACTCGTAAGACCGTGTATAATTCTGGATCTCAATCTTACCTGCACTTCTTTCAGGTACTCTTTCATTAATTCTCAGCAAAGTATAAATTGCATAAAGACTTCATCAACTAAGTCTATTGTTACAATTAACAAAAACGCGACAAAAACGTTCATGATGTCTAAGGAATGTTCAAAAATGCAGTATAATTGATCTAACTTAGCTGACTTCTTTCAGAATCTTTAGCGCCCACTGATTCCCAGCAGAGTATGGATTGCATAGAGGCCTCACCAAGTTCAGGTTTAGCCCAATTGCATATCCAGGAAAACGAACCGCTACCCAACGATACATTACTTTTAAATGTACAACAACAACAAAATGACTTTTCTACTTCCTCCTTAAATGCCAGTAAGTTTACACCATCCAGTATACAAAATTAAAAACATTTCGTTATAAATTACCACTTTAAAAATAAACCATTTAATTATATCAGCTGTAAAATGTAATAAAACTAAGATGTAACAAGTTTTATATCCCCTTTATAAATAAAATAATAATATATGTTCTGATATATTTTTTATGGAACTATGATAGGATTATTTATGTTAGTCCCAATATATAGAAATCGTAAGGAGTGTTATCACACTGGTAATTATCAGATTATCTCTCACCCACCAGTTAATTGCAAAGTGTTGTATATAATTAAGATAATCGTTCAATTTGTAAGAACCCATGAACCCAGTGGGTTCACACAGTGTCTGCTATTTGCCTCGCCCAAGGACACTATCGGCTAGCTAGTGACCAGTTCAAACCTTCAACCCTTCAGCTAAAAGTTACTAACTCATTAAGATATTTGGTCAGACAATATAAAAAAGATACAAATATGTTTGTGTTTGTTTTTCAGTTGTACCAATGGAAACTAGTTCTACTGTCAATACTGCTTTAAATTTGGAGAATAAATGGCCGGACTTTAAACAATTAATCGGATCCTTTAATGTAAATTGTGAGTGATATTTAATTTATTTGGTTGGTGCTGTTATATCGTTTCACAGTGTCATCTCAATAATTATGTCCCCTTGCATTTTCCCATTCCGGAGAATAAACATGAATATCCTTTACTAAATAACTATTCAACCGATCTCCATCAAAATATTGCACATGGATTTATTTAAGCTTCCTAAGAAATACTTATTACAGACTTTTTTCAGTTGATGATCTCACCAAATTTCAGCTGATCGTTGGATATAAAAAAAATGAGGTTATAAATACAACGATAGATTTAAAAAACGGACACCGCCTTTACCATGGAAATCGCCATGAGCTAGATTCTATTGCTAAGATGGCTTACAAAACTCTGGATAAAAAAATTTTTGACATTCCTGTAACTGAACTACCGGCATGTCATTTTGAAGACAAGTATGTATCGCGGTTGCTCGCAGAATTTGGATTTGGAATCATTTTTGTCATGGATGATACCAATAATACAGTATATGCAGCAAGATTTTGCCCACTTCACGTGTTTTATCATGACACTGAAGGACTAGAGCTTATAAAGTTGGAAAGATCAAAGGGCGAAGAAGTAAAGTTCCAACCGATATTCAGCTATGTGGATGTTATTCAGGCATTGTGGAACTGTAACAGGGCAGACAAAAGTAAAAAAATCCCTACATTCGAAAGTTCCTTAATGATCGGAACCAGGAAAAATCTGATTTCAGTCGAACTGCGTCCAATTGTAGGAGATGCCTTATCCGAAGCATTGCTACCAGGGTCGGAATGTCTGTCAACAAGCAACAAAGATTCCGTTGATTTATTCTTTGAGATTCTCAAGGGTAGTGTTGGCAGCCTGGAAGCTCCACAGTAGACCAGAAACTGCTTTTTAACCCGATAAGATCTGATCGCAGACTATTGTCAGCAGTTCCTTTGTGCTTTTTTAACAAACTAGGTTTCGAACCCTATCGACCCAGTACAGAGATCTTTTTTGTAAAAAATTGTTATATGTATCAGCCACATGACCATACCTTTGTTTTTAAGTTACCGGGTATTTTTTTAAGTTTCGAACCTTTTATAGGCTAGTCATTTTACCTCTTTTTTAAAGAATTGGTGAATGTATCGGTCACGTAAACCATTGGGCCACATGACAGTACCCTTTGTGGTCTTATCATGTTGGACTGTTAGGTGATGTATAAAAAATTTGTAGTTGTGTTTTGAGCGAAGTTGTGTGGTAATAACTTAGTGTGTCTTAATTCAACAATGCATTTCCTCTGGCCTAATCCACACATGCGTGCCACTGAGTCTTTTTCTCATGCTGACAAACGTACTATAATGACACATGTACTTTAGTTTTGTGTGTATGTGATCCGGTCTATAATTTTCAACCAAAATTGCGTTACTTGATTTATACGTTACGGATTTGATTTATACGTTACGGATTGTAAATTTTGGGTGCTTTAATTTTGGTTAATCATCATCGAAACAACTTACAGCTATTATACCACCCGCCTTAATAGCCGTGGGTCATCATTTTTGCACACTTTTCTTCAAATATGCATATATTGATTTTATTTTAATATTCGCCTTAGTGTCAGATATACAACGAGCTAAAATCGGTCTAACAGTGGGCAACTATTAGTCGTAAAGACTTTAGAAACAACAACATCGTATTTAAAACAATTTTACAACCTTTTTAAAAATAAACAGTCTATAAAACCGTTTTAATCAAAAGTTATTCGATTTTCATCTCACCCCAAATTTAATCTTCAACTTACCACAAACACCTTTTAAATTATTCATCTTTCCTTTTACAATGTACAGGTTGTTCATACAACTCTTGTATATTGATGTTTTCATCTGTTTCTTAACTTTGTATAGCAGGTTTATGTTGAATAAAAAGAGCCCATTATTTATTACTGGGGTAAAAAATGATAAAACCAAACTAGCAAAATTGGCGACATTAGAGATATATTGAACTGCTGTAACATCTAAGAGTTTTAAGCAAAATATGGATTCAAACATTTTTTTGGAATAATTATTACCAGGTCCACATAAATATCAACAAGTGTTGCTTTAAAATGCTTCTTAGTTGTAAACATTTGACCGAAAAGCTTAATAAGATGGTTAGTCAGTCACCTTTTAGCCTTAGAGCTGCTGGTTCGCAACTGGTCGCTAGCTAGTCGGCTGTGTCCTTCCGCAACATCTTAATCATACACACCACACTGCAATAGATTCGATTACTCAACAGTGGGTAATATGATGTTCAAGTACTCCTCCTTGCTATTCGGGGTGTAACGTTGCTAGTGTGATAACGCCCCTTACGTTTTCCTATTCACGGGCATAAACATAAATAGCCTATCAGGGTTACATATCTCAAATGATTTTACCCGATTAAAAGTCTGCTTTGTCAATCAGAATTGACTAAAACTAGAGAGTGTCAAACCACGTGTTTAACCACCACTATTTGTAAAACACATGTTGTATGGCATATATTTATGCTACAGGGTCCCTAACCCTAACCACAATTTGTATTTCATACACCGACTATGTAGTTTGTTTCTGCAAGCATAAAAAATAATAAACGTCTTAAATTTACGAACATTTTCATCACAAATGTTTTAAATTATAAAGCTTCTTTTCAAGCGCTGTACTGAATCCTACTGATAAAGCTAAATTCCCAAAACAGCAAGATTTAGTTTTTCATGGTTTCAGGAAATACCCCTGGGTTTAGTATAAATGTTTATGTTTTTTCACATATGTGGGTCATGTTATGTAACAAATCTTAAAGTTTTAATCTGATTTGTCGAGTCCTTGTCGGAGATGTCAGTGCGATATGGCATGCCCATCACAATCATGAGTCAGGGACATATCTTCGTTTTTAAGGGAGTTACCCCAAGTAAATGTTTTCTTTTTTTTAATTGGGGGTTAACGATTCAGCATTCCACCAAATCTGATCAAAATTAGAGCAGCTGTTTAAACGCTATGGCCCAAAAAGCTATTTTTTAGAAAAATAACCTTTTGGATTTTGACGTCTTAGGGGAATTCCCCTAGATTTATCACCCACAATTTTTCTACTGCGTATTTAGACCATGTTGTCTAACAAATAACCAAGTTTTGTTACTATTCTATTTCCTTCTGGTAGATGTCAGGGCGTTATGCCATGCCTGTCACAATCATTATTATAAATCTTTTTTTAGGGTATTTCCCTATATATATATATATTTTTTTCAAATTGTTAAATCAGTAGGTAATGCACTTACATTCAACCAAATCTGAATCAGATTAAAGCAGCCGTTCAAGCGCCATGCCCAAAAAAGCTAGTTTTTGTAGAAAAAATTAACCGTTTTGGTGTTTAACGCCCCCGGGGAATTCCCCTGAATTCATTACCCAAAATTTTGGTTTCTGTATATCTAGACCATGGTGTCTAACAAATAACAAAGTTTAATTGCGATTACATTTTTTCTTCTGGTAGATGTCGGGGCGACATAGCGTGCTTGTCACAAAGCGCTATGCCCCAAAAAGCTAGTTTTTTAGAAAAAAAATACCGTTTTGGTTTTTAACGTTCCAGGGGAATTCCCCTGGTTTTATCTCCCAAAATTTTGGTTTTTTGCTCATCTAGACCATGTTGTCTAACAAATGGCAAAGTCTCATTACGATTCCATTTTGTCAAGCGTTTGACGAAAAAAAACGGACAAAAACAATATGTGTCCCATTTTTCCAAATGGGACCCATAATAAAATAGGACTTTTTTCAGAATCATAATTTCAAGTTTTGAGATAAAATTCTCGTCCACACATACGTTGCAAGCTAACGTCTGGTTGCAATTTTCAGCTGCAAACTATCCTATGCTCACGGTATTTTGAGAAATATCATTTGTTCAACTGTGTACACTCTACACAGTTTTCGCCAACTTAAAATTAGTCTAGTGCTATGCACCGATAAATACATAATATACCGCTTAAACAAGATTCATTGCATTAAAACATTATCTATATAATGCGGTGAATAGATAATTTTTTATTTCAAAATTTTATCTTTTATTTCAAAATCTTTAAATCAAAAAAAATTATTTTATTTCAAAATCAAACCTTGCCAAAAAAAGAGTTAAACAGAACAATGCAATGGGAAAGAAAAGAAATCAAACTAACAATAAAATGCACATGATAAAAGGCAGTGATTTTCATGAAACGAAATTTTATTTAGAACAAAAAAAAAGAAAAAAGGGAGAAAACTTTGAATTTCCTATGATTGTAAATCACGAAGCATTTAATTGAGAATTAGGATGAAGTTTATATTCCGAAGAGCATCTTCATGTCGGCCAATGTGAGTTTGACCTTGTTGTCCACATCAGCACCCTCCATAACAGCCTTCGCTATCGACAGTTTTCGCTCCTGGAGCTATTGGATAGGATAATTATGTTAAGGGCTTTACATAGTTTGATTTTAGTTCTTTTTTGTTTGCACATTGTTTTTTTTCGCTTAGGTTTGGCAGCCACAGCCGCTGTTATCCTTTTTAATGACAAGTTTTAACGACTGTTCGTATTGTTTGATGTTCGACAGTTTTCGCTCCTGGAGCTATTGAATAGGATGTTGAGGACTTTACATAGTTTAAAATTGGTTAATTTTTGTTTGCTCATTGTTTTTTTTGCTTAGGTATGGCAGTCGCGACTGCTGGTTTTTTAGTTAAGTATAGCTTATTCCCCAATATTTAAAAAGG
>CH002018.1:674595-684692 GCA_000149265.1 Ciona savignyi
TCTTTCAGCTGCGTATTGGTTAAAAATATGGATCGATGTGAAAACTTACAGGTTTAATTTCAGGAATTTAGAATGTGACCTCCTGCAGGTAATGACAAAAACTAAGGTCGTTCAATTTATATTTGATGTAATTACATTTTAAAGCCATTTCTGTGTACGCAAATGGCACGGGAGAAATCCATATTAAAAATTTTTTTACACTGTTATTATGAATAACACTTGGTCGTGTCTATAATTTGGTAGAACCCATTAAACCACTAGGTTCAGGCAAAAGTGCATTACCTTTAAAGACACAACAAATTAACTAGCAATTATTTTCGATCGACCTTTTAGCTAACGCGAGACACCAACTATCAAGCTATTCAGCCGGACATTAAAAACAGCTAATGGTAAATCCAAGGAAAGGGGGAAATATTACCTCCGATATTCATCGATTGAAAAAGGTCCTCCACCGCGATATCTTCCTTTTCTTTCTGTAGAACTTCGGGATCAAATGAGCCTTGCAGCAAGTGTAGATGACCACAACATTGACGGAGCCTGTGTATGAAATGTTTTAAATACTAGAGGTTGAATCACATATGATAGGATATATGATATTTATGTTTTATCTTTGGTGATGGGAAAATTTTAAGAGAGCGTTATTACATGGGCAATCATTAGATTTCTTTCTACCCATAATTGGGTTAATGCTATTTCCAGTGTGTTGAAAAAGTCCTAGTTATTGTTGATTCTATAAAACTATTGATTCGGGCAACGTTAAGTGCCTCACCCCAGACATAAACCAACCAGCTTGAAACCAGCCTCAAACTAGACTGAAACCACCCTAGAACCAGCCTAAAAGCAGTTTGAAACCAGCCTTAAACCACCCTCAAAATCTTCCTGTTAAGTGCCTTACCCCAGACATAAAACCAACCAGCTTGCAACCAGCCTAAATCCAGCATAAAAGCAGCTTGAAAGCACCCTCAAACCACCCTTTAACCAGCTTTAAACCAGCATTAAACCACCCTCAAACCACCCTGAAAGGAACTTAAAGCCAGCCTTAAACCAGCCTGCAACCAGCTTGTGACCAATTTGCAACCAGCTTGGGACCAGTGTGGTTCGAACCAACTCACCTCAACAGCATCACTAACAGCGTCGTCGCCGTCATTTTCTTACTTTCTTCGGGATTGTACACCTGACAACCGGACGGGTTCTGCTTCTCACGTTCGTAGTTCTTGTAAGCGACTTGCGAGTCGGATTTAAGCTTATCGTACACCTGCAGGTTGGTACAATGGCAAGTAAGGTTGGGCAAAGTAGAATTTCTGTTCTCAGGGATTTAAATCTACGAAGGTATAAATCCAAAATTCCGAAATTTTTAGTAGTTTTATTTCATATTTTGAATTAAAATTAATATTTACAGGGTAAAACGTTAACAAATTGTAAATTATTCGAAGTACCATCTCAATTTATGCATTCATAGTCGTATAAATAGAAAGAAAAAAAGTTGTAAATATCAAAATGACTAAAAAAGAAACAAAAACTGCCTAAAAGTATTACCAATTTGTAATAAAAATAATTTTACACACTTGAAAAGTAACCAGATTGTAGACTGGTATTGTGTGGATATTATTGCCAATATTCAAGCAATTTATAGTGTTACTGAACCATAGTTTTTTTGGTTCATTGATTGTTTATGGTTCATTTGTTTTGGTAACATTTTATTTCTATGAATTGTCCATGGCAATATAGGATAGGATGGATATAGGATATTCATGTTTATCCCCGTGAATGGGAAAACCTAGGGGGTTAACACACGGACAATCGTCAGATCACCCCGCGCCCACCGTCGGGTTACCGGAGCTATTGCAGTGTGTTGTGGGTTCATGCAATGTCCGTAAAGTGCCTCGCCCAAGGACACAACCGACTAGCTAGCGACCAGTTCCGCACCTGCAACCTTTCGATTGAAAGGCGACGCACTTAACAGCTAGACTAACCGGCCGGACAAATTTCACCTTTTTGATTTGTATAGTCCTTTTCAAATCTGGCTGTGAGGAAGCAGCAGTTTCTGGTATTGTGTGGATATTCCAACACGCAAAATATAAACTTACTTCTCGTTCAATGGAGTATATATAAGCAAATATAAAACTTACTTCTCGCTCAATGGGGTTAAGCTTGAGTTTATGCAGCTTGAAAGTTCGTGAAGGAAGATTCACCAGCGGCTTCCCATTCGCTCCTCGCTGATTCTTCTCCCTGGAAGAGTGGGAGGATTACTTAGGAGGAAGACTTCAAATTCTCTTGCGCTAGTTTCTGAATTTGTGTGGTTTGCACCAAGGATGGCAACATTAAATTTAAAGCAGCCTAAATATCTGCAAAATTCACGATTTTTGAGATTTGTCTTTGATTTTTAAATAATTTTGAGATTTTGTATTTGTCTTTATTGAAAATATTATTGAACAGTGTCTTTTAATCTCTATTTGAATAGGAACTAATAATGCTGTTGGGCAAATACGAATAGGAGTTTGACATCATTGCTTTTCTGATATTCTTTTGATATTTCCTTATACAAAACTACCAAACATCTAACACAATTTCTTTTTGCACCAATTTTAAGACAACCAAATATATAAATCCATTCGAGCAAAAAGCTTAAGCCAAAATAATAATTTTCATCAACGATGAATTAATAATGAAATACGTATTTTATTAAAACATCTCTTATTGAGATAAAAAATTATAATGTTGGGTTTTATTTTTTTATCTCAGACTGTCTTACAACTCCATATATTATGGTCCAAACAAGTTAAATTTCCAACGTGTTTTAACGACTGTTCGTTTTGCCGTCTTTTCCCATTCCCGTATCTCGATTATATGCGTTTGCCATTTTTAAAAACCAGGGCAAAAAATGAATAAACTAAACCTTCTGAGCACAAGGCAAGAAACAAGAGTTCTCAAGCGCTGTTGGCCACGCTCAGTGTTGTTGTTGACTTGGTTCTTCCATAGTTTGTGCTCGTCGAACGGGGAGCAGTGCAGGAACCGGATCATCGCGTACATGTCGGCTTCCTGGTTCTGAACTGGTGTGCCTGGGTGGGTGAAATATTAGGATAGGATATTCATGTTTATCCCCATGAATGGGAAAACCAAGGGGGTTAACACCTGGGCAAGATCATCTTGCGCACCGTCGGGTTATCGGAGCTAAACTTTGATGAAGTTATGACATGTAACTGTGACACAAATATTAGGATAGGATATTCATGTTTATCCCCGTGAATGGGAAAACCAAGGGGTTAACACACGGGCAATCGTCAGATCACCTCGCGCATTAGGATAAATTTTTTGATGTTAGGATAAATTTTTTAGCATATAGGATCCATAGTATATTTATTTATGTTTATCCCCATGAATGGGAAAACCAAGGGGGTTAACACATGTGCAAGATCACCTTGCGCACCGTTTGATGAAGTTATGACATGTAATCGCGACACAAATATTAGGATTGGATATTCATGTTTATCCACGTGAATGGAAAACCAAGTGGGTTAACACACGGGCAATTGTCAGATTATCTCGCATCCACCGTCGGGTTACCGAAGCTATTGCAATGTTGAGTCGGATTCACACGTTCCTTCAATTTAGTATAACACATTATTTCGCTGGTTTAGGCAATGTATGTTAAGTGCCTTGCCCAAGGACACAACCAGCTAGCTAACAACCACTTTCGAACTTTTAACCTTTCGGTTGAAAGGCGTTGTACTAAACCATCAGACTAACTAGTCGGACTCATATTCATGTTTTATCTTTTTTAATTAGGAAAACAGGACGTTATTACATGTGCAATCGTCAAATTACACCACGAATACGTTAGCGGAAATATCACATGGAAATCGTCAGATTAAATGTTAAATACATAGGGGAGTTTTATCACATAAGTAATCGTCTGATTACCTTGCGAATACTTAAATAAGTATTCTCACATGGGTAACAGAAAAGTCCCACGGCTAAAAGGCGGCGTACTCACTCATCAAACCACTAGGACGGAATGGTAAATCGCAGTAGAATTACCACACTGGCTATGGTAACAATGCATTTACCGCCAGATTCCCCTTTTCTGTAGCTTCATACTTAACAATCCCCTACTTAACAATAATAATTTTAAATCAAGTGCCGGTCCATAGAAATACAACAAAGAACTGGCAAATTCAATCTTACATGCCTGGTCGCACATATTTATAACGGACACACAATTGTTAAGGTATTATTTTGTAGTAAAGTTTTCCATTTTTCCTTTTTATAATATCTCACACTTATTTATGTTATTTTTAGTTACCGCTCAATACCAAAAAAAGAAATTGGACAGAGCGCATCAACTTCACTGCGTGCTGCCGTAACACCTATATTATCAGCACTGTGTGTGCCCAACATACCAGACATGGCCCATCTTGAATGAGCATGCAATGCACAGGCTGCAATTGATGTTTGGCTCTTATGATTCCTGATCTGATGAGCTTCATCCAAAATCACTCTCCTCCATTTTATGAGGAACAGCGCGTGCTCTGTTAACAGCAAACAGATTGATTATTTCTATTGTTTTTCACATTTTGTTACAATATATAGAATTTTTGTTACAATATATAAAAATTGTGTTACATTATGTAGATTTTGTTACAATATATAGAAGAGGAAGAGTGCATGCTCTGTTAACATCAAACATATTAATTAATTCTATTGTTTTTCACATTTTGTTACAATATATAGAATTGTTGTTACATTATGTAGATTTTGTTACAATATATAGAATTTTTGTTACAATATATAGATTTTGTTACAATATATAGAATTTTTGTTACAATATATAGAATTGTTGTTACATTATGTAGATTTTGTTACAATATATAGAATTTTTGTTACATTATATAGATTTTGTTACAATATATAGAATTTTTGTTACAATATATAGATTTTGTTTCATTTTATAGAAAAGGAAGAGTGTATGCTCTGTTAACAGGAAACGTATTGATTAATTCTATTGTTTTTCACATTTTGTTACAATATATAGAATTTTTGTTAAATTATGTGGTATTTTTGTTAAATTATGTAGTATGTATAGAAATAAGAGTCTTTACTGTAGGAATGGCTGAAAATATGTAATAAATGTTCCAATGTGGGTAGAATATTTAATATTTAACCTCCCTCCGTATACCATTTCTTGAAAATAGTGTTTCCATTGTTCCAAAAAAATAAAGTTTTGTGGTTTTATTTGTCTTAAGACCATTGTTTAATTTGCACAATTACCAGAATTTGTTACACAATTAAATGTTTTTACTCCATAATTAGCTATCTGTGGTCATTTATGGGCAATTTTTAGACCCGCAAAAATTTAAATTTATAAAACTTTTTGGATTACGTATCTTAAATTTATAATTTTTTTCCCAAAGTCAGTTAATTGTCTGCATTTGAGAGTGATATGATTAAGGATGCACAAACTAGAATATCTTGGTATTCTAGAATAGTTATTTCGAATCCAGAATATCGAATCCTATTCTATATTAAAAAGCAAACTCCAGTTAAAGTGGCAAGATCGTCAAAAATTCCTGCTTCAGCTGACTACCTTTATGGCCAGTGTGATTACATACTTATTATCATAGGCGGCGACTTCAGTAAAATGTTACCGTTGCGCGAAATTGTATGACGTCACAATCGGCCCTATGCCTCGAACTAACTGGGATACAACTATGATACTAACGATTTACAAAGCTAAAAGATTAAGTGTTTAATCTAACTACTTCCCCCGCTGAAATATTGCATGGTTATACGCTGTTCAGCGTCAACAATACGGAAAGAATATACCAAATATTTATGTGTCTGCGAGGGTTGTGCAAGAACCCAGATTCTTATAACGGTTAACTGATCAAAGAAAAAAAACGTTAACCGTTAACCGATGTTAGCCTACTGTTCTCTCTAGCTCAGGGGTGGGCAACTTTTCTTGTAGGCGGGCCAGGTGTGGGAAAATGAAGTTCTTGGTGGGCCGGATTATTAGATGAATAATATTCAATAACTTAACCACATATTTTTTCACTAAATTATTTCAATAGTTTCCATATTTCCTCAAATATTGACGACTAATGTTGTACTATTTTAATACCGCAACACTCTGACCATACAGTAAACATACTGCTTTGTTGCCAACCTTTGTAAAAATACTTTGGTATCCAATCTTTGTTAAATGCTCGAAACTCATTCTAATTTACGTTTCATAGGATATTCCATGTTTAATAATCCTTAATAATTGATAAAATCCATTTATATTTAAAATTTAAATATAACTGATAACAGCTAAAGAAAAACTAACAATAACAGTCACGTCGTTACAAAGTACCCAGTAGTGTCTGATGTTTACAACGCTTTATGTTATGACCTTGTATTGTTTGTTTAAAAAGTGTGCTAACACAATTGTTTGTTAACTAAGGCAATTGTTTATTTCACCAGCTCGCAATAACAGTGCGGTAAGAGTAGAGCGACAGCCAACTTTTAGGAATAATATGTCGGACTACATTAGTGTGTGGTTGGATACACACAGCGGGGCCGGACCTGGGCCACGTTACAGGTTATTGTTAGATACAGTCTCGGGGCCGGTCAAAATTCTTTCACGGGCCGGACCCGGCCCGCGGGCCGTATGTTGCCCACCCCTGCTCTAGCTAATACTTAGTAATGGAAAGAACATGGGGAAAAACGGGAGTGCGTCAGTGGTCCTGTATTGAATCTAGGTCAACGTAACCCTAGGTCAAACCGCCGATCAAAGCAATAAACACCGCTGGAAAAGCGGCGCTGCGGTTAGACGATTTAATGTGATAATTATTTAAATGCGCAGGGAATTTTTTGCGTTATTATAAAACAGACATTGCGGCGCAACGGCGGGAAGTCTGCGCGCTTATAATATCCGTTGTAATTAACGCTGTTGCAACATGTACAATGGAAATAAAAAGGAACTCCATGCAATTATAGTTTCCTAATGTGCAATGTATATTATTTCGAATCCAAATATTCGAAATAAACGTAATATTTGGATTCAAATCCTACGGGATTCGAATCCGGAAGATTCGATATTCTAGTTTGTGCATCCCTAGATATGATGCTATCTCTTTTGTCATCACTGCCTACAGGTTGAAGTAATTAAAAAGAATTCTGACGTAACTTTACATATTGATCCACAGTGTGGCTATTAAACAACACACAAATTGTAAAACTGCTTAAGTACAGCATACTCACCAAGAGAATTAGATCCTTTATCATTGATTGAACCATCTTTGTCCTTTTCCGCTTTTGGGTGAGTTCTTCTTACTTTAAAATAAAAAGGATGGATATATAGGAATAGGATGGATAGGATAATAATGTTTATACCCGTGAATGGGAAAACCAAGGGGGTTAACACACACCAATCGTCAGATCACCTCGCGCTCATCGTCGGGTTACCGAAGCTATTTTAATGCGTTGTATATATGATAGACACGATAGATACGTTGATAAGGATTGGATACTCATAAAGCGTTTGATACTTCTAATTTTATAATGCAATGCAGTAATAAAACAACCGAAAGCTCTGCAACAAATCAACAATGCAACAAGCATGTAAATAATATCCAAAAATCTTATTAAAACTGTGCATATACAGAAATTATGATAACCATTTACTGATTAGAAAAAAAAGGCTAAGATTAAATCATTTCAATTGGCGATCACTTGGTCAGTTTAAAGTTATGAACCACTGAGATCTAAGAATAACTAAATCTCTTTTATTGGCTATTGTTTTTTATTGAAGGGTGACAAAAATTAGCATAAAGTGGTTCATATTTAAGCTTTTCTAATTATGAACTCTATTTTATTTTATATGTAGACTAAAATCCGTGAATGGTTTCTTAGTTTTTAGAGGTTGACTTGTATCAGAGCGAGTACTGTTAAAGCACCAACTGTTAAATATTTTATGTTTAAAGAGTGATGATCATAAAAGTACACGGATGATTAGGGAAGCAACTGTAGTGTAAACTTTTATTTTGACTTATTCGAATTCAATGAATCAACATTCATAGCAAAGACAGTTGAGTGGTTTACTAAGAAACAAGGCCAAAGCTTAGGAAAAGACCCAAAGCGGAGTGTTAAATGAATAATTGAACAAGGAATTAAAGGACGTTAATGGTACTTATTAAATTATATCCTTTTTTTAAATGACGTGTTTTAACGACTGTTCGTTTTTCCGTCTTTGCCTGTTCCTGTGTCGTGATTTGATTTAATTGTCATTTTTTAATACTGGGGCAAAAAATGAATAAACTAAATTAAACTAAAATGGGGCAACTATGTTTAAGTGTCCAGGCCAGGAAAACAGCCACAAAGCTTAGTGTTATGGTACAGATTGAACCCAGAACCTTTCTGCCCTGGTCAAGGATTATTGACCAAAACCACCATACTAACCGACGGATCAAATAAACAGAAATAATCAGATTTCACTACAACTTACCAATATCATAGGTGGTTATTACAACATCAAACTCTGCTAGTTTCTCTGCGTCCCGTTCTCTATCTTTCCCATGGTATAGATGAATGCTAAGCAGTCCTTTATCACATCTGTAAGTTGCACATGAAATCAGCTTACGCTTGCCATAATCAACAAATCTTTCAAAAATCTGTCTTTTATGGCCTATATGCCCGGTGCCAGGGTTGGCATGCACCCGCTAGGGATGCACAAACTAGAATATCTTGGTATTCTAGAATACTTATTTCGAATCCAGAATATCGAATCCTATTCTATATTAAAAAGCAAACTCGAGTTAAAGTGGCAAGATCATCAAAAATTCCTGCTGCCGCTGACTACCTCTATGGCCAGTGTGATTACATACTTATAATCATAGGCGGCGACTTCAGTAAAATGTTAGCGTTGCGCGAAATTTTATGACGTCACAATCGACCCTATGCCTCGAACTAAGTGGGATAGAACTATGATACTAACGATTTACAAAGCTAAAAGATTAAGCCAGAAGTTTAAGTGTTTAATCTAACTACTTCCCCTGCTAAAATATTGCATGGTCGTTAATACGCAGCTCAGCGTCAACAATACGGAAAGAATATACCAAATATTTATGTGTCTGCGAGGGCTGTCCAAGAAACCAGATTCTTATAACGGTTAACTGATCAAAGAAAAAAACCGTTGTTCTCGCTAGCTAATACTTAATAATGGGCAGAGCATGGGGAAAAACGGGAGTGCATTAGTGGTCCTGTATTGAATCTAGGTCAACGTAACCCTAGGTCAAACCGCCGATCAAAGCAATAAACACCGCTGGAAAAGCGGCGCTGCGGTTAGACGATTTAATGTGATAACATTAAAATAATTATAAAACAGACATTGCGGCGAATTTACAACGTCGGAAGTCGGCGCCCATGCTTATAATATCCGTTGTAATCAACGCTGCTGCAATATGTACAATGGAAATAAAAAGGAACTCACATGCAATTATAGTTTCTTAATGTGCAATGTATATTATTTCGAATCCAAATATTCGAAATAAACGTAATATTTGGATTCGAATCCCGTAGGATTCGAATCCGGAAGATTCGATATTCTAGTTTGTGCATCCCTAGCACCCGGCACCCACTCAACACATATCTCCAATGTTTAACTATTCCTAGATATGTTAATTTAAGCCAATGCCCAATGGGGTATCTTATTGTAATGAAAAGAACATGGGACCCAACGATAGGATAACTCTTGTTTATCTTCTAAATGACACGTAAAACAGTATGACACAGACATAACCTTGTGCAATCGATTATGACAGTTTTTGCAAATATTACTACTGTTTTGGTAAACTAGTTTATCCCAGGATTCAAACAACGTTTGCCAAGTGTCTTGCATAAGGACACAGCTGACATGGTAGCGAATGGTTCCACATACCAAGTCATCAACAGTAAAAAAATTATTTGTAACTTTTGAGATAAAGGATGCAAAATTATATTAACGCACTTTACACCACCAAACAATTGCTTGGGATCGTGCCCACCATCGATTATGACAGCTATAGCAGAGATCTGCTGCAGTTTTTGCTCAACCCCCCTAATCCACTGGGTTCAAGTAA
>CH002018.1:686512-698091 GCA_000149265.1 Ciona savignyi
CTGCGTTCAAGTAAATTCGGTCAAGTGTCTTGCAAATGAACACAGCCGACATGCTAGCCACTTAATTCTTTAACCCTTACCAAGTAAAAAAATCTCATTTGTAACTATTTGAGATGAAGGATACAAAATAATATTCACAGACTTGAATATGAGTATCCTATCTGATATGGCCGATATCCACGTGCTGGCAGTCCTCATCCACTGTTTAGTTATTAATTAACTTATTTCCCATTGAACAGACACGAACTAGGATTCTACACAATAAAATCGCTTTCAAGATAAACTCGCATGTTAAGGCTAGACTTATATGAGTATCCTATCCAGTTGACATCACCAATGACTATTACATCTGTTTACATTACAGGCCAATTTTAACACGAATATTACATCTTCAAACTGACCGATTTTTAATCTCGTTCCTCCAATGAAAGATGAGTGATGCAGGAGCGATAATCACAGTAGAGTCCGATGGAAACACTGGAATTGAGTCAACATTTAGTCCAATTGAGTAGACAGTGGTAAAGTATGGTGATAAGCTACTTATATTGGCAATAGCACTTGTTGTACAAGCCAATTGGTGGTGAATGTAGCTCCAGCTCTAAGATTATCTATTTCATATTCGACCAATTTTTCGGAATAATGAAGTAAATACATACTGGATCTTAATTTTTTTTTTACAAAAATCTCGGAAGTTAACATTTATTTCTGTTTTAAAGTCTCTGCTACCAGTATATTTTTATAATTATGTTTATCCCTCTGGGAAAACACAAGGGAGCATTAACACACAGGTAATTGTAACATTAACTTGTGCCCACTGTTGGGTTGACAGAGCTTTTGCAGTGTGTTGGGTATATTTTGATATGTAGCTTTAATTTTGTAAAACCCATTATTCCACTAGGTTGAGGCAATGTCCACTAAGTACGTTACCCAAGCACACAACCCACTAGCGACCCTTCAGCTGAAAGGCAACGCACTAACCCACCAAGCTAAGCAATCTGATTACTCGGATAGGAAGATTGTTCTTACGATTTTCAGATTCTTCTTCACTCCCATCGTCCGAATCCAGATCTTTTGTTTCTTCTTTTCCTTTGAAGTATTTCGATGTCACTTCTTCTTTTAACTCAGATTTCACTTTCCCTCCCTGATCCGATGAATTTTTAATTATAGGATAGGATATTCATGTTTATTCCCATGAATGGGAAAACAAGGGGGGTTAAAACACGAACAATCGTCAGATTACCTTGCGTCCAACGTCGGGTTACCGGAGCTTTTGCAGTATGTTGTGTATAGTTCAGACATTTTTTCAATTTGGTAGAAGTCGTAAAACCCATTAATCCTATTAATCAACTGAGTCAGACAATGTCTGTTATTTGCCTTGCCCAAGGGCAAAGCTAACTACCTAGCGACCAGTTTCGAACGATAAATCTTTCGGTTGAAAGACATCGCACTAAACCACCAGACTAACCGGTCGGACAGGCAAGTTTTTTGTTACAATACAGTACTTAAAAAAAATTCATTTTGCTATACAGTACAGTTTTTTATCATCAAATCATTACCTTTTGTCTATTGTTAGTTGAAGCGTTTTCCTTTTTAATTTCAGTTTTAACATTTTCCTGAGTGTAAAAAATGGAAAGTTTAATTTGTTTTATAATTTTGTTTTTATACTTTATTGTTATTTGTATACTGTATTTCACGAGCATTATTACAAAATTAAATAGCAAAAAAATTAGTTAAATGTCAATTAGGAGTGTAGTGTGTAGCATGGTAGCTGTGCTATGCAAATTATGGTCATCTGCTGATACTTCCGAAACAAAATTGAAAAAATAAAAATTAAAAAAAGTCTTTTAAAATAAAAAACAGTGTTCTAAAAAAAGTCTGTAAACTGATAAAAAACAGCAGTGAGAGAGAAAACTAGGGAGTAAAAACAAAAGTGTGAATTAAATAAACCTATATACTTTACCGTTGAAGCTTCTGATGTAGACTCATTTTTCACTATTTTCTTTAAACGTTCTGCCTGAAAAAATAATAAAAAAGTAAGACTATGCTACTTAGTTTTGCTTCTTTATATATATATACATAAAAAGTAATTACGGTGTTTGAAGACTTGATAAAAAGCAAGAAAATAAAATGAAAGTAAGGCTAAGGAAAACGAACACTATAAATCATTTTTTGGTCCAGACAGTTATCTTAATTGGTTAGAGCAGGAATGTCAAACCTGCCGGGCCCGCGGGCCGAAGTGCGGCCCGCTAGTCATTTTTACTCCAAGTAGTATTTTGAACTTTAAATTTTGGCCTAATTAAAATGTATCAGTCAACTTTTAGGGACGCAGTAAACATCAAAACTGCAGAAAGAAACCGACGGACGAAAAACACTTATCTCATTGACTTTGCATTGTAGAAATAATTTTTTGGTTCTTTCTATATGTGTGTTATTTGTTCCCTTTTCCAAAGATAATATCAACGGCTTTTAATTATTTCTTTATGTACCCAATCATGGTTGGAATTAAGAGATCGCGAATCGCTATTCGCGAACCGTTTTCTAAAGTTCGCGATTTACAAAATTTAACAAAATCGCGAATTTAACAAAAATTAATAATAAATCCTCAACACGTTAATATAACATCGTTTGCATTTAACATAACATTTTTTATTTACCTTGGCTTTACTTTGCATTATTGGCGTATAATAAGCATAGCTATCATATGCAATAATCGCCATTATGGGTTAATATACCTCGATTCCTTTATTTATGATTGGCGAGATGCGACACACCCCTTTTGAATTTTCGGTTTATTGCAATTTATCATTACTACGTAATAACGGTACTGTCTGCTTTATGAAATAAATAACTTTTAAGGCAATTTATCATAACCAATTTTTTTTCGCGCTCTCCTTATCCGCGCATTTCGCAAATCATTTCAAAACCATTAATTCAAACCCTGCCATTTTTATTGAAATTTAATAGGTTCTGCGGCCCATTAAATTATTGTAAGTGACAATGCGGCCCATTACAATAAAAGGTTGGACATCCCTGGGTAAGAGCGTCAATTGGTAAGAGCGTCAAATTGGTAAGAGCGTCAGCAGTCTGCAGGCAGCCGAAAGTTTGTGTAATCAAATCCAGCCAATGACTAGTAAGTTGTTTTCTTGGGTGCAGTCAGCTGCCTGAACCCAGGAAACAAGGGTTTTTACTAAAAATGAAGAAATCTTCCCAGTAAATACAGCACATTGCAATATTTCTAGTACCCCGATCGTAGACAAGAGGTAATCTTATGATTACCCATATAATAACTTTTTTGTGTTTTGCCATCAGGGTTTTTTGTGTTTTACCATCTGGTCCGCGCTTTCGTGCCACACCTTCTCCTAAAGCCAACTCCCACACAGTACTGGTCGCACTTAACCGCACACTCTTTTTTTAGGGTTTTATATTTATATTAATGTATTATATTGTTTTAGTCTTAATTAAATTTTGTTTGCCTGTTATTGTTTATTCGCTTTGGCGGCCACATTCACTATATTTATTAAATTATATCCTTTTTTTAAATGATGTGTTTTAACGTCTGTTCGTTTTGCCGTCTTTTCCTTGTTACCTGTGTTGTGATTTAATTCATTTGCCATATTTTAATACTGGGGCAAAAAATGAATAAACACTAAGCACAGGGGCACAAAACATTACTATCATATTTTAGTGGTAAAACTACCATTACTATCATATTTCAGTGGTAAAACTACCATTACTATCATATTTCAGTGGTAAAACTACCATTACTATCATATTTCAGTGGTAAAACTACCAAATGAAGAGAAATATTCAAAAGCTAAAATACTTACAATTTGAAGTTGCTTAAGGATCAATGAAATCATGGTTAAGGTTTTGCCTAGACCCATGTCATCAGCGAGAATTCCCCCAGAAACCGATTGCTTTTCACGCCAAATCATCCAAGCTAACGCCTGTCTTTGGTGGGTCATAAGCTCAACCTGGTCAAAGCTTTTTATTGTTTGTTTTCATTAAGCAGTTTAAATGCGCAAAATAAACATCTTCTAACAACAAAAACATGTCAAGAGAAAATTGCAAGATAAAAATCTTAAAAAAATTGAAAGATAAAAAGGTTGACATGAATAAAAAAAATTCTATGTAGGATTTATAACAAAAAGAAATTTTCAAAGGGGATTTTTAAAACAATGCAGACAAAAAAATCCAATACTGCTTATGGTACCAGGATTTTGATCCAAAAAATGATCCAGCACTGCTAATAGTACCAGGGTTTTAGAAAATGGTACCAGAATTAATAATAAATGGTACCAGGATTAATAATAAATGGTACCAGGATTTGAAAAATGATCCAGCACTGCTAATGGTACCAGGATTTTAAGTATAGCCGCTCAGTTAAAGGGACGCAAATTGTCTCATCTATACCTTCAAACCTTCAGGGTCTGACTCTTCGTTGGATGAAGGAGGACAAGTCTCTAAGGAGGAGTGCAGAATCTCTATTGCCTCGGTTGTTACCTGTGAATTCAGGGAACAAATTAATATATAGTGATTGCGTCGATCATTGTAAAAAAATGCAGAAACTAGCCCTTATCAAGAGACCAGGCAAGAAATATTCTTTGTTATTTAAGTGGTTGCAAAAAAAACATTGATTAAATAAGAGACTGATAGTGATGTAATGACAAATATGTCTGTTATAAATGAATAAGCTGAACTTTGTTTGAATAGTGCAAGCTTTTCTGCAAACACTTAATGATCATTGTAAATAATAATTAAATCTGGTAGATCTAGTTGTTTAACTCAACATCAGAAATTAACCTTGTACCAAATTTTAACTTCAAAGTGTTTTAGTTTTGTATATCAGGAATAAATCTGCTTGTAATTTAGTATGAAACCAAGCTGATTGGTTAATGCAGTTAAGATAAATAGGTAACAGAACATTTTCTTACTTTAGTCACCACATTCAATCGGTTTACTGTCATTCTTCCGCCATAGTAGTTGTCTGCATGGTTTCTTGGATTTGTTTCATTAAAAGCATTTCTGCTTATTGATGTATCATCTGTTAAGTCGATTAGTATCGGCCCTCTGTGCTCTGAGGGTCGTTGGATTACAAGAGGTGGACGGTTCTTAATCATCCCAATTTCTTCAGCCGGTTTCCGGAGTTTCATCTCTGTAAGCTCGATTTCAAGTTTCTCAATTTGATCTTTTAACCGCTGCCCCCTGTCTGGCAATTTCGAAAGATCAAGACAGCGTAGAAGTTTCTGGTTTTGTAGGATTTGTTCTTGGACCTTTTCTTGCTGCTTGGTCAATTTGGTGGCCACCTCTCCTTGCTTTTTCGTAGGAGTGAAGTGTTGTTTAAGCGTGGATTGAACCAATCTGGAATTCTGCTGGGTTGGTTTGGTTACGCTGGGGCTTTTTGAAGATTGCATGGTTATATTTTTAAGCGGATAGCCAGTATTTTTAATATTCAATTTAGACATTTTGTCATCCAAAGATTGTGTTTCTGGTTGTTCATTTTTCACCATTCTCGCCATATTTTGAAGACCTCTTTGGGCTTGTGCATACAGATACCGATGATCAGAGTGTTCTGGATTTCTTTGTGATGAACTTGGCTTTGTAGCAGTGTGTCTATCATGAGGGGCAAATGAGGTATGGTCCCGAACATGTTCATTTGAGGAGTAATGCCCATTAAAATGGGGTTTTGATTGGTTTTTATCTTGAATCGAATGGTGATTTTGATTTTTGAGATTCGAGGGTGCTGGTAACGCATTAGGACGACCTGTACACTCTTCCTGGCCAGAAGCAGACTTGGGGGGTAAAAACATCACATCACACGCTATTGGTTTCCTTTTATTGTAGTTTAATTTAAACCATAATTTTTGTCCTGATTTCACATGTTCCGTGCCAACTTTAAGAAGCTCATTTTGGTGAAGAAAGGCGTCAATTGGCGGATCGATGTTACACGCTATAAAACCGTATCTTTTTTCAGAATTATACCATTTCACAACACCAGACACTACAGGCTTCTCGCATAATTCTACTTGATCGTGTTTGCGTATTCTAATAGCAACGGTCCTTTCTCCGTGATGGTATGGCTCAAACTGAACAGTTACATCAGTGGCAATAATCAAGTCCTTATCAGAGACGCTTGTACTTGAGAAATAGTAAGGTTCATTTTGAAAATCACTTTGGATAAATCCACACCGTCGTCTTGAATCGTAGGATTTTATTTTGCCCAGCATAGTTTTCTAACATAAAATTAGTCCCTGTCAACAATATAACGGGTCATAATTTGTACAACCACATGAATAGATACAAACTCATAAAAGAGACCTAGTTGGCAAATATGTACTTTATTTATTGCAGGTAACAAAGAGTATGTCAGAGCAGAAAAAAGGTGAAAAATTTACACACAATAATTTTTTTCTGATGGAACTATTTATGATACATGTTACAATTACATTATTTTGCAGCAGTAAGCATAAATTAACGATATCCTTTTTGACATGTAAAATGTTCAAGGGGCACCATTACGACACTACAAATTGCAGTTTAAACATGGTTTTTAAACAGTTTTGGCACATGTGACACTAAAACAAATATTTATGAATTCTTTGCCCAAACATTGCAGTGGCAACAACCCTACATTGCTTCATCTTGCACACACAGACACCCTACAAAACAACACGTAACAGACACATTGTAAAGTTCGTGACACCGTCTACAATTCACCCTTCGCCTTTGAAGTTTTGCTGAAGTACTTGAGCTTGTCCTTAGGGTCTGGGATGATGGTGTCTTTGCCGGGCTCCCATCCAGCGGGGCAAACCTCACCGTGTTCATCAGTGTGTTGGAACGCTTGGACCAATCTAATGGTTTCATCCACGGATCTACCGACGGGAAGATCGTTCATCGTGATTTGACGGAGGACTCCTTTTGGGTCGATGATGAAGAGTCCACGGAGAGTGTGTCCGAGGTCCTCTAAGAGGACTCCGTAATCTCGAGAGATCTTATGGGTGAGATCGGAGAGAAGGGGAATGTTTAGCTTTCCAAGACCACCTTCGGAGCGGCGAGTGTTAAGCCATGCGAGATGGGTGAAGTGAGAGTCAACTGAAGCGGCAACCACTTCAACATTCATTTTCCTAAACTCCTCAATCCGGTCCGAGAACGCAATGATTTCTGTCGGGCATACAAAGGTGAAATCAAGAGGGTAAAAGAAGAACACTAAATATTTGCCCAAATAATCGGTCAGCTTAATGGTTTTGATTTCACCCTCTACAATGGCAGTGCCCTCCCATTTTGGAGCGGGTTTTGAGATCTGGGCTTTGGTGGACTGGAGAAGATGACTTTCATATGAAGGCCAGAACACAGCAGGTCTTTCTTCGCAGCATCCATTTTGCACAAGAAAGAACAACGCAAGAGTAAACAGGTGCAGAAGGGTATGCATTTTGTGTTAATTAATGCAAATCAAAACGCCTGATTAAACACTAATACACAAACTGAGTGTAAAATAAATAATATTAATATTTTTCTATTAACACGGAATTAGTACAGGTAAATATATTTCTAATTATAAAATGTTTATCTTTTTAGTGACCTTTTTTATTTTCCACGCATTCATGGATTAAAAACTTATCATATTAAAACAAACAACGTATGATTAATTAGTTAACACTCTACACGTGCGCCATTTGTCGGTCTTGTTCTAGAAAACACTATACGATTAAAAAAAAACTGTTTTCTAAAATGATTTTAAGCTTAACGTACTGTCAAAACAATTCTGATAAACAGTTTTTCTTTTGAACGAGCGCGACATTAGCTGATATAATGATCAAAGAAAAGTTTCTCGTAAAGTGAGTACGTGACGTGTCAAAACGTGATGCGTTTGCAACATGTGTTTAGCAGAAACTTACAGGATGCCGTGACTTTTTGCCGCAGCGGGAATTTCAAACATATTGGTAAATAAAACTTAGCATAAACTGATTTTGATCATTTTGATTATATCATTCCGTAACAAAAACTTATTTCAAAACATGAACCAAACTGGCGGGAATGGTCTATTATGCGGTTTCAGAGTCGTTATTAACCAACAGGTAAAACAATAGAAAATTTTATAAATATGCGGTGAAATATAGTTTTTATAGCTCATTAAAATTTACTAACTAATTTTAACGCACAGAATAACACTTTGAGCATCAAAACACCCCTAAACAACACCAAAGAAAATTAGTTTTTTGAAAATGTATTATAAGAGGGCGCAAGAGATCAGTCATAACAACTAGAAACCTAACAACGGTTCACGCTAAATGGTCTGTACTTGATTTTAGCATGTAAATCACCCAAATTAAAGTTATTTTCATGTTGGTGAGAAATAAATACTTACACTACGGGTGAACAGTGTTAGGCATCAAGTGGTTCCTTAAATCATGGCAACCTCGGCTGTTTGGAAGCTGGAAAGCGAAAATAACTTTGCTACGAACTGTTTTCCCGCACGAGGAATTGTTAGAAGACCATATGAAGGTGGGTAGTGTGTATTTTTTGTTTATCATAAATCTGTGTGAAATACTATTATAAGTATTTTTGTTTTATGCGTTTATTTTATCATATGCATCACTTAATTAATCTGGTTCTCGTGTTTATGTTGATGTTTTTTATTATAGCCAGTTTAAATTCAGTTCGTTATTAACAGTTGCCCCGTATGGAAAGTACGTCAATTTTCGCCGAGATCTCGAGTGTGCACGCGCCAAATATTTAAGTGTGCAGTGTGCAAACGTCCAAGAATGCACACTTCAAGTGTGCACACAATCTCCTTTTCATAACTGTTTTACCAAAATCTTAAAAAACATATTATTCTATCCTCAATCTTTCGTGTCCGTCAGCTAACATATCTATCTACATAACTAAAAATGTACGGAAAGTAAATTACCCGAGGTCCAGAGGTAGGTTTACAAGTTTATTGGAAATTATACGATGTTTATACTGCCATCTTGCGAGCGTGTGTGAAATTACCCAAGTGTGCAAAGACGCAGGGAAAAAAAACTCGAGTGTGCAGCTGCCGTACTTTCCATACTGGACAGTTGCCTTTACTTTGTATCTCTACAGTATTACATTTTATGTCAGTTACTTAATTACTTGCAAAAACGTATCATATTAAAGCATGATTTTTACCATGGTTATCTTTTTGTTATTTTTTAGTTGAACAATAATTTTAAAAGGCTTTATATATATTAATGGTTCCGGGTATGTAATTTACAAGGTTTGAGTGCATTTAGGCTTTAAATAAAATAAACAGACTGTGGACAGTAAATTATACTGATTATATAAGCCTAAATACACTCAAGGCTCGTAAATTACATACCCTAATCAAGTAAGCCTTTATATACTCAACTAAAACATTCAACTATAGGCGCTGGTTCTTGGATAGTTGCGTATGCTGAAGCTCAACAAAACAAGTTTAAAGCTTCCTTTAAACCAGAGAAACAAGTTCATATTCAGGTTGGTGGATACTGTGAAATTTTAAACTAGGCAATTGAACATGTTGTAAATTTTTAACCTGTACAATGTTACAGACATCTTTCCATGTCATGAACCTCATGTCATGAAAATTTATAGTGAATCATGTTATGAACATTTATCCCCGTGAACTATAAAACACAATGGGACATTATTACACAGTCAACAATTATCTTATGTCCACAGTTGCTTTACCTAAGCATTTATGCATTTTTAGTCCATTTATTAAATGGGAGAATTGTCTGTTCACCATGCTAGATTTACCTTAATGAGATGTGTAACAAATGAAACTTCCTTAAAAAAAGTCACCCAACATAGATTAATATTTCATTTTTTTTCTAACTTTAGAAGGAAAGTGAAACAATTCCAGATGAAAATGAACCAGCAGATGCAAAACTGCAAGTCAGTGATGTTGGAAGGCTAGATGGAAAGTTTTTGGTGAGTTTCTGTATAGTTTACTGATACTCTGAATCATTGTCTGTAAATATTACAAAATGAAATTGACGTATTATAAATTTAGGTACCGGTACCAAAAACGTGTTTTCGTTTATCCAAATAATACCCCTTTTAAGGAAATTGTTGTTTATCCCTGGAATGCCAGATGTGGTTGTCGGAGGTATTAAAGTGTTGTTGTATATGATATGATAGGATAGGATATTCATGTTTATCCCCGTGAATGGGAAAACCAAGGGGGTTAACACACAGGCAATCGTCACTGTCGGGTTACCGGAGCTATTGCAGTGTGTTGATGTAAAAACAATTTTTGTTTAACATTTTAAACCCAGATTCAATGTGCTCCAAATGCCTTAGAACAACCCTAATGACTGGTTTACATGAAACTTTTAGCTGTTAAACCTGCCACACTTAAACTAACCAGTGAAGAATATATCACTCTATATTACAAGACTTTATATTACAAATACCAACTGTTAATTATATTGCAGTTGCAAAGGTATCATGTTTGCAAATACCTACTGTTCACTGTTTATTATATTGCAGTTGCAAAGCAGCTTTATGCCAGTTTGCCTAACAACCTAAATATCTCGCACACTGTTTATTGCAAATACCAACTGTTCATTTTATTCCAGTTGCAAAGGCATCACGTTGAATCTCCACTGGATCTATGTAGCGTGAATGTTTCCGACCGGGAGTTAGAAAGTGTCGCCGAAGATGATTTTAAGGAGTTTCTTAATGTGGCCTATATTAATGCAGCAGAAAACCTGTTACCTTTCCGTAAGTACATGGGGTATACATAAATTTAAAAAAGGGTAAAATTCACACATAGTATACCGTAGCATTTGTATAGTAGCTTTCAACTAATCGGTAATTTAAAACACGTTCCTTCTATATAAATGCAGCAGAAAACCTGTTACCTTTTCGTAAGTACATTGGATATACCGGTACATAGATTAAAAAGGATAAAAATTACCAAATCTAATTGAATCGAATTGCATTTGTGGCAACTGACTGGTGATAAGTTCAAGGATGTGTTTCTTACGTTGTTATGCACTAGTACACACAGTATTCCCAACTTTCGGTGTAATTACACTTTCCGAGCCATCCCTTCTCCTAAAGCCGGCTCCCACATTACACGGGTCGCTTTACCGCACACTTTTCTTTGAGGCTGTGTAATTTTTTATAAACATTTATATATTATATATTTTTTTATGTGGGTTTAGCGGCCATGTCTAACTATACCGGAACTTGGTAATTGATTGGTTTTTAGACATGTTTTAAGGACTGTCATTTTGCCATTTTTTCCTGTTTTCCTAATTTTTATCAAAGGTCCTGCTTAGCGTTTTCATCGTGGAAACAAAAAATAACCTAAACTAAATTACTAGTCTAGTTTATTTTTTGCCTTTTTATTACAGCAATAAAAACCATAATGGAAATAAATTAAAACAAGAATCAGGAAAAATCGGCAAATACATATGATATAACGTAAAAAAGAAAAAAACATGGCAGTTAAACCCAACAATGGAAAATGAAGTAAATGCAATTATTTATTTAATAGTAATCATATTATTTCCTTTTTAAAAAGGCAATAACTGGCTTCAAAAAAATGATCACTAATCTGTAATTTT
>CH002018.1:698191-726649 GCA_000149265.1 Ciona savignyi
TTTACTAGCTTTCCCAACTTAAGAGAGCTTGAATTGCCGGTGAATGGACTTCGTAATTTGAAACTGCTTCATGGAGACTTCCCAAATCTACAGGTCGCAAGATTTCTTTGTAATATTTACCATATCACTGTATAATATCTTTATTTGATTTCCAATGCCAGTTTTATTAACATTTTTTATTGTGGTTGTTTTATTTCACATGGCCGAATAAAAAAAACAGAAATAGTGATTTACTGTAAGATGTTTTTATGAAGAAACTGAACAGTTGTCATTCACCTACCATACCCACAAATAACAGTTATTTTTCTCTTGTAAGAATAATATTTATCTCATGATAATAATACAGTTTATTTTGCATGGTGGGCGCTAGGTAATCTGACGATTGCCCATGTGTTAACCCCCTTGGTTTTCCAATCTACGGGGATAAACATGAATATCCTATCCTATTTTTCTCATGATGATAATACAGTCTATTTTGCATCGTAGGTTCTGGATCTCTCGTACAACAATTTAAGTGCACAAGATGTCTTGGAGCTTGGCATGCTCCCAAAGCTGAAGGTGCTCACTCTGACAGGGAATGGACTGCACAGCGTACATCCAGACATGGCTAGACCATTTGTCATCACTAAAGAGTAAGACATAATGGAATAGGATATTCATGTTTATCCCCGTGAATGGGAAAACCAAGGGGGTTAACACACGGGCAATTGTCAGATCACTTCGCGCTCACTGCCAGGTTACCGGAGCTATTGCAGTATGTTGTATATGGATAGGATAATTATGTTTATCCCCGTGAATGGGAAAACAAAGGGGTTTAACACACGAGCAATCGTCAGATCACCTCGCGCCCATCGGGACTTGAATGTAGATATAAAATTCTGGCCGGTTAGCTTAGTTGAAAATAGTGTGACTGCCGTTGACTCAAAGATTCTGTTATCAAAACCAGCTATTGACTGGATGGTTATGTACATTAATAAAGCACTTTGGAAGCACCTTAACCCAGTTGTTTATTAGATTAAACTTAAACTAAAGATCGTTTCAATCATTTACAGCACACTTTAATAACTCTTGTAACCCGACTCTGGGTATAAGTTTATCTGATTGTTACTGTGTGATAATTCCTTTTCAACAATGGCAATTTTGTTTTTTTATAAAAACAAATGTTTACAATTATATGAAATAAATATTATTCAGCTGTATTAACTGTATGTTTTAAAGCCTGATGTCTAAATTTACATGTTATTTTTACAGTATACGGTATATAATGCATTTTTAACAGTCTTTGAAAAAGAACCTGCAAATTTACACAAGTTATTTCTACAGTATACAGTATATTATGCATTTTTTGCAGTCTTTGAAGAATAATGTCCAAATTTACACCAGATATTTCTACAGTATACAGTATATAATGCATTTTAACAGTCTTTGAAAAAGAACGTCCAAATTTACACAGGTTATTTCTACAGTATACAGTATATAATGCATTTTTAACAGTGTTTAAATCACGACGTCCAAATTTACACAAGTTATTTCTGCAGTATATAATGCATTTTATCAGTCATAAAAGGAGAACGTCCAAATTTACACAAAATATTTCTACAGTATACAGTATATAATGCATTTTAACAGTCATTAAAAGAGAACGTCCAAATTTACACAGCATATTTCTGCAGTATACAGTATATTATGCATTTTTTTGCAGTCTTTAAATCACAACGCCCAAATTTACACAAGATATTTCTGCAGTGAAAGTGAAGAAGTGTTCGGAAGGTTCTCACACCTTGAAGTTTTGTTGTTGGACGACAACCGGTTATCGGATCTTTCAACTTTCGCTTCCCTTGCTGCGTTGCCTCAACTGAGAGAACTCAATTTGGACAAAAATAATATTGAAGTCATTCCCCACTTACGGGTAATTTCAAAATCAGGATAGTTTTCATGTTTATCGCCGTGAGTGGGAAAACCAAGAGGGTTAACACATGGGCAATGTAGAGGGTTAACACACGGGCAGTGTAATAACTTCATTCTCTTAGTATCTTTTCAAATAAAAGCATCTATATTGCATTTAACACCACACAATAAAGCGGTAACTTGACTACAGGCACATGGCAATCTGACATTTGGCTTAAAAATCCCAACCCTATCTTGGTAGGTTGTCGGAGACCGGGTTCTTTCCGAGGTTCACTCTTCAGTGGGGCAAGCCAAGTCCACCACATCCAGGTCAAGTGGGAGGAAAAGTCGCAACTCTCGTCGCACGGCAAGTGCAAGCAAGCCTCAGACCACAGGTTGGAACACAAATCCACCTTTTTAGAATGTTTTTACTTTAACGCTAAAAAAAGGGAAAGCGGAAAGTAGGGAAGCAGGGAAACTGCTCACTAAAATTACGGAAACCAATTTTAACCCATCCCCAAACCTTAATCTCAACCCCAAGACTAACCCTAACTCTAGCCCCATGTTTAAAACTAACCCTAATGTCATAATCTTCATTTTAGCATGCATTTTCCCTCCTTCCCGCCTTCCTGCTTTCCTACATTTTAGTTTTTCCCACTTTTTAGCCAAAACAGTTGTGTGATTGAAACTAGTAGAGCTAGGTGTTCTTGGATAAGATACTTTGTGAACATTTCCAGAACCTGGTAGATTAATACGTTAACTAAAACAACAGCAGTATATTAATCATGTGCAACACACTCACACTGCAATAGCCTCTGCAACTGGAGTGTTATTTCAGACATTGATAGTTTTTAGTTTAGATTATTTATTTTCGTCGCCTTTCAACCGAAGGGTTGCAGGTTCGAAACTGGCTAGTAGGTTGTGTCAAAGACCTTTTTGTAAACAGTGGTCCTTTTGTTTGAAAATGAAATAAGCACTTTCGGAAACATCTCTAGTTTTCATGTTATTCAAGAAAAAAAACATGCCGGACAGTTACAAAGCGAGTACAATGTGGCCTGATATTAACTAGGAGTTGGGCAGGTATATTGTTTCCCCTCTTATCACTGTTCAAACCTGTCATTATTACACGAGTTGCCAAGTGAGCTAAGCAGAAATCAGGCGACATCCACAACTCTCCTGGAGGAGCCTGGGGAACTCCCTGGGTCCCACGTTTCCCTCAACACCCCGGATGTATCCGTCCCCCCAGGAACACCCAACCCACCTTTTCAACACTTGAGGTCAAACTTGAAATTATGATTTTTGGGATTTTTATTTTTGTCTTCTTGGTGGAAAAATTTCCCTGGTTGATGCTGCAAGTAGTCATATAGGATATGATAGGATATTCATGTTTATCCCATGAAAAACCAAGGGGGTTAACACACGGACAATCGTCAGATCATCTCGCGCCCACCGTCGAGATACCGGAGCTATTGCAGTGTGTTGTATATGATAGACACATTCCTTCAATTTGGTAGAACCCATTAATCCGCTGGGTTCAGGCAATGTCTGTCAAGTGCCTTGGGACACAACCGACTAGCTAGCCACCAGTTTCGCACCTGCAACGTTTCGATTGAAAGCCGACGCACTTAACCGCCAAACTAACCGGCCGGACTAATATATGCTTGTCTTAAAGATTAAGCCATGCAAATCTAAGTACGAGCTCTCGTACAGTAAAACTGCGATGTTTGATTAAATTATTATCAATGTAACAGGACCGATCACCTAAAGCCAGATTTTTGGGGTCCTGGAGCTGTTTTAATGTATCATTGTTCAATTTATTGCTATTTTGTGTATTCAATGTGGATTTGTGTGCGTCTTTTAATGTGGATCAATTTTTACTGTTTTTGATGTGAATCTGTTTTAGTGTGTTTAGTACCTTGTTTATGTAGTCGGCCGTGATGATTCCTATCCAAGACAATCCAATAGTTTGACTAGATAGCTCATATAATAAAGTGTTGGATCAATGCAGTACATTGCTCATACAAGTAATTCTGCAGGTTGCTTAGTGTAGCTAACAACAACTTAGCAGAAGAGGAATGTGTTCTGGCAGTTGCCTCGTGGCCTCGGTTGAAGCATCTTATCCTGTACGGCAACCCAATCGTCAAATCCACAAGCGGTGAATCTCATTTTGAACTACAAAACACAACTTAAATATTTTTTTGTATTTGAACACAGTTAGATTTGCTGTTTTCTATAGATATCCATTTTTTTGCTGTTTTTTGTAGATATCCAGTTTTTTTGTCATAATCATGTGTCTGGAATTATAGCCTTCTTTCACAAAATCCACTAATTTAAAAGCAAAACTATTTTTTTAACCATAGTGTTCTCACTGCAGGGGAACCACCGTTGATATCACACTACCTTCGCAAGCGGCTTGGTATCAGCATCCACAGGTCGGAAGAAAAGTCCATGCCGTCCAAACCTCATATCCTCATGCCTACCGATAAGGAAAGAAAGGTGAGTGGACATCGGAATGAAAAAAATGAAAAATACCCTGAATGAAAAAATACAGGAGATGTCATTACATAGACAATCGTCAGATTACCTCGCTCCAAAATTTGGGTAAATAAAGCTATTGCAGTATGTTGTGTATGATTAAGGTGCTCCTTCGGTTTAGTACAACCCATTCATTCAGTGGGTCACAGATATGTCAACTAAGTGTTCTGCCCAAGGACACAACAAACTAACTAGCAACCAGTTTCGATCAAACTACCTTTCAGCTGTTGATGATTATAATGGCACAACCGAATAACTAACAACCCGTTTTAATTCAACAGTGTTTATGTTAAAACCCAACTACATTTTGGCATGAAAATGAAAAAAATCCATTAAATCAAATTGCAACACGCAGGTGTCATCTTTTGTGCCGAAGATCCCTAAACAACCCGTCGACGTGCTCATAAAGTCGCTGACTGCCCCTAAGCCCAACTTTCTTCCCCACCCACCCACACAACCCAAGAAATCATCCGACCGCGAAGCAGTCAGACTGCCACCAATAGCACAGCAAGGTACAGGATTTTATATTCATGTTTGACAGGATTTTATATTCATGTGTGTTGTGTATGATTCACACGTTCCTTCAATTTTGTAGAACCCACTAATCCGCTGGGTTCAGGCAATGCCGTTAACTGCTATGTTATCTAAGTTTATGCATGGGTTCCGTTTGTTTTATTTGTTTTTAATCCTTTTAAAACACGACAATTAAAAGTACAGATTTTAAATAAAGCAAACAATTTACAAATTATTGAATTTACCGTTAACCGTGGTAGAGCCTTAATAACTAAGCAAAAAAGGTAAAATAACTATCTAGTTGTTTACCAGTTTCGAACCCGCAACCATTCAGATAAAAGTCGATAAAGCAACCCACCAGGCTATTCGATCACGCTGTTTAGAGCATGTGTTTTTTTCAATATAATTTTTTTTAATAATAATAAAAATTGAACTATTCTAACCCTATTTGCTTAATTTTGATTAATGACCCTATTGATTTCTATGTATTTAATGTATTAATTCGGTGTATTTAAATGGATTGTTTAAAATAGAGGCTATACAAACAAACTAACCATACAATAATCTTTCAGACACCACTGAACCAGAGGAAAGTGTATTTCTAACACAAGTTGGAGAGACCAACGATGCATTTGTAGAACAAAAATCCAAAGTATGACATTTACATATGTTTGTTCGTGTGGTGTATGCGTATGTGTCGCAAGTGGTGGAAAATAAGAACAATAGTTGGAGGGTTCTGTGTTCAAAACCAACCTCATTTTACTACTGCGCTTCATGAATAAAAACTTTTTTAAATACTTGCATTGCCATGATAAAAGTAATAATATACTCAACCATTATAGTAAATTACGATGGTATAGGATATTCACGTTTATCCAAGTAAATAGGAGAACCAAGGGGTTTAAAACACGAGCAATCATCAGATCACCTTGCGCCCACCGTCGTGTTAACAGAGCTATTGCAGTGTGTTGTACAATTGAGACATTCCTTTAATTTACTAGAACCCATTTATCCATTGAGGTTCAGGCTATGTCCGTTAAGTGCTTTGCCCAAGGACCCAACCGACTAGCTAGCGACCAGTTACGTACCTGCAGCCCTTCAGCTAAAAGGCAACGCACCAATCCACCAGACTACTATGTATGAATTTTGTTGATAAAGATACAACTTCTTACTTACCATAAAATGGTTTTATTAATTTAAACTTAAATATATAGGATATTTACTGTTTATCCACGTGGATGAAAAAATACCGAGGGTTTATGATTATCGAGGCCACGCCGTCAGGCTACCTATGCCAGTATTCAGTTTAATACAACCCATTAACCAGTCTACTGGGTTCAGGCAAATTTACCCAAGGATGCAATGGTTCGGGTACCACAACCTTTTAGCCCCGTGCAGACCGCCCTTACCGCCCGGCCGGTTGGTCTAGCGGTAAAGTGCGTCGCCTTTCAATCGAAAGGTTGCAGGTGCGAAACTGGTCGCTTATCGGTTATGTTTTTGCCCAAGGCACTTAACAGACATTGCCTGAACCCAGCGGATTAATGGGTTCTACAAAATTAAACGAATGTTTCTATCATATACAACACACTGTCAATAGCTTCGGTAACCCGACGATGGCGCGCCGGAGGGGGGTGACTCTGACCGATTGCCTGTGAGTTAACCCCCCTTGGTTTTCCCATTCCACGGGGGATAAACATGAATATCCTATCCTACCGGTAAAACTAATCAAACAAAAAATGGCCTGGAACAGTGGATTAATGATGCTACTGAAACTGAAGAAAAATAAAGATTTGTTCGTTTGCTTGGTTTTATGGGCTTGTAACTTTTTATTATTGGTTCTTTATTTATAGATAATAACGCGAACGGAAACTGGCAAGAAAGAAGATAAAAAAGAGAAGCATGCTGAAGCGTCCGATTTAAATAATTACGATATATTAATGGACGTGAGACCGGACTCTAGTTTGCATGAACCAATCGGTGAGTTAGAATATGATAGGATATTCATGTGTATCCCCGTAAATGGAAGAACCAAAGGGGTTAACACACGGGCAATCGTCAGATCACCTCGTGGCCACTGTCGCGTTTCCGGAGCTATTGCAGTGTGTTGCGTAGGATTCACATGTACCAATTTGTTAGAACCCTAATAGGACAGTCGTAGTTTATTGGGTTAGCGGGATTCGTACTATATTTGATGGGAAAATATGATCGTCCTGAAAACAAACTAAAACTAACTAGCAACCAATTCCAATTTAAGTGTAGTGGGCTAGTACGTCGCCTTTCACCCGATAAGCTATAGGATCGAAACTGATCACTAGCTAGTCGATTATGTCCTTTGGCATAGCACTTAGCAAACATCCCCTGAAGTGAATTAATAGGTTACACTAAAACTAAAAAACCGGCTTTGGATAAGATAGGATAGGATATTCATATCCCCACGAATGGGAAAATGAAGGGGTTTAAAACAGGGGCAATCGTCAGATCACCTCGCGACCACCGTCAAGTTACCGGAGCTTTTGCAGTATGTTGTATATGATTCACACGTTTCTTCAATATGGTAGAACCCTAATAGGACGGTGGTAGTTTGTTGGGTTGCCGGGATTCGTACTATATTTGACGGAAAATATGATCGTCCTGAAAACAAACTGTAACTAACTAGCAACAAATTCCAATTTAAGTGTGGTTGGTTATATTCATGTTTATCCCCGAATGGGAAAACCAAGGGGGTTAACACACGGGAAATCTTCGCCTTTTACCCCATAAGCTACGCAAGATCGAAACTGGTCGCTAGCTAGTCGATTGTGTACTTTGGCATAGCACATAGCAAACATCATCTAAACCCAGTGGAATTTAGGGTTACACTATAACTAAAGAACCGTCATATTCAACATAATACAATAGCGTCAGCAACTACTGGACTGTAGGCCTATCAGATGGTAACCATTGGTAAATTCTTCAACGTAATTTACCACCAGCCGGGATAGATATGACACAACCATCTATTCATATGAAATAGCTTAATATACTCGGCAACTGGACTATGGGCGTTACTTATCAAATGGAAATTATTAACGTGTTTCCCTACACGCATTACCGTGTTTTCCCTAATAGAAATGACACATCCATCTATTCATATGAAATAGCTTAATATATTCGGCGACTGGACTTCGAGAATTAGTTATTAAATGACAATCATTAACGTGTTTTCCCTACCAGCATTAACGTGATTTTCCTAATAGAAATCACACATGCATCCATCCAACATAAGCTTTACCACATTCTTCTTCAGGGCTTTATATCGTTTGGTTTTAATTAAATTTTGTTTGCACATTATTGTTCTTTCGCCTAGGTTTGGCGGCCGCGTCCGCTATATTTATTAAATTATATCCTTTTTTTCAATGACGTGTTCTAACGAGTAACGACTGTTTGTTTTGCCGTCTTTTCCTGTTCCCGTGTCGTTATTTTATTCGCTTGCCATTTTTAAATACTGGGGCAAAAAATGAATTAACTAAAACTAAACTAAAGCTGGAAACCTTTCCCAGGCATCCAGGGCAATGTAAGAGCGCTCCACCATCTACTATCCCATCCCGCCGTCTTCCGTACCACTGACGTCACTTTGGACAAAGTCCTGCCGTGCTACAAATCGAAATCATCCAGGCATTCGAAAGCGATGGCCGTCGCCCGGGAGAGAGGAAAGGTGAAACGGCAGACGAAAGAAGAGCAGCTTAATAATGCGCTGAGTAGAATACGCAGCAGGTAAGAAAGGAGAGACTCTTTGAATATGTGGATAGTTTTTCATACGATTAGCCATTTTGATAAATCGTCTGGTCTTTAGACAAAAGGTTGTTGATCGAAACCAGTCGTTCGCTGTTTAATTGTGTTCTTTGTCAATGCACTTATCGGACATTGGTGAAACTTGAATAATTAATGGGTGAAACTTAACCTATACCAATGCTTTTGGCAAATACCGCATGATACAATAGCTGCGGTAACCTGACTGCGAGTTTGGGGTAATATAGGATGACTATGGCCCTTCGTTGTCCCATACACAGGGAAAAACAAGTGTTCCACTCTAAGTAAATAAAACTTCTAGTTTTACCACAGTTGGTGTGAAAATACACAATTTGGTTGTTAGCTATGAGTTAATCTGACAAAACTGTGTGATAGTTAACTCACGGGTTAAGATATCCACAAGGATAAAACATGAGTATCTTGTGCTTCCAGAGATGTGGTGAGCACAGAGATCCCGCTCGTTGATGCGCTGAAGACTTCCTCCGATGCATTGTCGCAGGAGGAGGCAGATAGACTGCTCTCGGAGGTGGAGGAGAAATACAGGTGTGGAGTCGACAATGTTGATTAAAGATTTATATAGTAGCAGTGCTACGTAAACGCTTATGGTGAAATGCGGAAAATTAGCCAAACAATTTTACCCCATTCGAAACTAACCCTGTTTATAAAAAACACCTTTTGGTTGAATGTGCAATTAGCTAACCATTGTCCGACCGGTTTGTCTGGTAGTTTAGTGCGACGCCTTTCAGCTGAACGGTTGTAGATACGAAACTAGTCACTACCTAGTCGGTTGTTTCCTTGGGCAAGGCACTTAACGAACATTGCCTGAACCCAGTGGATAAATGAGTTCTGACGATGACGATTGCCCGTGTGTTAACTCTCTTGGTTTTCCCATTCACGGTGATAAACATGAATATCATATTCTATCGTAATGTTGGTAAAAGACAAGTATAGTAGCAGTACTACGTAGACGCTAACGGTCAAATGCGAAAACTAAATAAGGGAATAGTGTTTATTCCTACTAATTAATTGTATGTATTAAGAAATCGCCCAACAGAAAAATGTTGAACGTAGATTAAAGTAACTTGTAATAATGAAGTACTGATAAATATGAACTGAAAAGTAAAGTTATTCTATTTCTGTTATATGTTTTGCCAAAATTGTGTGTTAACCTTAATTATTAGTTTTCTTTTTCACAACAGTTAAAAATCGTGGGACGTTAAAATACGGTGTACGGGTGTTCTGCATTAGAAATGTAATGGTGACATTGCTTTAGTTTACCCCATTCAAAACTATAACCCCATTTAAAAACATTTTTGGTTGACTGTCCAATTAGCTAACCATTCAGAAATTATCACCGGAAATACAGATTTCCGAAGAATACAGATTATTCTGTTTACTGTTACAGGGTCGTCCGAGAAGAATCCTTGCGTGCATCCAGACAAGCACAGCGCGCTATGCAACAAGCTAAGGACGCGGTTAACAAGTTACATTAATAGTACAATGCCCCATCTTATTATTTGCGCTTTTTCCAAAATTCCATTGCATACTTCTCTATTTATTTAAGGCTGGCATGTTAACGAACTGTGACGATTACTGTTTATTCAGTGCGGGTATGAGGTCGTGTTTGCTCGATTTTCACGATATTTATCCTTCTGTTCATAAATTTTCTTCAGGCCCGCTCGTACGCACTTAAAGCACTGCTGTGATTTTGCCTTTGTATTATATATACAGTATCGTTCGTAATACAGAATGTAATAATAGTACGTGGTTGCGGACGGTCGTAAAGAAATCTTGTGATTTAAAGATATGATCGTAAACCAAAGTAGGCAGAATTGCCATAGAGGTCTCGATAGTAGAAAAAAAAAACACAAAAAAAAACTAAATGTAAAAACATAGTATTTGTACAGGGCGATGTGAAAAACAACAAAATAAGGGAAACTGCAACTGAAATCTAAACCTCTGGTCCAACCCAGTTATGCTGTTATAATGCTTAGAAAGTTGAACTGTCGAGTTTCAGCCAAAAGGTTGTTTAATCGAAACCATTCGCTGGTTCGTCGACAATGCACTCAAACTTTTCCTGAATCCAGTGTATTAATGGGTTTAATTAATATAAAAATACACACTGCAATATAGCTCCGTCAAGGCTGCGGTGGGCATGAAGTAATCTGATAATTGCCCGTGTAATGACGGTCATTGCGTTTTTGCATAAACATCATGCTTTTGTGGTCAGTTAAGAACGGTCACTATGTCTATAAGTGTGCAATTTTCTTATTTTCCTTATACTTTGCCCACATTATCGGCTTATAGAGACTATGTACATGAAATTAATCTATTTTTGGGAATATAATATTAAATAAAAAGTAGTCAGTGGAGTCTTTTTGAACTCAAAATTTGGTCCTGGGTTCATAACTAAATATCGTCAAGTGCATTAAAGTGTTTGCATGTGTTTCCAGTTGTCGTATGTGATGCAAAAACTGAGTATTCAGATCAAACCGTTGTGTTATTAAATCATTGCTAAAATAAAGTTGAGTTAAGGTGACAGTGCATGGATATCTGTACTTTCCATTGTATCGTACAACTACTCCACTGACGAGGATCGCATTTTGTTGAGGTTAGACATGGAAATACGAGCTGGGTCTTGGTGTACCAACAGCAAATAGTTCTCCTTTGTTCTAGACCGTCTGCGTCTCTTCGGTTTTCCGTTTTGTCTGGTTCTTTTAGACTTCGACCCTGTAAGCGGGTTTCTTCTCTCGCACCTTCTTCCCTTCTTCCCGGAACTTCTCTTTTTCTTTTTCCCACATCTCCGACTCCTCCTTTTAGATCTCTTGCCTCTTCGGAAGTTTTTCATCTTTCGGAGGAAGAAGAGCCGGGTATCGCCCTCTCGGACGAAACTACTGCAGAGGTGGGCGTTCTGCAGCCCGAACACTTGAACCATCGGTTTATTTGATTCTCGCTCATCCTCAGTAGCTTGATCCATGACGAAATGCTGCCAGTCCCGCCCTCCCCTCTCGCTGGATTGACGATTTCTATGTCGGTTCACTGTTTCTAAATCTCGTTTGCGTTTTCTTCTTTGCTCTCCTGTAAAAATAGCTGCGTGAGTGATAAAAAGTGGGTATGTTGTCCATCCCTATGGGAAAGGTGTAATCAATGAGATACCGTGTGCTTCTGCTATAGGACGGGTTAGTAAATTTGCCACCCGCCTAGCTTATGATGGAGACATTGCTATAATGTGTGTCTACCCAATCATACATTGGACTAGCTAGCGGTGGGCTTCGACACTAAAACCTTTTGATTGCCAGTCAGACTCGGTAAAACTCAGCTAATCGACCGGAGAAAACGAAAGTCAGAATAGTCGAAATAATTAAACCGATCGATTGATATACTGTTTTGTAAAACCCCTTAGTGGCCAGCAGATTGTGGGTTCGAAACTTTAACAAAATACGATAAATATAACCCCTGGTAAAAATAAGATAATTATAACTTTTTGTGAGCAGTGTAAAAGAAAATGGAATGTATAGCCAGTAGCCCTAAATTAAAAATGTGCGTTTTTTTATTAAAAACTAGGGTCAATCCACAACTGATTCTACAATTCTTGATTAAGAAAAGATTTTAAAACGCCTACGTAAAATTCTTGATTCGGTGACATTGGGTACATGTTCTAATGAACCTTTCATTACTTCCCAGACTTTGACGTGGCCTGATATCGTGATGTTTTTCGCGTTTCCATGATCCTTAGAACGCCTCCCGTGCTGAGGTAGGAGGTCCAATATGGTGCCTGATAACACCACATCCGATTCCGCGAAACGAGTTCTTAGGTCGCCTGTAGGAACATAATGGTCTTAAGGTTTTATACAAAAAACAGTGTTTAGAAACAGTTTGATGGCATGTCGATTGTGATTTTTGCGCTTAAGGCACCTCCCTTGAACCTATTTGAATAATGTGTTCTACTAAAATTAAAACGGATGTGTGACAATCTGACGTTTACTTGCGTGCGAACACTCCCTTACGTTTGTTACAATGTCTTGTTTCCGGCGTGCATTTATTACCACAGGATGGCCTTATGACCAACACTCATAGTAATTACCGGTCGCTGTTGATGCATTACGCTTAAACCGGTAGCATTTACCGCCTGATTTCTATATGTTTCCGCTAGATTGCAATGTAAGAAACCGAAATCAAGTTACGCATGGAGACATTTTAAGACATTTTTTTAAGACATTGTATCACTTTTTTTATAAGTGCGTCATCTTACAGTTCTATATGTTATGGGGTTCTGATTAGATATCAACACTGGTAAATAAACAACACAGTGTGTCCTGTTAAATATATGTATCCATTGTAATAGGTGTGTAATAACCCATATTCCTTTTGTTGTCTACACTGAAAGATAAGCAAATTACCAAAAAATGACGGGTCCTTTTCGTTACAGAATTATTGGAACATAATATCCTTATGTTCTCAGCAGTAAGTTAGTTCGTTCTGATTCAATATCAATGCGGCCACTAAAGAACACAATGATCCTGCTTGGCAGATGTATCGTATTCCAGCACTTAGCTTTTGTTGTCTATGATCCTCGGGTAAAAGTAAGCATTTCTTGAATTACTTTATAACCAATGGTATAAAGCCTGCTAAACGAATACAAACCACATTAACCACACTACCAGACAGTGGGCTGCTGGTCTAGTGGGATTCTGGCGATTGACAAGTGTTTTGCATTTTCTTTAATCAAGTTCATTCATTGTACCATTGTACATAGAGTGGGATGAGGGGCCAAAAGCTAACATGCTTCGTATTTGTTAAGCACACATTCCGTGAATATCGATTTGGAGTGCTGGCATAAATGCCCATTATTACTTCTAGACAGTCTAGATGGATTTTGCTTTTTAGATATATGTTTACAATCCATGCAAAAAATGTACACCGAAGGCGCAGTATAAGGTAAAACGTGGGCCAGGACTGTAAGCCCACATAATTAGATATAGTACAATGTACAAGGTAAAAGCTGTAAAGGTATAGGCTTTTTTACAATGTTTTTAAATTAACATAATAAAACATATCTACTTACTACTATCCTTTAATTTTCTGCATGAGCCCTCTTCTAAACGTCCGATAGATCTATCCACTATAACTTCGGAAACACTTGAGCCCGAATTATACAAACTTAAAAAGAATGCCAAAGACAGCACTAACGCTGGCCGCATAGCTGAACAGTACACCACAGTCTCCTGCTGTCAAATAAAATTAAATCAATACGTTCTCGCTTGCGTACATGTACTGCTTAACCACATTTTGAAATGCCACAGACGGACTATCGGCTTATAGGCAACAATACGCACTGAAGTACATCTTCGAATTTTACTTAATCCGAAAGAAAGGTGACGAAAACGTCACGACAGCGATCTCGGTGTAGTTTTTCACTGCACTGGTGCTTCTATGCAAGTTGTGTTTCACATCCACACGCATTCCAGGAGTTATTACATTCCCTCCCGTGGTTAGCCAGCAGCGTGGTAAGACCGATTCCTACAGCGGGCCTGCGGTAGCTCATAAATATTACTGGCGGTTTGATCTCTTCGCCAAGCCTTTACGGCCACGTTAATGATTAAAAACGAAAACAACAGGACCCACGCCCTTTGTCCGTTTAAATAAGCCGAGCAAAAAGGCCGATGTACCGCGGTAACAAAAAGGAAAATCTACCGGTTCTGTTTCACAAACTCTATCCCAGGACAAGACACTTTCACAAAAAAACACAACAAAGGCGAGATCAAATGACTGTCCATTTAGGTTAAGGCATAACAATGTGTATCTTGTGTCACCACACTTCAAACGTTTTAAAGAGAATCTTTTACGAGTAGACTGTCATAGTTTCGATTTCTATATTTTTATAACTAGTCATGTAGCAGAATGGTTTACGCGACTGATTCATTCGTTTAAAAACTATTCTATTGATGCTTTCAAAACTTATAACTATTCTATTCAAGGATTCAAAAACTTATATCGTCTCGGTCCATAGTAATAGTTTTTAGTTTAGTTTAGTTTATTTTTTGTTTCCACGATGAAAACAGGACCTTTGATAAACAAATTGGAAAACGGGAAAAAAACGGCAAAACGACAGTCGTTAGAACACGTCTAAAAAAGTCAAAAATTATTAAATTTCAGTATAATTAGACGTGGCCGCTAAAACCCAAAATAAAAACACTGCAAGTGACATAAACTTCGACAACATAACTAAAAATGCGCAGACCAGAATCACAATTCTAAAGCAACATATGTTTTCATTATGATCGTCCGGCCCGTTGGTCTAACGCTTAAGTGCGTCGCCTTTCAATCGAAAGGTTACAGGTGCGAAACTTGTCGCTAGCTAGTCGGTTGTGACCTTGGGCAAGGCACTTTACGGACATTGCCTGAACCCAGCGGATTAATGAGTTCTACCAAATTGAAGGAAAGTGTCTATCGTATAGGCCTACAACACACTGCAATAGCTCCGGTAACCCGACGATGGGCGCGAGGTGATCTGACGATTGCCCGTGTGTTAACCCACTTGGTTTTCCCATTCACGGGGATAAAGATGAATATCCTATCCTATCCTATGATGACAAGATAAAAATTTCTTTTGGGGGATTTATGAAAATGAAAACCAGGTTAGTGTCGGTTTATTAGTGTCAGAACCAGGTTAGTGTTAGAACCATAGCGGTTCTGCCGGCGCGTTTTTTTTTTCTTTTATTTAGTTTTCTCTTTTACAAAACGATAATGGAAAGAATCCATACTTTAAATGTATTAAAGAAAGGCAGGAAAACCGGTAAAACTACAGTTGTTAAAGTAGGTAGTTAAAACAGAGAAATAAAATATTTTATGGAAAGTCAAAAATAGCATAACCCATACGAGTATTAGCTCACACGACTTTTAACCGAAGAGTAGGTTAAATGCTGTTATGACGATTAAACAGCTTTTGAGCGAACAATAGAGCAAACGAAAGATGATTGATTGCATCTGATAATACATTATAAATATAATAGCTTCCTAGTTGCAACCTGACAGTGGATAATTAGAACGTAACTAATATTTCCTAAACTAAAATGTCTCTTTAAAAGAACGGTTTTATTAACGTCCACAGTATATAAATATGGCTCTGTGAGAACGGTTTTATTAGTTTCTACCACAAGCACATTTACTACATCTGATAGACTGATGCGGTTAAATCGGCATTTAAACAGCGTAACTGTGCAATTTGTGTATTACCAGTTTTTTGTTCGTTTTACATTTACAGTATGGTAACTGAATTAAAATCTGTTTTCCGCGCGAAATGCTTATTATCACAGTCCGAAAAAATTATGTTTTAGACATCTGTACGGAAAACCCATAATTATGACGATATCACTCAAATACGAACCTTTTTTACATCTGGCCTAAAGCACACTCTCAACAACTGCCAACCACAGTAATATGTGTGGTTGTTAAAGGATTAAGTAAAAAATCAGAATGTATTGGTTGTGTAAACTATGCCTTTTCCTCAATTATGGCTCACATACGTTCTTCTAGGTTTTTAGCGCCCCCGTTTATATTATTTTTAATTACTTTTTATCGTGATTTCTATCGGTTACATGGAATTTAATTAAAATTATGCTTATCGATTTGGTTAGTGCATTCCGTTTTTCGTATCTTAAAACCTTTTAAGCCTATTCAGTCTGCCTGGTGTTTTTGTTATGACTGCATTATCTATTACAGCCAGCGTATTATTTAAATACTTGTATGTGTTCATGGTCTGATTACGTTTACATGCATGCTATCTGGACAAAAATTAAAAAGAGTTTTGCTTTTTATGATGCTATTACTGTGAATAAGGTATACCTAGTCTAATTGTAGCTTAAATTTTAATTTTAATATTAAATTTAGCTGATAAAATAAAATAGACAAACTGAGAATGCAACAACAATAAAATGAAAAAAGTCCTTCGAACCGGATTCGAACCAGTGACCTATGGATTTCTGACAGTATTACCGCTACAGTCCACCGCTCTACCAACTGAGCTATCGAAGGGACGAGAGAAACCGTGCGAAATTTCCCTCTCACGCCTGTGCTGACGCAACAAACCTTGGTTACAAGCAGCAACGATTGGCGCTAGTTGAAAATCTACGAATTAATCCGTTGTATGAATGTGCATATAAAAAGTAAAAGAAAATATTTAAACCATATAGTCTACTATTTTCTTACAACCATTGTCGTATATAACTTCGTGTATTTAGTAGTTAGTTACAAGACAGTACGATTGTGTAATGATTTCCGAATAAAAAATTTCCTTTTTATCAATTATTAATCGAAAAAACACATAGGCCTACAGTATATGCACCAAGACTAGAATCAACCAAGATTTGCATGGGTCTATCGCCGTGCACGGTACCATATCGAGTGTAACCTAGTGTGCCGCATACAGACACCACAGGGTTTGAGAACGTCAGCACTCTGATACGGATGCCTCTAAATACTACAGGACCGCTTCGATCACTTAGATTGCTATGGAAAGTAATTCTAACCCTGTCCCAAACACTAATCTCAACCCTAGAACTAACTTTAACCCCAACCCTAACATTAATATCATGGTTTTTGTAATTACGAAGTATAGTAAGCGATTCAAACGCTCCATGCGATCCAAGCGGTCCTGCAGTATTTAAAGGTACCGCTCTGAATACAGCTTACCAATTGCTCGTTTTGATAACTCAACCTTCCTATGCGCTAACACGAAGCCTCACGATAATTTGACTTGTTAAACTGCGGTTTGAATTACCTCGAGCACATTACGTCAATACACAAGTTTTCCGGCCATTTTACCTATTTAAGCGCCCCCTCATAACTTCTACAATATCTCGGCAAGATCAAATTATATAAAAAAATCGTTGGATTTTGGAGTAAAAAAAATGGTGAACTAGCTTTTTTGTTATTTAAAAAAAAATTGTGCTCTGGTTCGCCCGTTTACCTAAAACACCCCGAAAGGTTCTGAACTTAATGCCACATGCTTGCTAGGTAATCTGACGAGTGAACGTAAGGAACCGGCGTTTGTCATTCAAATAACCACAACTTTAAGAAAGGCCTTTCAACAAATTTTCAGGGATTAACCTCCAGTATCTTCAATCTAATTAATACCATCTCCAGAATTATAGATGTACACCAAATCTTTGTTTATTATCGAACGCAAAAGAAATATCACAGAAGCTAAGTGAAGTTGAAACTTGAACTTCCACCTTAGTGGAGGCTTTCACACTTTCTCAAGGTGGCGAAATTACCTAGAACTTTCTTAAAACAACCTTAAATGTAATGATAGAAGAATAAATATATTGAGTCCAAAATTCACGGAATGGAATATTGAAATGAATTATTACTGAGCGTTGAGCTTCTGCTTGAGGCTCTCTGGCATCTCTGGTGGCGGTGGTCGGGGGAGTTTGAAGTAAACCTTCACAGAGTCGTAGATGAACCATTGCAGGGCAGTCAGCGTACCAATCATGAGAATACGAGCGAACAAGCCCTTCCAGACGCCTGTGGAAATTGTATTTAGAAGGGTGTGCATATAGTCAAAATGTGTAATAATACGATTAGCTTGGTGGGTCGTGGGTTATTGGACGCCTATTAGTTAAAAGGTCGCAGGTTTAAAACTAGTTTTCAGATACTTCACAATGGTTAAAGTAACCAGATGATGGGCCCAGGTGCAAGGCAATGTAATGATTATCCGTAAGTTAATGTTAAAGCCCCTTGTGTTTACCCATTTACTTAAATAAACTTGAATATCCTATCCTATAACTTATCCACCAGTGGCAAATGCCATACATACCCTTTGGTCCTAACTTCTGTAGCGCTTGAAGTGGTGTGCTTCCCGAATCTTTGTTCAGTAACGACACAACCGAGTCTGCTGGGTGAGACACAATGGCACAGAATACCCCAGCAATGTAACCAGCAACGAATGTCACGACCAGCTGCTCGCTCTTGTTGCACTCTGCTCGTGGCTTAGGGACAACGAACTTGTACAGAGCTTCAACTGTTCGCTCAAAGCAAGCGAATTTCATCATGGTATACGGGATCTGACGTAACCATAGAGGCACCAAACCCTTGTAAAACCTAGAAGGTTGAGGAAGTGGGTGTTTAAATTATAAAACATACAGAGTTTGTTAATATATGTATTACCAAAACTGGTCTGGTGTCATCAGTATAATATTCAAAGTAATTGGATTTGGGGTTTATATTAGTCTTAACATCTACTAGTTAGGTAACAGTGCAATTCCTCCATTGTACCTGTGATTATTAACGTGCACCTTGCTTTCTTTTTAGCGTAAACAACTAATTAGTGTAATTTTAGGGTGTTTAGAGAAATATTTAAATTTGGGAAAAATAAAAATTTGGAAACTGTATAGGGTAAATGGAGAAAGTCTGAAACTTACGCGGAAATGCCTTCTGCTTCCTTCATCTTAGGGAAAGCTTCTCTCAGAGTGTTAGCAAATCCAGGCTGTGTTTGAATACGTACTTTGCAAGCCTCCATAGGAGACAAAGCGATGTCAGCAAAAAACTCGGCAGAAGCACTGGCTGCCAGGTACAGTGAGGTTCTCCACAAGTAAGTTTTTTCCTTTAAAAAAAAAGATTTTACATATTTTTTAAAATTGGACATGTACCATTAAAGTTCTCTAGCTTACCTCTCCCAAAACTCCACTGTAAATGTTCTTAAAGACTTCATAAAGACCAAATTTGCACAGACCTTGCATGGAGTAACCAATTAAAGTAGGTGCCCAACCTTTGGCCAGCCCGCGAATGCCATCTTCCTTTAAGGTTACTTTAAACCCGTTGACGATGCTTTTGTATTTTTCAGGCTCGACCTGAAGGTTACCAGATTGTTAAGCACAAGAGCAGTAACAGAATGGCAGGATCAATAAATCAATTTCTTTATATACCTGGATTCTGCACTTGACCAGATCAAGGGGAACTAGAGCAGTATGGGTGACACCGCAACTTAAAACCCCACCAAACCCGCAGATGGTGTAGTATTTCGCAGATCCAAATTCACAACTATCCTCTGTAAAATTAAGTGTTGAAAATTTGGCATCTCAAACAGGGCCTCCGGTTAAAAAATGAAAGAACTAGCAATAGAAATGGACTTACCGGATGCAGCTGCTGCACCAAACCGTCTAACAAGTTGGGTTTCTTCTTTTGGGGCGCATGACGTTGCTTCAACACCAAACTTCGGGGTGTTGAATGGATTTGGTTTGTTTTCAAAAGCTTCAATTAAAGATTTGACCATGTTTGGGTTTAAAATGGTTTATAACAAAACAAAAGTCTAAAGGTTCTTCCCGTAACTGTGAAACAATAGGTTACATTATTTCCTTAACACTGTGTGTGTGATCATTTTTTATAGGCTACGGTACAGGTTTAACTTTCCTAAACAAAAAATAATGACTGAATATTTCTGCCCAAAAAAACTCATGGTCCCATATATTTGCACAACACAATATATACCATTACAATTTACATTAGTTTTAGGCGTAAATTATATAATCTACATATTACAGTTACTAAAGCGCTGGTAATTATTCTAGCTTTGTTGACGAGTAAAGGAAATGCGAAACTAGACTAGATACCGGTATCATGTTAAGCAGGCCTAACGTTTTTAACGACAGTCGTTTACTTACAAAACAATTTAATTACCATTTTTTTTTAAATACAGCCTAAATAAGTTAAAACACGAACGAATAAACTAATCCGAAATAATTTATCATAGCTTTCACTGCCTTAAACAATTACTTGAAATACCTAGGCAGAAGATCAATAATATGAACGTCTGCCGCTACTGATATAGTCTATACCGGTGTGTATTTATACCGAATACCTTACTTTAACATACAAAGTTCACTTTTCATCGCCTAACGACCTTCAAGCATCAATTTCATTTGACGCGGGGACGTTTCAACCATTGTGTCGTCACAATATCGGCGTGCGTCGCGCATCAACGATTACTACCGATTGCGCAAGGCCGTGGGAAAAAGTGTCAAGTGCTGTGAGCGCTGGTAACAAATTCTGCTACTTGATTGGTTGAATAATGCGGAAGTATTTAAAGCACATTACTAAATATTTGAATTCAAGGGTTTTGTTGCGTCACATTTGAATTGTACTGTAAAATGGCGCAGGAATATATATTTTATGACAGGAGTGATTTTAAACAACAAAATAATCGTGTAAAGTGATAACTTATCGGGGACAAACCAAGTGAAGACGATGTATATGGTTATGCTAAAACAAGGCAAAGGCGGTAAATTAGCTACAATTTAAACGTTTATAGTTGTAGTATTTTGTAATTCGGTTACCTCGAGTGTTTTTATTCCCGAGCAAATAGCTTGGTTGTCCGGCCGGCTGGTCTAGCGGTTAAGTGCGTCGCCTTTTAATCGAAAGGTTGCAGGTTCGAAACTGGTCGCTAGCTAGTCGGTTGTGTCCTTGGGCAAGGCACTTTACAGACATTGCCTGAATGAACCCAGCGGATTAATGGGTTCCACCAGATTGAAGGAACGTGTCTATCATATACAACACACTGCGATAGCTTCGGTAACCCGACGATTGGTGCGAGGTGATCTGACGATTGCCCGTGTGATAACCCCCTTGGTTTTCCCATTCACGGGGATAAACATGAATATCCTATCCTGGATTAGTGCGTCGCATTGCAGCCTATTGCCCTTGTGTTAACCCCCTTGGTTTTCCCATTCACGGGGATAAACATAAATATCCTATCCTTATGCTGGGAGAAAACTCCACTTTGTGCAGGAAAGCGGACCACTTTAATACCTAGTAATAAAGTACATCACGTAAGTTGCTGTGAAACATTTTATTTTGTTAATGCATAGCACATCTGAACGGTGAACGTGAAAAATAATTGCATTGATTTTTGCGAGTGATGTTTGATTACACAAATTTTTCGTACAGATTGATATTTCCAATATTGGATTTCAACGTACCAACAAGCAATCACACTCTATGCATTGGGTGGCGTTGATTAGAGTAGACAACACGTGTAAACATTGGGTATTGGCGGTAATTAAACACAAGCAATAATAGGCTATGTCGCCGAGAAATCTTTAATAGTAAAATTGAAAGAAACAACAAAACATTTCGTGAAGGCTATATGACATAAAACGCACTCGAAAAGCTAAAAAGTAATAGGCGACGATTCCTATTTTCGATTTTGAACTCATTAAGCTAAATTTCATACACCAAAGACCCATAACAGCGATGCAATTGAGAATATACACAACTTGCGATGGGAGGTTCAAAGAAGCTCTGGTCTCTTACATGTTCCGTGTTTGCTAATAAGAACGTGTAATGAGGTATGTACGGTAAGTTCGCGGGCAAAAAAAGGTAGCGGAGAGTACAACGAAAAAGTAACAACAATATCCACTAAAAACATTGAAGCTATACATGGGGTTTCAACGCTGAAATCAAAGGCACTATCGGCGATAACGCAGGCGAAAAATCGACTGTACATAGGAATGCAACTAAAACCAAACACGATATTATTAATGAATGTAGCAAGGTAGTGTACGTATGTTACAACAAAACGACCTATTTGATTTGGTTAAGCGACCACATACAGTAGCTAGCCTAATTACCGGGTAGAATACTGACAGTAGGTACCTAACAAAAAGTCGAATTAGGATTTAAAATCACAGTCAAAACGCTGAACATAACATAACACTCGAATAAAAAATGCCGTTTTACTACATTTTGGGCCAAATCTCTGAAACACTGTTCGATATTCACTGAACTTAATTGCAAAGTGTGCAATCAGATCAAACGGCAATGGCTTGTCTCTTCTGTTCTGCTAGATATTTCGGAAGTCCTTTACACGCTCGTTGTAGATCTTTCATAAACGCAGGCACACCAGTCTATGGAACGACAACCCGGTTAAATTTAGCCTACAGTAGTTAGTGACAAGGATTTAGTATCCATATATAATTGGGATAATTAGGATAGGATATTAATGTATATTCGCGTGACTGGGAAAACGCTGAGGTCGTTATCACACGGGCAATTATTAGACAACTTCTCAAATGCGTGTGGGCCGTTCTCACACAAGATGTTGTATATGATTGACACCCTTTTTTAATTTTGATAGATCCCATTAATTCACTAAGTTATCTTCCCTATGACACAACCAACTAGCTAGAAACAAGTTTGGAAGCAGTAATCCTAAGGCTAGAAGGCGACGCATTGATCTACCGAGCTGTGACTGTATATCTTCATATATTAAAAGTTGCTACTTTACAGAGTAGTTGTCCAACAATAACTATGAAGAAACTAATCGATTTGGAATTCTATACACCAAACAAGACACAATTGAAAAATCGTTAAAAAACGTACGCAATAAAATAATTGCAATATTTACCTTTGCTGCCCAGTTTACGAGCCAGGACGGCACTGAACCTTTCGGATTATCGTAATACTGAATATAGGCTGCGGAAAAAAAACGAATTAGATCCAATTTAAAGCCGTTTTTGCACAGGAGACAAGAGCGTTGAAATTGCTCCTCTTGTTCCTGTTTGGAATATGGCTGCATCGAGAAAACATCGAGAAAAATTAATTGATTTTAGGGCAAAACTAAAAGGAGGGAAAATGTAAAGACGTGAGGGAAAATGTAAAAAAAATGTAAAGTTCTTTCTATGGGCTTTATTTTTTGCCAAAATTTAATTTACTATCTTAAAAGAGGCCACCTATTTATGCATTGTAGGGGTGTAGCATTATTATATAGGTAAATATTAACAGAAAATAAGCATTTAGTTAAACATCAGTAACGTGGGAACGAGGGGTAGGGATTTACTGAACTAACAATAGTATAAACCAGGGGTGGGCAACCTTTCTCGGCCTGGGTGCCAAAATCGCCTAAAATTAATGGAAAAAACCTTCCGCGTGCCAACTAACAATTCGTGAGAACATATTTCTTTTTTATTCTTAAAGGTGCCTGTTTTGAAAAAAATTATTTAAATTTACAAAAATAGTGAAAACACAATATAACAAAAACAAAACATTCACAATAAACTCTCTCAAAAGGTTCAAGTTTTATTTCTAAGAAAATATCAGTTTGAATAGCTTTAAATACATCAGTTTGAAGTTTCTTAGCAGATGGTCCTAACATTCGGTAGGAACAAAAAAACAAAAAAAACTTTTACAGCAGCGGTTCTCAAATTTTTTTATTAAATACGCAACGGTCCCTAGCATTTTTTTAAATAACTAACGGTCCCCTCAAAAAATAGGGAAGTAAAACGAAAAATATAGCAACGTTAAAATTCTAAAACAAAACATATTAACCCGGATGCACGGCTTAAGGAAAAACGATACGCCTCTGACCTTGGCATTATTTTGAATGTTTGCTCCTACTATAATAAAAGTTGTACTATTTTCTACTATAGTAGGAGTTCTGTACTCATCAAATAGTTTCTTGTGATGTCATAAATGCCTATGTAACATATAAGCTTTCATGACAAATTGTGTTTGTTAAGTTGATTGGATGAAAAGTTGCGTAAAAACTTAATTTTACACAATTTTTTTCTTCAGAAGCGTCGTTAAAATTTTTTGGAAGGTGCTTCGCGGTCCCCAAAAGACCGCGGATCCCAGTTTGAGAACCGCTGTTTTACAGTAATGACTTTTAATTTTTATCTTTACTGCAAAATAAGCAAGCGCTGTACTGTAGCATAATTCGCTTAATTTAAGGTGTAATGTGTGTTTAAACAATTGTCAGTGTGTACTGTATACAATATGACTTTATTATCATTTTTCCCACACGATAAAGCTATGCCACTAACTCTAGAACTCCCAATAACTTCCTCTTACATGGTTATCAGACTTCGTCGCTGTGAGACAAAAACGTCTAGCGCCGTAGCGCAACCAATAATTATTATCGTTGTGGCCTGCTAACAGTATAACGGCTAATACTGAAGCAGAATATTATTGTTGAAACCGAAATTGTGAAGACTGAGAGTTTTAACGCTATTAAGACATACGATTTATACTTCAGCGCTGAGAGGTCGATATTTTACCGCTCAACGAGTAAAGTGCAGAGATCAATTTATTACTGCAAGACAACCGTTTTAACGTGGCAATTAGCCAAGAACTGTGTGTATATCGCCTTCACCTGTACATGCGACTTATTCACTAGCGTTGTATGTTTGCTGTGCTCGCGTGTGAACAAGAATAAAATCAACCTTCCGTGACGGAGTCGGCTGGAGTCATTTCGGAGTCTCAGTGGCCAGGGAGCTTCAGGTCCATACTAGTGCTAGTCATAGGCGCTAATCAAGCCCCACAGCCCCACCATAAGGCCCCTTTTCCCCACAGTACTATTACTGATAGAGAAAACCTTAGGCAGGTGAAAAAGTGTGTTCAACGATAAATTTTTACTCTCATTAACGCAATTTGATAAACGTAACGATGAGCTTATGTGAAGTAAGTTACCTGTCTTTTTTTACTTGCCGAAATATGCATTTATGACCTTTACCGATACCGAATGACCTTACCGGTACACGGTACATCATGTTTAGCCTTATGACATTTTGTATCTCAAATTGCTAACAAAAGTAAATTAGGATACTAAGGGTTACTGATATTAACTACATCTGGTTGTCTGCACAAACGTACAAATTTCTCTTACGTGTGTGGCAGCAGGTTGCGAAATTTGCAAGCGGATTGTTGTACTCTTTGGTGTTTGTTGAGTAACAATAACACGTTAATAAATAATCAAATGTTTACTTCACAACTTACGGTAATAAACATTTTATGCACGTGGCCAAAGCTCAAATAATACAACAACTTTTAAGTTATCATCTTTAAGAGAAAGGAATCTAATTTCCTTGAACTAGCGTGCCTAAAATACGAGCTCGCGTGCCAAGTTGGGCTCGCGTGCCAGGGGTTGCCCATGCCTGGTATAAACCATACCTCTTGTGCCGTGCTCGCCAAATTTCCCAAGTGCCAGGGATTGATGGTAATCATCCACGCGAATAGCTCGACTGACTTCCGGGATATTGTTCGACACGCTGTGCATTACAATTACGACGAAGTCCTCTCCGTTTCGCGTCATGCGTCGCGTTTCACGACCATATACGTACTGATCCGGCATGGAAAAGTTAAGGCAAACAAAACAAACAGAATCTTGAATTAAGTATATGGTCTATTGTGAATTTAGTATATGGTTAAACTTTTTAGGTAGTATATATATTCGGCCCGAAAAAGGATACGTCTCGGTTTGAAAGCGGCCAAGGAAAATCGACGTTAAAGTAGATAACATCTGGGCCTTTTTCGTTTTTCTGCACAACACGTAGATCTGAAAAATAAATAATTCGTGTAAGTTCGTTATCTGGTAATTTCATGCCTTTTATAGAGTGCTCGAATGGTTAACGCCGCCGATTCATTTATAATCTTGTATTTAAATATAACGAAGTCTATCGCATGGTGTGCAGTGAAATTTAGATATAGGTTCGGTTCGTCCGATTAGTCTGGTGGTTTAGTGCGGCGCCGCCTTTCAGCCTTGGAGGTACGAAAATCAAAGGTTGGAGGTACGAAATTGGTTGCTAGCCAGTCGGTTGTGTACTTGGGCAAGGTACTTATAGTGCCTTAACGATTGCCCGTGTGTTAACCCCCTTAGTTTTCCCATTCACGGGGATAAACATAATATCCTATCCTATATACTAGAGAACATTTAAAATGTTGATATTTAGATCTACTTAATGCATGGAACAAAATGCCTATATTCAGACATACTACGAATATAATATTAAGGCTTTAATGTGTACCTTTGTCAATTTATAAACGCCTCCCCCATTTTAACGCGTTTGGCGACCCGGCACTTATCTCTATCAATATTTAATTTCTAGATGGATATTGCACAAATTCGACCGTTGACCCCATGAATAAACCTACTTTTAAATCTAGGTGACCTAGATTTCTTGGCCAATGACGTTTCAAATATGTTAAACATGTCCTTGGGGCTCCCTTTGATTTATATCGACAATCTGATCATAAACACTCTAAAATTTTTACGGCGAGCAAAAGCACTAAATTAGAAATCTGTACAGCGTATAGAAATGCGGAAGAATAGCTTTTCACATATCGCAATTTTACGGCTTAAAATTTAACAAATTTACACCCGAAATCCTAAAATAATTGTAAATACACCTTTAACCAGTAAAAAAATTCATATAAGCTATCGTATATCGAGTTTACCTAATATTAAACGTGCACAAGATAAATATGATTATATATCCTAAACGTAATTCAAATGCATGATGGTCGTCATACCAATTACATCAATACATTACCCCCTGGTCACAAGCACGCACCAATCACACTTACCGGTCACATATTGATCCCATACAAGACGATACTTGTTGTCCAAGAAAACAGATGCAATTTCCTCGGGCGATGCATCTGGCAGTGTGGCGTATAACTTGTAGTCGTACAATCCAGCGTTCTGCGAGATTAAAACATGTTGTACATTTTACTTTTCCCTAGAAAAACTATTTAACATTCGATGTGAAGTGTAATGTGTTGTGACTAGTTAGTTTTTAGTTTATAAGGGCATCATTTAACCACCGACATATAGAATAAAAAGGCTTTACTTGCACCGTCTTAGCGGGGGTTTTAAACTCCTACTTGACATCATTATTACTAATGTAGCTGATTTTTATACGTATGAATTCTTTTCCGCCTATTTAAAGCAATTAAAATATCATAGCGCTCCGCACTGCAAAGAAAACAGCAAACGCTTGGCTTATTTCTATACTCTATAACACACGGTGACATCAGAACCCTAAATAAAGGGTTTTGTGACGTCACAATTACCAATGTTGCAATTTCCTCACCAAAAATGCTTAAAAAATAACCCATTTCTGACTGAATAATTATATGGTATGAATGCAGAAAATTGATTGCGTAAATGTTAACCAGTCGGACGCGAGATAGTTAATAATAAGAAGTCTATACACGCCCATAATTTAAGAGTATATTAATGCACTAATTAGCTATATCCTTATTTTAATATACGGTAGCTTGCAACAAAAATGTGGTAAACAGCGTTTACCCCTTTTGGAGTCCTGTATATCGTAACGTTCATTGATTCGGCCAAAAACTCATATCCGTCTAGTTCTCTGTGGTCCAGTTGTTTAATCATGCTCTCGAAAACATCATCCGTCCATAGTTTATATGGTATTTCTACCTGTAGGTGATAAAATAGCGGCGTTGGATAGAATGTACTAATGGGCTAAATATGTAAACCTATTTAAAGAAATGGTGGTCCTTATTGCAAAAGAATAATAACGTGCGACGGGTTGTAGATGTATTTTATTTGTTATAACTGCAGTTGTAAACGATTCGTTTGTTTTTATGGGAACTAATCAACCATGGTCAAGTTTTTTCCCAGGCTTAAAGAACGTCTTACATGTGCAACAAGCTGAAAACTGCCCGTGTGTAATAAAACTTCGTTTTTCATCCACGTTAATAAAACATGTATAATCTCACCCATCCTGCACAAAAACAACGCACTTTTGTTTTTAATTTGGGTAAAAACAAAATATATGCACGAATGTGTTTTCGAAAACAGGTATTGCTAACGGATTTGCGCACAGTCATATGTTAAGGCTTACCTCTGCGTCTTTCTCCTTTTTCTCCCCTTTGTCCATAGAAGAAACAACCTTCCCGCTTGCCTTAAACTTCTTCAAATCTTCATTTAATTCG
>CH002018.1:726749-747440 GCA_000149265.1 Ciona savignyi
TCTTCGTAGTGATCAAAATAATCTTCCAGCTTCATGCGATCCCTGAAAATTAAACACGTCATAATTTTATTCATACGTAACAAAGGGCAGTTTAGGCTAATTTCAGGTGGAAACGGTTGAAGTAAATAAGTGCTTACCCAGCGCTATGGACGTTGGCTCTATGAATGACAGTATTTGCCTTCATTATTCCTGAAACATCGTTATAGTTTAGAAATACACTAACAGTATCTGGGAAATCTGGAATTACTTGTATGATCAGTCAAATTATACGACGAGAGATTTAAATATACTTTTTGGGAGTGTACTTTACAGTGTTGTTTTACTAGAGGGGAAAAACTAAAAGGAGGGAAACTGCACATTAAAATGAAGATTAGAGTGTTAAGATTTTTGTTGGGGCTGAGGCTAGAGTTATGGGCTTAAGATGGGTGTCCAGGAATGGAATTAGTTTCCATAATTTTAGTTAACAGTTCCCCTCCTTCCCTTTTTCCTATTTCCCTCCATTCGACGTTGCCCTACTAGAGTAATGCATACGTGATGATACAGCACAGTTGATTTTGCAGTTAAACTCACATGACCTGTGGTCGGCTAACCAATACACAATATTTTGGCGCCTGAGGTTTTAAGTAAAACTGCCAGAGCAGATTTTGCAAACGAAGCAATTCAATATGCGGTCACATTGCGGCGCCAACCTTTTAACTAAACGATCCACGCCTTTATGTACGGTCGTGTGGCCAAATCGTTAACGCGACCGATACATATACCGACTCTTATACGAAAAACGGTCCTAGTGACGAGCCCATCATAGGTTCGGAACTAAGCCCGGGGAAAAATAATAAAAATTAGAGGTTACATGCACTGGATTGTGATTTTGAATATACCTTTAAAAAAATAATAATAATTATAAGCAGGGACGGTCGTCTGGAGGAATGGTGAGCGCGAACAATACATATACTAACCTATGGAAAAACGGTTTAAATGACGAGCCCACCATGGGTTCGAAACTTGGTAAAAAAATAACAAGGTACACTCTATACAGTTTTGTTACCCAGTGGTTTACACGGCCGATACCTATACCAATTTTTTTTAAAACGCTCTTGTTAACGAGCCCGTCAGTTGTTTCAAATCAAGCCGGTAAAATGATATATAAAAATATCATAAATAATAAAATTGCCCATGTCAGCATTATTGTAAAACATGTATTTAAATTTGCTTATTGCGAAAACCGATACACGGGAAAGAAACAAGACCTTTATAAAGAGCATTTAACAAGTTTAAGTGGTCTAAGCAGTTTCAAGATCGCTTTAAAGCATTCTTGTATGACGAGTATTGTGTTATTGTGTTCCTTTGTAAAAACATGGATGTAGTAGTAAGTATAGAAAATACACTTACACGTGGAAAAATATTTATTCATATTTGCAAAGATAACCATTTAAAATTGTCTGGGACATTGTTTTTTTTGTGAACGCGCTTTGTAAGCCAGTTGCCAATACAAGTTTAAAATGTATGCCAATTCGCACAAAACAGTTTAGCTTTAGCGTAACTCCATAAAATACATACTTCCTTTTTACGTGTCATATGTGTTCGGATTTTCCCGAAGGTTGTAAACGCATTTACCGCAACGAAATGACCCGGTGCCATATTTTTGGATTGCGAAATACATCGCGGCAATTTATAAATGTTAACCAATCATTAACGCGTACAGTGTAAATAGATTGCAACAATCTTTTAATGGCGGTGATCATCATATTGCAACGTGTAATCGTAAATCACAAAACCCATTACTCATGCTGAATCGGGCTTCTTTCAATTCGGAACCATAAATACAAATTTAGTACCGGCTAAAAGCACAAAAGTTCAAATAAACTTACCAACGGGGCAGTATATGAGGACCCATGTTAGAGCTATCAGAAGAGACAGGGCAGATACGGCAAAAACTCCTAATTTCATGATGGTCAGAATTCCCATAAACTTTAAAACCTGCAAAATCAAAAACTCTGTCATCAATTTTTAAGAGGTTCATGTCCAAGGACGAACTGACGTCTACAATAAATCAAATTGAGCAAACTTCTTTTTAAGTCAACTACGTTGCCTTTTTTGGTACTGCATTATTTATCCTGATTAATTTGTCTAGGACCTAATTATTTTCCAACATTTACACAGGTACGCGAGTTTCGCAACAAATAACATTTTAAATTATTTGCCAAACTGCTTTTAGCATCCCGTCGTTTTCAATCGGATGATTTTTCGCGTCGCCTATACATTCCGATAGCCTAATTTGATTAATATTTAACATCAGCGTAAGTCCACCCAGATTGCTGTACATTGCACAATTGTAAATACAACGCTGCTGCCGCGCTACCGTCCTTACCTGCAACTTAATCATTGTAGTTGGTCTGGATTGTTTCCGCGATGTTTTATGCCAGGTCTGCCAGTCGGCTTTCTTTTGTTGGTTCTCCAATCAGCTGTATTCCAAGCGCGACCTAGAGTAACCTTTATCCTGAGTTGTTTACTGAAAGCCCAGTGGCGCTGCGGGCAAAATAGCGAAGCCAGCACTTGTCTCGTTATTCACTATTCGCCTACCACATCCATGTGAACAAGAAAACGCTGAAGCTGTTGAAAATCCCTCTTGCGCAAGTCCTTGGACTTCGGACTGTGTCCAAAACACCCTTTTTTAGATGTGCACCTGGACACTAACAAAAGAAATAAGCAAAAATAATCCCATTCAAGGCTTAAAATCCCAAAAACAAAGTTCAAGATTAACCACCTGCTTTTAATATTGTAAAATATTATTGCTAACAGAGAAATTCAAAACGAAAAGTATTTTATTGTTATGCTGCTGTATGGTTTTTACAACCAATAAATCCTTTCAAGCAAGTCGTAAGTCCGGGCAAACGAAACGAACCAGTTGTAAAACGTCGAATTGTTATTCAAATCACCTCTGCCTTTATAACCCGTATAACATAGTGTAATAGATCTAGTTTATAACACCTTTGCCTAACTACGTTCTGCTTAATTATACCTCTTTTTAACTCAGGTTCAAATAGGCAAAGCCAATCACTTAAAAGTGTATTTAAATAGAATGCAAAATGCATGTCATTATTTGATTATGACTTTTCTACTTAGCACTGTCGCAAGGGCATTTATGACTTGCCTTTCAGCTTGGTTCGACACTAATACTCACAATAGTACACTTAAGAGGCTATTGCGGTAACACATAGATTAACATCAAAGCACACAATATCTCAAACTCAAGACTGACCAGCCCTAGAAGCTTATAACATCAAAGCTTTAACATGATATAGACTTCTCGACAATTTTCCGTGATAAGCTATTGCCTACAAACGGGATGTGCATTTCTTCTGTTAACCAGTGTACATGTTTTCACTATATAACATAGCTGATGGAACAATATATAATAAACCTTGTTTTATTATACGGTTATACTTTATCAAAATGCTTTTCAACACTAACTTGTTAAAGATATTCATCTAAACATACGCAGTTTAAACTTAATAATATGTACCATTGGCACCATAAATGACTGTCGAAATCATCTGTTTTAGAATGCAGAACATCAAATGGATAGAAGTAAATACACATGACCTTTGGTTACAGCATGCGAGTAATTGCAGCATATGATAAATTGCATAACAAACCCCAAGAGAACCATACATAACTCAGATAAAATTTTCAAACAAGATTGCTTGGATCAGTTTTATTGAGACTGTACGATCACAGTTAATTATACTAAAGAGCGCTGAAGCATATACATCATGCTTACTGTACGCTTACAAATGTGTAAATCTAGGAAATAGCAACAAGGAAATACCATTTGAAAAGGAAACGAGTAAAACAGCGTTATTTAACTCAAACGGTCCGTAAAACCATGTAACTAATCATGCACACTTTAACCAAATACGAAATTTTCGACAAGTTTAATACAAATTGTCAATTGTCATATACAAGAACCCTAAAGTTTTGATATAGAGTAAGTCCAAAATAAGAAAATACCTGGTTTCGCAAACAAAACAAAATTAACGAGGCCGTTTATATAAACCGCAAGCTTCAAGGAAACGAAGTGAGACTTTGGAACCCAAAATCCTCACTTGACACGCTTAGTTGTCGACTCTTCAAATTAAATTGGCCCAATTACCTCGTTAAAGCGAATTCGCTTGACTGGCGATTAAGAAAACTGACCTATAGTGAACCTAGGCTTCTAGAAATGTGATTACAAAAATCACATTGTAATATTTGCGAGTCCTTCAAAATATAATATTAAACCAGTACTTTTACCAACATTGATTTGTGTTACATATCTTATCTGATTACCGTATTTACTCGATTGTAAGCCGCGGCTTATAAAGTTTTTCTTTCCATCATGTTTGCAGCTTAAATTCAAGGGTGGCTTAAATTCAAGGGCGGTTTACATTTTTTGCTTAGCGATTTGTTGCTATGCTGATACAGTATTTCGTCTGATGCTATGTCTTCCACTGTCTAAACTACATCATACGCGAATTCAATAACGGGTACCAGTAACCATACTTTAATTTTCGTGCTCATCCAGATATGCTAAAACCCATACGGTATACGGTAGGCATCGATACAGTAAATGCGGCTTACATTCAAGGGCGGCTTACATTAAATTTTTAACACTATCACATACAGCTTACAATCAAGGACGGCTAACTATCGAGTAAACATGGTAAGCACTGCTGTAATACACAACTTGGTGGCTTAAAAAGCGGCCAACCAAGAAGAAATTGCACAGCTTGAGTATTTTCAAATGTCGTATAGTATGCAAGTCGCGCTGTGTAAAACACAATGGAAGCCACGAACATACGCCCCACAGTCTAACCGCTAATAAATATTTCAAGCAGTCCATGAATAAGGCATACTACTCCCGCGGAACAGCGGATTACGTCACTTCTACTTCTAAATAAACCAACGGAAATCCGTCTCATCCGCACAAATATCTCTCGGCACCACACCGCCACAATCTGACTTAACCGCTAACGCTGGAAATACATACAGAAATACTTTTGCACATAGATTTAAAATGATAAATACTAAGCGATGGAACCTTTGGTTCAACTCATAACGATGACTGTGCGACTACTTTAACCGATACGCTATTCGGTCACGATTTGAGTACATTTCGAGTTCCATTTGAATTGAATGTGCATGTGTGTGCATCCACATTATATACGCCTAAGTAAGAGGAAACCGTTTTAAACTTACTTGAATCTCACACACTATCTAGGCCTTTAGGCTCCCTTTCTCCCAATTCGCATAATAACAACAACAACCTTCGAAGTGAGCCGTGACGTTGCATGAAAGTAAGCAACTGTTCCTGCCAGCATAATCTGGCCGAAATCATTACCATAGTTGTATTACAGGTATACTTTTCACACCGGCATTTAAACTAATCCGAAATAAAGGAGTTTAAATTCCATATTGCGTGGTCACAGGCCGGCGTAATAGCGTGTCACTTCCCATTTACGCCTGCGTGAGCTTTCTCAATGAATTGAATATACAGCTGGTCCCTGTGGCCGTTTTACCGCTGAGTCAACGAAATATAAACCATCTCTTTCTGAAAAGGGCCATAACTGAATGACAATAAATTATATACCTAAATTGCATTGAATTAAATTTTTTATAGCCTTACGTTTTTTACGTTTTCGAAATCGTTTTCTGGGTATTTTGAATTTAACAACTTCTTGTCTAAACACGCCCGACAAATCAGTAAATACAATATACAGTTCCTTAACATTGATTTCGCTCTACATTGCCTACCTACTAAAGTTCAACGTTTCTCGCCCACCAGTAATAGCTCGACGGCGCTCGTTGAAAGCGAAGAATAATATTTAGATGCCCTATAGCACGGATACGTCCTTTTCACGGATTTATGGCAGAGCAGCAGGCCAGCGAGGTCAGAACGCCAATTCAGCATTGAATACGCGCCGGAAGTGAGATATGATCTGTCATTCGGTGGATCCGAAAATTGTTTGTGTTTTGAGGCGGGCGGCTTAGTGCTGAAAATACTGGTGCTTGCTTCACGCTTTCACTAATAGTCTCTTTCTTCCTAAGATCGCATGTTGCTTAAATTTCTTTATTTTGCTGCTTCAACTTAAAAAAAGATCAAACTTAAATCGACTTCGTTGTCGATAGTGTTGGAAAATAAACAACCATGGAAATAAACAGCGGTAAACGTAAATCCCATAGTAGAACCAAGAAACTGAAAAATACAAATTTCAATTTCATATCGAGCCTACAATTTTTCCTACTTAAAGGACCAATTTCTGTGGTGGCTTACCTCACATATGCTTCCCCTACACCACTCGCTGTATTACTAGAAGCACAGTGACACGGGTGCATTGCAATGTTGCTTGACTCACTACTTCATCTAAACAAAGTGACGTAATGCTCGTAACGCAACAACGACACTCTGGTACGCATGGTGTTTTGCTACCCTGTAACATGGTCGCTCGTTAAAGGATGGAAAATCGTTTGCGGTTACTTGTAATCTAAGGTTTGCTAAAAATAAGTTTTAACCAAGGTTTTCTAGAATAATCACGAATTTTAACTACCGTTTGCTCAAATAAGCATGAATTCTAACTAAGGCTTAATAATTAAGGTTCTTTACTAAATAAAGCTCTTGTATAAGCTAGTAGTCGATTGTCCCGAAACAATCTGGTTTTATGTTGTAACAATCACCCCTTTTATTAAACTGTTTATTATCTGGTTCTAGTTTTAGTTTTGCAATTGTGTGCATAGCTATCTTAACTGTCAGTAAATTTCACGGTAAATAAGGTGAAATCACTATAATATCGCAACGAGCATTGACTGGTATTAACTATCGTAGTAACACAGGCAGCCAGTGTGTAGCTCAACAAGTACTGTTCTATAACCCTTTTGTGCATAATTCGTGGAGTTTTAAGCTGGTTTAAGCTATAAAATAGAAAGTCTATAATTGAAAAATGGACAAATATTTTCCAAAACATCCCATTAATAAGAAAATTCTTATTCTGACTTCTGTTATGTTAACTTTGGCCTTGTGTACTTTCATCTTCTCTCAAATAATTGGTAACTTTCGTCCTTTTTTTGCGTTGTTTTGAGCTGCTTGTCAAAAACACAAGATAACCAGGTCACGCTAATAAGACCGCAGGTTTATTAAAGTTGATACAAATCTATTAAACGTGATCTGTTTTGAGTGCTTACAACAAATTAGATACGCCCACACCAAAATTCGCGCAATTCGATTACTAAAAATCATGACAGTGTTAAATATATGCTTAAGCAAGGTCTAATCTTCTTGGGATTGCTGGACGTTGTCAGTAGTTCCACAGCCATCTTCAGGGCAGAAGCAGGTGTAGTGATTCACCCCATGTTCACAGGTAGCTCCTTCCGGGCACAGGTTTAAAGCGCACTCGTCAACATCTGTGTAAATAGCTTATTCTTATGCTCGTACATAAATACTGTTTTTCAGCGTTGGAAGTCACAACTTTAATTGTACATAAAACATATATAGCCTAACAAGGGATTACCTACCTTTGTTCTTTAAATATGGCGACACTGAAAACACTAGTTTCCTGATGCAATGTGAAAAAATACTAAACTAAAAATATTTGTAAACTGATAAATTAAAAAAAAATCACAAAAAACAACATGAAATATATTCTGTGGAACAAAGATGGCTTGGTTTATCAATAACAAATCTGATTTTGAATTATTTTACGTAACAGTGTGTAAATAAGACGTAGAGTCCTGTTTGTGTGTAAAAAGTACTGTATGTTAATGTTTTAAAACACAAATTTAATGTAGTGCTGGTGTTTAGCGTCAAACCAAATTTTACCCTGTGAGCAATCGCTTCCTAGCCACCCTGCCGGACACGCGCAGTGATAAGTACCAACGTCGTTTACGCAAGTCCCGCCGTTGGAGCATAATTCCCAGTCTCCCTCACATTCGTTAATATCTGCGTTTGTAAATCGCGTCGTCAAATTTCGACCGAACGCGGGTAACTAAAAAGAGAATAATAGAGAGGGGGAAACTGCACACTAAAATATGGATTATAACTTCATGGTTAGGGTAAGGTCTAGGGTAAGGGCAGTTATGGGGTTGATATTGATTTATGACGCGGGGTTAGAATTAGTTTTCATAGTTTTAGTGAGCAGTTTCCCTCCTTCCATATTCTCTTCTTTAGTGGTGTCCAAAAACGCGGAACCCCCGCCACACTAACCTTCATCGCACCGTTCCCCAGTATACCCCGTACCGCACACGCAGTTGTAGCTACCGATCGAGTTAAAGCACGTGCCGTTTACACACATTTCTTCGTCCTGGCATTCGTCAATGTCTGCAAAACAGACCATTTAATGTAACGCATTTTTGCTTCTCTTGCTAATGAATCATTCGCCAAAACTCTTTACGGGGCTTGAATTTCAATTCCGGACTGGCTTGTCACCAAGACCATTTTTGTATTGTATCGGTTTATGTAACGGTCGCGTTAACCATTTGGCCACACGACTGTACCGCCCTTACTCTTCTACCACACAAGACTATTCACCATAATGCACCTCTGTAACACATTATCATATTAGGGGCATACCCTCATTGCAATCAACCCCTTGGTACCCAGAATCACAAGTGCAATTGTAAGATCCGGGGGTGTTTGTACATCGGCCGTGCTCGCAAATATCCATCTCACATTCGTTTACGTCTGCGCAAAAGGTAAGAAGATCGAAAAACTGCTCAATAAGTTATCACAGGCACACAAAAAAAACATTTGTAAAGTGAATGGTCCCACTTAATTAACACTTCGGGACCTTTCTTAGCAAAGTCAACATTTAATTTCACCTTCATATTTATCACAACACACTACCTCAGTTATTTAAACATGTTAAAGGTATATACCACAATCGTACCGTCAGCACACCCATCGCCTCCATAACCGTGGTCGCATTCGCATAAATAAGAACCGAACGTATTGACACAGTTTCCGTTGACGCATTCATTTTCGCCGTCGCACTCGTTTACGTCTAAAAACAATTTATTCACATGTCGTTGGTTTGTTTGACCGGGCTAAATTTAAACCCGTATTTGTTTAGATTTGGTACATGTATTTGTCGTGTTATCCACCCCGCCACACGATCTGGTATTGTATTTTATGCGATGACGTCAGCAAATGACGTCACGTTAACGCAGAGGGTCTGTTGTTTTGCTTGGCTTGTATTTTCTTTGATATTTTTTGCACGGTCGACAGTTCTTGTGTGAAATGTGCAAATTGACACATTTTACGCTTTAGCCTAATTGTTCAAATTGTGTCAGCAATTCTTCGATCGCCCTTATTACTGGTAACGTCCAATTGCTGCGGTAATATCGCTCCATTGAGTGTACGTGCTTTCAGCATGTGAAGTTGTGGATCAGTATCACCATAATTTATATGTTAAATGCAGTATATTTCTATAGAGCGATAGAATATGTATTTTTACAACCTTGACTAAAAAACGTTCTATTTAAAAACTTTTGTGCCTTCTGCACAACTTTTAATTAAAAAAAAAATTGACGTTTAAACAACTTTTCGGATACTGACCAGTTTCGCAATGTGTACCGGTGAAACCAGGGCTGCAGTTGCACGTATAGCTGTTCCACCCGTTCGTACAAGACGCCGTTCCATCGCCATTACAGGGAGCAGTATTACATTTCTCTGTGGGGAAAACCAAAAGGTTGCTATGTGAGAATGTGCATAATTGCGTAATAAACATATTCTATGGGATAGGAATAAATAGGAAGTTTGTTTTTATTCCTGTTTACCGGAAAACGACAGTCGTTTTAACACGGGTATTTGTCAGATCACCTCCATCCGACAATGGTCGGATGCCTCAACTAATTTTTAGTGTTACAACAAAAGAATACCGTTTCTTCATGTTATTATATTAAGAGCTTATCTCCCCTTTATTAAGAGTTATTATTGGACGAAGGAAAATATTTTTAAATGTCTTCACAATCGCGCAGAAAGTGGTCAGGCTGAAGATCGAACCAGACACCTCTCTGCCCAAGGCCATATATCATTTCCCCAAACCACGCTAGCATTGAACTCATGAAATTGCAGGCGAGATTAGTAAACCAACTTGCAATAAAATCATTGTTTTCAATTTAAAAGCCAAAGTTTGACTTTTCGCATCGACAAATTATTGTTAAGTAAGCGTTGATACATCATAGCTATTATGAATGTAAAACAAAGGGCTAACAGTTTAATTGCGCTTACACGGCATTAAGGCGTTTAAAGGGACACGAGTTTATTGCAACATAAGCGAGAATGTGTTTACTCAGAGCTTAATTTCTGTACTTTGAACCAAGCAAAGCAAACACACTAAATCAACAATAAATCACAGAAAACAAGGTTATTATTTGAAAAAGAATTTAACACGGTACTTACTGGTTAAGCTGTTCCAAAACACCGCCTGAAAAATTGTCAAAGAGTTAACTATACCCTCAAGGTCGTCTTAACGGAAAACTCTTTTTGTCTTATCGGAAACTCTTACACTAGATGGCGCTCAACATCTCGCTACTTTGTATCGGTTGTAGATGAAAAATGGTACGGTCGTGTGGCCGAATGGTCAACGCGACCGATACATATACCAACACATTTATACAAAATTCGTTAGAGTGACGAGCCCATCATAGGTCGAAACTTGGCTCGGTAAAAAAATGAAAAAATACACACACTTCATCATACAAAAAGACTTAGTAACGAGAACATCATGGGTTAGAAACATATCCCGGTATAAATGGAAAATTATGTGGTCGGATTGTTAACAATATATAAACAAAAAAAAAAGAAAAATTGATGTTTTTGTATCCTGTAAATGCTTAGAAATATTTAGATATATTCGTGCAGCATTCTAAAATTTATACCGGGTCTAACTTCGAAGCTAAGACGACTAGATCCTTGACTAGTTCAGTTTCTGCATACTCTCTGTGTAGCTTATAATTGACTGGCTGAATTCACGTATAGCCTCTTATTTAAACATAAACTAGATTTTGTCGCCTATAGGTTTCCATAATTGTCGGGCCCGGTGGTCTAGCGGTTATGTGCGTCGCGGTTATGTGCGTCGCCAGCTAGTCGATTGTGTCCTTGGGCAAGGCACTTTACGGACATTGCCTGAACCCAGCGGATTAATGGGTTCGACCAAATTGAAGGAAGTCTATCATATACGACACACTCCAATAGCTCCGGTAACCCGACGATGGGCGCGAGGTGCTCTGACGATTGCCCGTGTGATAACCCCCCTAGGTTTTCCCATTCACGGGGATAAACATGAATATCCTATCCTATCCTATCCATAATTGATCCGACATCTTACCGTTTGAGCATCATCCTCGAATACTTCCCTTGCTTCCTCATAGCTGCAGACTTCCTCTATACATTCTTGTTCGGCGTTACCTTGCGCGAACTCTTCAAACCCAGTGTTCGCTCGTTTTTCTCGCTTCAGGTACTCGGAGGCCTGCTCCTTGCTTAAAAAGACTGCAAGAAAGGTATAAAACACCTTTAGTTAAAATTCGTACAATTGCTTTCGCAGAGATGTGATTTTACATTATTTTAGTTTTTGTTTCTATATACAATAATAAAAAAAACTAGCAATACTACTTTCTGTAAAAATTGGGAACAGGTATAGGTAATATATGGCAAAACGACAGTAATGTTTAAATTAACTATTTAATATAGGCACAACAAAGAATTAAAAGCATGCAAATTAAAAAAGAGATCCATTCCAGTGTTCAGATCGGCGATGTAGGTTTTAAAATTGTCACACTTTGCCTATTTCTACAACACTTGCAATTTGTATATCATTTAACTTACGTCCACCGATTGCAAAAGAAGATCCAATGTAGACCAACAACAAAGTAAGAATGAAGGTTTTTTGAAACACCATCTTTTCAGGTACAATATGCAACTAGTAGTTTAAGAATCTGGCGGAACTAAATGAACTAAGTTGACGTACCTTTAATGCATGCATGCATTATTTGCGTAGTTAGCTATTCAAGCACAACTCAACACTTTGCTAAAAGGTTAGTTTAACTAAGCATTGCAAACATTAATACGACCTTCTTTGACCGATTAGCAAAGAGGGTTAAAGGTTCGAAACTGGTCGCTAGCTAGTCGGTTGTGTCCTTGGAAAAGACACTTAACTAACATTGCCTGCACCTAGTGGAATGATGGGTTCTAGCAAATTAAAGGAACATCTAAGTTATTCAATTCAGTGGGATAAACATCGATATCCTATCCTATCCTCCTGACAGTATCAGTTTACTCAGTACCTTACCCTTTGTAAGAGACTTTACTTAGTACCACTGATTATTTTTCTTACTTTTATATATATATGACAAATAAGTATTTACCGTTTACGTGTTATGTCATACCAGAGCAGTTAACAAGGCCGTGTCAATGACAGGAAAATCAGAGCCTAATATTTCATTCTGCCAGACGACGAAGGCAACTACATTTTTTGTTATTTTATTTGGACAATAAGAGAAAACGAACAAACCATATAACAAGTGTTTAATAGAGTACTGCTTATAATACCTGAGTTGCATAAAAATACTATTGCAATGACAATTCGAATAAACGGTAAGTTTGTCGTAAATGCAATAATGCAATTTTAACAGCTTGAGTTTTGTTTGTTGGCACACGTTACGTCTTATGTATACAGTGAATTTGTTGTATAGCTTGACAATTTTTTAACAATTAATATAAAGCAGGAAGGGTACAAAATCTCGTTCTTATAAATTGCATAACACCAAAGGTACAACCAAATTTGTTAGAGAAACAAAGACAAGTTATTTAAAGAATTCTCCGCAATAAAATGAACCTAGTTAATGTAATTCAATGCAGCAAGTGGTTACTTACTCACTTGACATACGTATGAACAATTCAGCATTATACTGGTAGGTACATTAATTCAGGGTGAACTAAACTTGCGTCGGAACGTCCTTTTAGACACTAATATTTGTAACACAATACGAAAAAGTTGGCGTTTAAAAGAAACACGTTGGTAGCCTATGACATTTCAAATAACAGCATGGACCATTGCTTTTTTTGGAAAAAAGCAGTGCACACCACATTAACATTGTGTCTGGACTTATAGTTCTCTACCAGTGTACACAGTGTGTCATTACAGCTCAGCAAAAAATGAGAAGAAAAGAAGAAATTTATTCTTGTGTAAACATGATGTGAAGAAAACTTATATAAAAATGTGCAGCGGCAAAATAATCGGTTTAAAAACGAATTTTATTTCACTGTATCGACAAACATAAAAAGTGTGTACGAGAAAAAAAGTAACCTAAAGTCATCGACAAATATAAAAATAGTACTTCACACGAAATGTAAAAAAGTTAAATATGCATATATATGTATACTGGTTATCTAATGATAAAAATCGGTAGTTTAAGGTTAGCAGTGGTTTTAATGATGCAATAATCTCACTTAGAAGGTTGTTACAAAATGAGATGCCTCTTTAAAGTAGTTTTTACTTATATTCCTCGGCTATTAGGTTCAATATTATCTGCGCTTTTACAACGTTAACGCCTTGCCCATAATGTTGACCGTCCTGGCTCCAAACCCCGCTAGTCACTTTAGTTAAGTTGACGGAAGGGACACCGTAGCGATCGCAAAATGTAGCGACTTCTCTATCAAAATGCGCTATCTTTTCGTCGTTACCATGATTCGTGACGTAATTCGGAGGCTTGAATATTCCGCTTCGGACAGTGGTGACCCATCTAACCTGTGTAGTGTGAGTTCCATACAAATTACCATACAAAATACAAATTCCAAATTTCCATACAAAAAACAATTCCATACAAAAAGGTTAAAATGAAATTACGTTAAAGAAATAGTGTAAGTTGCTCTTATGCTTGAGAAATAGTGTAAGTTGCTGTTATTGCTCTTATGCATCTAACCTGTGTTGAGGTGAGGGTTAAACGATGTGAAGTCACGTTAAGAAAAAGTTTAAGTAGCTCTTATGCGTGGAAGGGTCTCGCATGGGAGCTGATTGGTCGATAGGCTACAGGAGGGTCAAGCAGGGTAAACAGTAAAAGTAGGGAAAGAGGGAAGGAGGGAGTATGGAAACTGGTCACCAAAACTATGGAAACTAATTCTAACCCTATACCCTAAACACTCATCTCAATCTCAGAACTAACCCTAACACCAACCCCATGTTTATAATTAACCCTAATGACCTAGTCTTTATTTTAGTGTGCAGTTTCCCTTCTTCCCGCTTTCCCTCATTTTAGTTTCTTCCCGCGTGCCACTCCGCTACATAATCGCTCGTATCGACCGAATTTAAAAAGACAGACTGGACAAAGAATGCGTTGCAAACTATTTACTAGGGTAAGTATAAATTTATAATAAAATTGTCCTTAAGACCGTATTTATAGTTGGTATGTATTGGTTGTGTTAATCATTCGACCACATTACCACAGCAAGGTATACATATATTTTTCCTGGGCCAAGTTTCGAGCCATCCATGGGCCAGTTTCCAATACAGTTTTTCTATATAATTTTGTATGTATACGAATCATTCGCATTATAACTATTCGGGCACACGACCGCACTTACAGAAAAGAATAATTTTTTCGAGTCAAGTATTGCACTCATGATGGGCTCGTCACTAGGACGTTTTTTTGGGAAGTCTGTACGTGTATCGGTAGCGTTAACCATTCGGCCCCACGACCGCACTTATAGCAAAGTATAAACGAACCTTGGGCCACGTATGTCCTTTTAGCAGTTCTAGTGTCGGTTTGAGATATTGTTGTGTAACAAGCGTAGGGTTGCTTCGATCGTGAAGTCCAATTCCAAGAAACAGGTAAGTTCCGTCTTTGTCCATTTTCGACTTGGCGTGTTCTTTGAGTTCTTCACCTAAAAGAAAGAGGGTAACTAAATGGAAGATTCGTCTTGACAAGACATGCTATTTCACCCGGTAAAATTTTAAACCTATGAAGAGGCACGTTGCCAAGAACGTTTTGTATAAAATAAAAAAAAATGTATAAAATAAAAAAAATTGCATAAAATAAAAATAGGTATTTGGATCGGTCGGGTTAACTATTTAGCCACACGGCAGTACAGGATAGGATATAAGATATTGGTGATTATGGAAAAACGCAAGAAGCGTTAACACGCGGATAACCGTCAGATTACCTCGCATCCCACTCCGGCTTACCGGAGAGTATGTGGGGTGTTATGTATAGTTTAAAAGTTCCTTCAGTTTTAGTAAAATATATTACTTCACTGGGTTAAGGCAAAGCCCGCTAAGTGTCTTCCCAAAGGCACAACAGACTAGCTGAAGACAAGTTTTTAAAATGCAACCCTTCGACTGAAAGATGACGCACTAACCACCAAGCTATTCGGCAGTAAAAAAACGCATATATACAATCAGTTAATGTTGCAGCGTCATAAATGATTCTAAAAGAATGGGTCATAACCCGGTAGTTTTTCATTTCTATACTTATATTATTATACGCATATAAAGCTCATGGCCCCCAAAAAACTGTTTTATAGACCATGTTGAGCCACATTCACCGGTTGTCAACCAGTGTTTAAGTTAAGTAATATATGATAATGGTAATATCCTACAATTAAATATACTTTTAAAATCATTATAAAACGTCATAACATCAAACCATATTCTGCAAGCCAGAACATTTCCAAATATATCCGAGTGTCCACCAGACCACGACATATGCCTGGGTGCGGTAGTTCCTCACTAGATATCGCCATAGTTTCGGCAAGACAGTACTTGTCCATGCTCTGTAACGTTGTAAGTATAACATAAGGTAAGTATAAAAAAGTAAAATAACTATTATCAGGGAAACTAACTTCAGTAATAACTTTTAAAATACATATTTCATTCGTATACCAGATCTAATCGAAATGTTGAGCAACAGTATAAGGAGGGAAAGAGGGAAGGTGGGAGGGAAACTATTCACTAAAATAAAGATTATGATATTAGAATTAGTTTTAAGTTGGGGTTTGTGTTAGGTTTAGTTGTGGGGTTGAAATTAGTGTTTAAAACAGGGTTAGAATTAGTTTTTATTGTTTAAGTAAGCAGTTTCCCTCATTCCCTCCCTTCATACTTTCACTCCATTTAGTCTTGTCCCGCGAATCTTCATTTAGTGTACAATTTTCCTCCTTTCCTACTGCCCTATTTCCCCCGTTTAGTTTCCTCCGTGAAGCTTACTTTAATTTGGTTCACGCATCTCTTTTTCGTTTCTGGGTTTATCTCTCCAGCTTTTACACTCCCGTTGTAGAAATTATCGGTCAGCAGATCCAGCATTGCCGAGTGAATGTTGCGTAACAGGGAATTCCCCACAAAACCGATGGATTTGACGTTTGCATTGCGCAGCAGCGAGCAGGCGGAGGCTTGACTGTGCATTACCATTTTGCACCTGTGTGGAAGACATTGGTAATTATGGAAGCGAGGAGCGGACGACGGCAATTCAACGTGACAGACTAGCATACTTACGAAGCGAGTTATATAATTGGGAAAAACTAAAAGGAGGGAAAGCTGGAAAGAGGGAAGAAAGGAATCTGCAAGCTAAAATTAAGATTATGACATTGGAGTTAGTTTTAAACATGGGGTTGGAGTTACGGTTAGTTCTGGGGTTTAGATTAGTGTTCAGAGCAGGGCTTGAATTATTTTTTGTAATTGTAGTGTGCAGTTTCCCTCCTTCCCTCTTTTCCTCCTTTTAGTGTTGCCCATTTAATTTAATACCAGCAAATTTTGTAATCGTTTGCACAGGATTCCAGTGTATTGATAGAGTACAGAAACTGAAGCTTTACGTATATGTGTCAAAATGGCAGCGGCTGGTTTTGATCGCACAGATTTTTCGCATTCCAGCAAACCACAGACAATCATTTTTGTTTGTTTTTTTACCCCGCTAAATTATAAATTTTGAACTCATGATGAGATTTTTTACAAGTTTCGAACTCGTCACTAGGAGCGTTTTTATATAAGAGACGGTATATGTATCGGTCGCGTTAACCATACGGCCACACAACGGTTCACACAATCTGACCGATTTGGCTCACCTGCCGTACAAACAGTGGCGTACCCAGGATTCTGTAACCGGGTAGACAACCGCGAGCAAAGCGAGCACTGGATTTCGCGCGTAAGCGCGAAAAAAAAATTTCGCCATTTTTCGTGCATATACAGCAGAAAATCGCTCTCATTACTATAGACGCAATTTAATTAAAGTTGCGCTATGTATAATAATACTACTATTTTATATAAATTCCGCATTACCTAAAAAAATATTCTGGTAATTAGGGGTGCGAAAAATTATTGGTTATGGTTAACCGTCATGTTAAATTTTAACCGTTTAACCGTTTTTTAACAATTCTTTTTTTAAACTTTTATTTGTTCGTTGATTGGTAAACCGCACGCTTTTCTGACGTGAAATACCTACCCGACAACAGTAGAATGCATCAATGCTATGTATAGAGCTGGGCGTAAATACGAAATTAGGTTCAGTTACGTAATTCGGACATCGGGATTGCGTTACGGACGGCAAATCAAAATTACGTAATTACGCATTTCTACGTAATTATTCAAACGGGAATTGCACGTCGTTGTAAATATATTTCTGAGCAATTTCTTGTTTTATTAATCTTAGCAAATTAATTTTGTTTTTTAATTTTTGTTTGAGTAAAATAGTTTGAACCACCGATAGGAATAATCACAATCGCGGTAAATACACGTGATCTTGGATTCGGGCCAATTTCATTATCTGGAATCAGCGCGGCAAGATAAAAGGCAACGCTGCCACGATCTGCGGCTTGTTTACTCGGCGAACGCTATGTATCGACGAACTGCTGTCCGACCTTAAAATTTCTTTGCCAAAAACGGTGACGATTTGACAGTAGCCTAAAGAAAATCGGTTAACAGTTAACCGATTATTGTTACATCAGTTAACCGTTAATTCGCAGCCCTACTGGTAATGCGCACTATAATAGAAATACTTTACTGAAAAATGTTTATTATCCAAATGATCACCTACTATTTCTTTTGTAAATTAACTAAATCATTATATGAAATACTGTTTCGTCCAAATGTCAGTCAAATCTCCGAGAGTGAACCACGCAGACAACTGCACCTGGTGAGAGAGCGAGCGCGATAAGCCCCCCCCCCCCATCAAAGGAATAAAGACCACCCCGAGTTGCGGTTTCCTACAGGCTCTCGGAGCTTTGACTGACATCTGAACTAAACGCCATTTTGTTTAGAGTCGCAATTAAACGTTTATAAGTAAATACAATTTCGTACAGTAAAAATCACAAAAAATGCTTTAAATCAACTATGTCGTATATTTCAGCTATATTGCACCATTAGCGGTAAGCCTGCAATAGCATTTTTAATTACCTTCCGTATTGATATTCGTATTTCCGTAGTTTCATATATTACCGGACTGTGGCACGTGGTATTCAGACGAATGACAGTGTTATAACGCTCTGTTGTGTGTTTTTAACAAAATTAGAAATACGCCAAAAAAATTAAATCATTCGAACAAATGGTTTGTTTTTATGAAAACACCTTAACATCTACCAACTTCGTGCAAGTAAGATACTGGTCGGCATCAATTTCCGTGTTGCTTAGACTGCAAATGTAATCGGTGATAATAAAAGAACATTGAGAAACACGCGTGCAAGTCTATGATTACGTAATAGTTTAATGATCCTTAACAACGCGGTCAAAAAGACGCAAACGTGTCATTCTGCAAGCAAAGCAATATTTTTATATTGAAATGCGATTTACGCGGCAATTCGAAGAGAACGACAAAAGATCGCTTTGTTAAAGGGGAACTGAAGTCGATTTTAAGAATATCTAAATAAATGGAAAAAAATACGCTGATTTCAAAAATCAAATCAGTTTCTTCCAATATTTTTTGGTTAAAGAGTTATGAGCAAATATGTATTTTATTTTATGTTAGGGGATTTCCCGTATTACGTCACTGACGTTGTTGAGATTTCGTGCCTATATGCATTGTATACAATCATGTGTCAGTTTAGAGGTGAATTAGTAACAGAGGCGCCTGCAGGAGCGTTGTATTTTCGTTTTTATTATGGAGACTTAGCATAACACTTGTCATATAGTCTTACTGAACCAATGTACATGGTGACAGCTTACTTTAAGCGCGGTCATTAAGGCCTGCACGGTCCTGGACCTAAGCTGAATGCTGAGGTATACAGGTCTCGTATTTAAATGACTTTAGAATAATAAGTCTTAGCAATTTATATCATAAATAATAAAAGTGAAAACAGAACAAGAAAACTATAACAGAATGCATTAAACTGTAACTGCCAGCAATTTATAGAAATAAACCAGCCATTAGGCAAAGGCTAGACTATGCGGTGGGAAAAGCCTATTTCTTTCATGGTTTACCTTGGCTGTTTGTATAATGTTTTGCTGTTGTGTATGTGGTGCATTTAATGTCTGCTGTTATTGAAACTGAGCATTAGCCTACTGGTTGAGTATACCACTTATTGCAAAAACCAGTTAATCCACAGTTGAGTAGCTGATGTGTAGTCTGACAATAAGTACACAGCAAGCACTCAGATAAGTAAGTGAAGAATATATATAATAGATCTTTACTTAACTACCCAAATAAGTTAATAAGAATATACCACATTTCTAATTTAGTTCTTTTTATTAGATATTGTAAAATGCCTAAAGTTAAGCCAATGAGAAGAAAGAAAGAGTGATTGGAGTATATTGTTTTGCTCCAGGATGTACAAATTCCTATTACAGCACAGGAAATTCCAATCCACCTGTGCTCTTCCATCGATTTCCTCACAACGACAAAAAACGGTTGAAGCAATGGATACAACAATGCAAGCGTTCTAAACTACCTGGAAAAAGAACCGCAGTGTGTAGTGCACATATTTGTGACAAGGATTATCATAGTAAAATTGTATTTGACTCCAATGGAGTAGCCAAGATGATGAAAACAAACCACTTGGTGAAAAATACAGTTCCAACAACTTTAAATTTTCTGATTATGATTTTAAACATAGTGATCAACCCAGTACACCAAGTGCAACTTCAAGAACTTCTTTATCCAAGTAGATAATTGAAAAATAAGGGCTTTTAGTAATGCAAGTCCAGTCTGGCATTATTTTGTGCACAAATGCATGTACATTCATGCAGCATAAACATTCTTGCGGTGTGTCCATAAGAATACAGTTTTTGCAACGGCACCAAGTCAACGCACATGACTAAATTTGTGTTGTTTTATTGTGTACAATAAAACTTCTTTCATCCATGCCAGAATGCTGAAAACTGTCATCCATTTTAGTGTTACAACATTAACTTAAATTTACTCTAGAAATGAAGAAAACAAAAGAAATTTGTTAAAACTTCTATGCATATGTATACCAAATCTCTCACACTCTCAGTTTGTAGCCTAGGGGTTGATAACAACATTGCTAGTCTACGTTGCAGATTATGGCTATATATTGAAAAGCAACAATCATGAAAGAAATAGGCTGTTCCCACCGCATAGTCTGATCTTTGATTGATGGCTGGTTTATTTCTATAAATTGCTGGCAGTTACAGTTTACTGCCTCCTGTTCTAGTTTTCTTGTTCTGTCTTCACTTCTATGATTTATTATATAAATTGCTAAGACTTATTATTCTAAAGTCATTT
>CH002018.1:801070-838322 GCA_000149265.1 Ciona savignyi
GAAAGCAGCATGGGCTAGGCGGCGCGCCGGTGTTCTCGTTTAGCTGTAAAGTTTTGTAATCGTGGAGCAGTGCTTTGTTAAATAAAGGTGTTGATTGTGCATCTGCTAGCTGTTTTGTTGGAAAAAAGTTGCCGAAAAGGGGGTATGGGCTCAAAATTTTTAAACAAAATTTTGTAGGGTTTTGAGTTTAGGTTGCAGATCCAAGCTTCAATTTTAAATTGTAAAAAAATCTAAGACTTCCTATGTCAGGATTTTGAGTGACAGTCGTTTTTGTGATGTCAGTTTGCATTGGAGAGATAGGGAAAATAATTAGTTGAACGCCTCCTAAATGAGTCCGCAGACGAAAATTTAAAATGCAGTAAATTTTAATGTAGAACAGTACACTCTAAAAAAAGTTCTCTATAGACGATTTTTAATGGAAAAACAAAGACTAATATTTTTATACAACGTAGCCTTTTTACAATTTGATTGGCGTCGGCGAAAGTAAATGGCGAGTTCAGACCAAAGTGTGTGTTGTTTAAGAGTTTTAGCTCACAGCTCTTAAAAAAAGCTAAACTTTAACAGCGACTTAAATCTAAGCATGAAAAGAACCTTGAAAAAGATTACGAATTCTTTATAAGAGCAAACAATTGGATTTTTTTGTTTTTTTTTAAATGAGCCAAGTTTCGAACCCATGATGGGATCGTTACTCGGACCGTTTTTGTATTGTAGTCGGTATATGTATCGCTCGCGTTAACCATATGACCACACGATCTTACAAACAATTGGATGTGCGTTGACAACCATAGACCATAAGTTCCACAAGCGAGTGGCGAAATTTCAAGGACCAGGTTCCCATTAAAAATTGTAAATGTGGAAAACACAATAAACTGACTTTGTGTGAGTACTGTACTGTTTCATTGTATTTGTTTCGTGACCTCTTTACTCAAAATGTATTTAATAAATGTTAAGTGACCAACTAACCATACCCTGACAAAAATTCCGTTTAGTTTCGCATGATACTTTAAAACGAACTCGTAAATTGCGCGCATCGGGGCATACTCAAACAGTCTTATTTCATAGTGTTTAACAAATTTTTTGAATACGTTATTGGGAACAAATGAAAAGTGTTATTACTGTATTCAACTACACATACAACCTGGACTAAATAGTGTTTATAATTATTTAAGAGCGATACTGGGCATATATTTACTATTTTAAAAATATTTTTTTATCTGCATTGTGAAAATATATTCTCAAATTAAATTACCCATTTAAAAAAAATAATCAACAGCGGAGCGTCACGGATGATTGATTTTAGAACTTTTGTACTCCCCGCAAAAAATATTTTAATATTTTGGTTGTTTTCAATATTGTTTCTGAAGATTAGGTTTTTAAATTTTATCCCGACAAAATAATTAATTAGTTTTTAAACGTGGTCCTTTAAAAACCCGTATGAAGTAAAACTATTTGGAATAGACTTTGTCAGCTAAAACCTTTTGTAAACATAACCCTACATTGAGCGAAATGTTTTAAACTAAAGTTAGTGTATCAGAAGCCTGTTTACCAGAGGATTATTGCGGCCAAGCATATAATTATATATATATTGGCTCAAGCACTTCATATAAATAGTTGGAAGCATAAACCAAAACGAAAGGTTGGACCATAAAATGTAGCTAAAATATGCTTTTTGCTGCGTGGCGTAAAAAAATGAGCTAAACTAACTTAATCGCGTGCTACGCTTATCGCGCGAACTTAGAATGTCAACCTTGATCTATAGGCGGTACTGGCATCAATGACTTAGTTATAAATAGTGTACTGGCATCAATGACTGTTTTAGTTATAAACAGTGTACTGGCATCAATGACTGTTTTAGTTATAAACATAAGCATGTAAGCGTGGTACCTGGTTTCCGAACTTTCGGGAATTACGGTATATAAGTGCATCACCTGAACTGAGGTTAAATTCGACGTCTCCTTTATTGATGGAATACAAAGGATTCGGATACGCGTTAGTCGTTGCCACTGTTCTAGCAATGGCAATTCAAGGTAGGCTATACAAAACAAGTGTAAAATGCTGTTTTATTGTTAAAGACTAACCAAGGCTTAATGCAACGATATAGGGTATATTTGATAGGGAAAAATAAAGGTGTTTAAGGTTCCAAGAGGGGAAACAAAGCTTTACAAAGGCATTGAGTCGTATAAATAACAAAAACGTTTCGACTATCCATACAAATTTGCCCATAGTGTGGTCTGAAAGGTTTGTGTAAGTTGTAGGACTTATAACGGAACCTTTATTTGCAATCACAAATGCCATGTGTGCTGTAATATTGATTCCTTTGACTAGGAGTTTCAAAACGAAAGTGTAAAAGGGATTACCAGTATGCTGCTGTAAACGGGTGTGGGTGTCGTTACAAACATTCCAAGACTGGCCGACAGAGGTAAGAGACCGGTTAGAACGCTTTTGATTCATTAAGAGGTGATTTTTATTAATAAAACCAAGCGGAGTTTCGAACCTGAAAGGGTATCTTAATCGGGTCTGTTGGGTCAGTATGTGAATAGGTTACGTTAAGGCCGTCACTTTTGGTTGATCGAAATATAAGCGCTACTGATTCATAATCAGTATTTACCGATTCATAATGAGTCATTTCGAGTTCGAAACTCGGCCCTGTATAAACTGTTAACTGTGTGTTAAACCGGTTAGCACACAAATTTAAAAAAAGTTTCAAAAACAAATCCGAATGATAGAAAAAATATTGTTCGATAATTAATAGCACTTATTTTAAATGGTTAAGGATGCTTTTCGACTTAGGTTAGCTCATTCGGTCAGAGTGTCGGCGCCTAGTCGAAAGGTTGCTGCATCGAACCTGACTTAGTCGGTTGTGTCCTCGTGCAAAATGTTTATTGTACCACGCCAAAAGTTGGCAAAGGAAAAACTAGCAGTAGACTATAAAATCCAGTGATGGGATTTGAATTTTTAAGAACCGGTTTCCTAAAAAGTCTAATGTCTGTAAAAAAGTTAGAATCGAATCGGTGATTATCCCGACGTTCCAAGAACGGGTTCGACCGAACCCATGCGAACCTATTGAATCCCATCACTGCTAAAATCAAGTATACACAAAACTGTGCAATAGCTTTGGAAAATCTGACGGTTGCAGTAGTTATAACGCCCCCTACGTTTCCCATCTACCGGTATAAACACGAATATCCCATCCTTTAAACCAAAATTTCAGAACGAGGACCTTCTCAGCATTGATCATCAAAACCAGCACCCATATTTTGAAAAAGAGATGTTTTACTTTGCTTCGCATGCTTCGCTATTTGTGCAGCCGACCACGCCACCGAGGGCAAGCGTTTTTGTACCAGTTCCATGATTACAGTTTAAAGAAATGCAAAAGAGGAATTAGGAATATAAACATGTCAACAGGTATGAAGATATGGAAGTTTTTTGTTTGATGGTAATTAGATTACATTCTAATCTTATATCATCTGATCTAATAATATCTAAATGGTCGTATAATCTAATTACCGTAAAACTTTGTTTGAGCGACACTTCTATTTGAACGCCACATCTAATAGAACGCCACTTTTAAGGATGGGTTGAAAAATAGATCGCTACCTCTAATAGAACACCACTTTTAGCAGCGGAAGTGTATTAGCAGGTCTCTACCTGTAATAATAAAATTGATTAAGTTTTCACAATCTAGCAGTTAAAGCAGCCATTTAAAACACACCAACCAACATACCGGTTGTAACAATGCAGTATCACGTCACGATAAGCAGCAGTAAGCAAACAATTTGAATTGAATAAAGGAAAGATGAATTAATAGCAGTCAGCTAGTTGAAAAAATAGAGCGCCAACCTCTAATTGAACGTCACCTCTAATAGAACGTTTTAACAAAGAGTTGAAAAATAGAGTGCCATTACGGTGAGATAGAGGTTTTACCGTAAGCTAATTATAATATAGTGGTAACAGCAATACCGCACTGCCGCTAATGTTATCACATCAAACTTTGGTGCTTTTTACCGCTAAAAATGTTAACCGCGAAGTAGCAAAATAAGGTTTCCTCTATCCAGGATGCGTTGTCGTATCATAATTCATTTTGTGCTGTCGTATTCTTTATTAGTGAACTTTTTTTTCATATTAATGCATTTTGATTGTGTTTATTTCCGTGAATAAATAAAAACACAAAGCGGGTTATCGCACGGGATATCGTCAAATTGCCTTTTTATATGACGACCACTGATTTTAGCTTCCGAATTTTTTGAAACAATACTTAAGTAGGGGGGAGGGAAACAACTTGGACAACTAGATAAATTTTAGATTTTTCAAATTAGATTAGAATTAAAAGTATAGCTACACATTTAAAACAAATTAGATTAGAATTAAAAGTATAGCTTCACAGTTTTTTTAAAATTATATGTAAATTTCTATATGCGCAAAAACGTGGAAATTGAATTAAATTTTGAATTGGAAAGTAATACAATCAAGTTAAGTCCATATTAAATGAGAGTTTATCATAAACATGAGTTTGGTATATATCTATAGGCTACTTCTTGTATATAATTATCTATAAAGCGCCGTTGGACAAATTAGCATTCTCGGAAAAACCAGAAATTACATAAGAATTAAAATTAGAGCATTAGAAACATTTCACAAATTAGATTATAATTAAAATTCTCGCATTTCGCTATAATTAGACAACTCAAATTTTGTAGTTGTCCAAGTTTGGAGGGAAAATTCATTACTAAAGCCAAATAAAACACTAACCGTCTTTTAGTTTGGGCTTCACCTACTTTCTATTACCTTTGTGGTCACTTTATCGCTATATCGGTAGTTAATGCTTGCGGAGTGACTACAGTGGAACCCCGCTTGGAGACCACCTCGATAACACGACCACCTCACTATCAAGACCACTTTAGTGCGGTCCCAAATAATTTACTATAGTAATGTATTGTATTCTGTTTCAATAACGCGACCACCCCGGTTTCCAGACCAGGACCGCCATATTTTGGTCCAAAACTTTAAATTTAACTCCGCTTAAGTGACCACACGTGCTAAATAATTGGGCTTTTCACCACAATAATAAGGTTAAATTTATTTTATGATCAAAACAATAAGATTAAATGTGCGCTTACTCACAAACGAAAAAAATTGTGGCAAACAAAACTAAATCTTATAAAAATAAACGTCAGTGCTAACAGTTGTTTAAATTAATTCTGCAGTATCTGATAACAAATAATGTCATTTTGTGGTAATTTGGTAAAAAGGCAGACGTTTTGACTGCATATAACGACAACTTGCTCCAAATCAAAATTCACTAATACGACCACCCCGCTAACGCGACCGCTTAATGACGGTCCCATAGGTGGTCAGGTAAGCGGGGTTCCACTGTATATCGGTAGTTTTGCGGCGAACACATACGTATAAATATAGCCTGTAGGCGCTAAAGTTTTGCGGCACGAGAATTATTCCGAGAGAATGTTTATCGATTTTGTTGATTATAGATAAATATGAAAGTTTGTAAAATGCATAAGAAACTTATATTTTTTAATAAAGCCAATGTAATACTTTTTATACTTAATCTACTTTTTTTACTTAAAATGTAATACTTTTTATACTTAATCCAGGCGATCTTGAGAAGATATCGAAGACCCAATCAAGGAGTCACTCCATAACGTTACTGAATTCTAATGAAGAATGGCAATTAGGTATTTTCCAAAAAAAAAACAATATTCTGCGCCGTGCATGCTCATATTGGCATACCGATTTGTATTTTAAAGATTTTACATATTTCTGGCGTTAGTGTACAGTAGAAGTAGTATTTAAACGCAATTGGCAATCTAGGTTTTCGGCTGTCAGCCATCTCAAAACTGAGCCTGGTAAAATAAAAATACTGTGATCTGAGGATATTACTCGTTTTAAAACGCCCTTCGCTGTGCCCTTTTCCCATCTAGCTATATATTAGAACCGAGCGGTTAGTCTGTCTTAGTGCGACGCCTTTCAACCGAAAGGCTGCAGGTTCGAATCTGGTCGCTAGTTAGTCGGTTGTGACCTTGGTGTGTCCTTCGGCAAGGCAAATCACAGACAGTGCCTTGCGTATCATGTGCATCATACAAAACACACCACAATAACTCCGGTAACCCGGCGGTGGGCGCGAGGTGATCTGATGATTTCCCCTGTTTTAAACTACTTGGTTCTCCCATTAAAAAGATAAACATGAATATTCTATTCTATATTCCAATAAAGTATCCAATCCTATATTCCAATAATTATTTTTATAGAATTCTAACAATTAAAGAAACGAAGACCATCCGTTACTGTCACCCTCAAGATTGTGAATCTGCATTTGGCCTGAATTGTTATGGCATTATACGCTACATCCTGTTCATTCTCGCCACTTTGCAGTATATATGTCGAATTGTAGTTGTTTATTATTAGAAATTGCCATATTCTGTTCCTGGTATCGACAAGACGCGTTGTTCCTTTGGAATGATAAGAATAGAATGTTGATTGATATATACGAAAAGTGCTTTAACTCTTTGCCTCCCAACTCGCGATATATCGCGAGTTGGTGAACAAACATGGTGTCCCGCGTCCCTATATATAGGGGCAAATCTAAAATGCGATTTCTCCGCAACGCGTAATGTTAGAGAGCTCAGCTATGGCTCATTCGATCAAGGAAAGCCTGAAATTTATTCTCTGTAATTATCTTGGAGAATATTCAAAATGTGAGGAGTGATAGCCTTTCTTTTTCAGGCTTCGCCTGTGTTTTTGCTGAATTTTACACGAGTTTACACGTGACTAACTCAGCGAATAGGAGTCGTGTTAAATTGGGGAGAAGCTCTTTTTGTCAAGCAAGTGTTTCTTTACATTCTCTGTGAATTTCGTGCCGTTGAGATAAAAAGGAGAGCGTTGGTGACGTTTTCGCAGCAGGCGGTTATGCTTCGTGTTCACCAAAGCATGAATCCAGCTGGGCCTGCTGAGCGCACGATAAAGAAAAAGGCGGCGAGACTAGCTAGTTCGGTGTGCCCTGCTTTGAAGAATATTGGATATAGTATTTGCGTTTGTTTGGTTTTGTATGCCCTTTTTACACTTCCTTCACTGTTCTTTTTTATACTTTTTACTATTTTAGTTCTACAAAACTAAAAACTTCAATGCGTTTTGGTTCAAGTTTTCATAATATAGTCAGAAAAAAGGGAAATTTCAATTACAAATAGTAAAAAAAACTACTGAAGATAGAAATACAGTTCGAATTTTCCTGAGTACAAAAACTATTAGACAATCTACATTCCAATTTTCATATCATTTGGGCATTCCAATAATAAGTGAGTATTTCGTTTGTCAGTGCACCTCAAATTTTTCAAAGTCGAGCAGAATTTTCTTTGCATAAAAAGTGGTGTTCACTAAAGTTTACATAATATATTCTTTATTAGAGGTAGATTTTAGATGTGCAGCTTGTTTAAAAGAGGGATAAATTATCTTTCCAACCATACTAAATATTAAATCATAGCATAAACTTTAGAAAAACTGTGCTAATTTGAAAATGACTAAAAATTGTAAAAAACACTGCGGGACAGCATGTTTGAATTAATGCATTTGGCCGGGAGTGAAAGAGTTAAGATTTTAAAACGAAATTTGTGTGGGGCGTTATCGCAAATTCATGTTTACGTTATGCTAGGATAACATCGTTTGGTTATTTCAAGACCTCAAGGTCTATTTTCGACTATAGTATAAAACGGTGCCGAGAGAATTCCAAGAATGTAAAAAGCAATGGTTTTAAATGAATCGTTATCCCATTGAAATAATAAGATTAGATGTTGATTAACATATACCAGCCCCAAAAAACAAAATTCTTAGTGGTTATCGTAAGTCCATGTTTATGTGTTTACATTTATATGTCGCACTGGTTCTTAATCTTTTTGACCTCGTGGCGTCTAAGACCAATTACGAACGAACGGGCACACTTTGCACGGGGAGTCAAAACAATATGCTAAATACTAAAAACGTTGCACTGGAAAAGAACGAACTAGACACTAACCATTTAGTAGTTTATGATCTATGCACACTCTGTCGTAAATTCACTAAATGCAAGTGTGGTGCACCTAGAATCATTGATAACCATATTTGACATGATATAACTAGCATGTCACTGTGCCAAGAGAGACCACAAAATGTTAAATCTAATGATTTTATCATAAATGTTTATAACGCCCGTGAAAATGTTTATAATGCCCGTGGTATCTAAAATCAATCAAAATTATGTTATCAATTTTAAAAATAACATTGGTATTTTATATAGCGCGTGAACAAAGTTGAATTTTTTTTTTACAAAACTTGTGATATAATTGTGATAAAGCGTTTTACATGAGACAGATTTATATCCATTTTACTACACTCGTTGGTGAGAAATAAACTAATAGTGTACAAAATGTAAAGACTCGTATTTTAAACGTCATATACATCGTTGATAAAGTGAAAATGTACAATAGTTACTTTTATTTCTATGTCGTGAAATTAAATTCTTTAAAGTTTAAAATTTTCCGATTTTCCATTATTCCCGCGTTTTTGTTGATTAATTGCTGATTTTCAAACATTTTTGGTTAAACTTTGTTTGTAAGTTTGTTACGAAGTTACGACTCATGATGACAAGCGTGTGATACGTTTACCAACTTCTGGGGATAAAGATTTATATATTACTCTAACTGTTTGCAAAATTTTAAGTCATGCCGGTAGAGTGATTAGTAAAAAATTCTGAATTTCATTTTTTTAAACTGGGACTGGTTAGTCTGGTCGATTAGTGGGTTGCCTTTTATAACCGAACGGTTGTAGGTTCGAAAATGGTCACCAGCTAGGTTGTGTTCTTGCGCAGGCACTTAACGGACATTGCCTGGACCTAGCATATTAATATGGGTTTCACTAGATTGAAGGAACGTGTGAATCATATACAACACACTGCAAGAGCCCCAGTAACCCGACGGTGGGCTTGAGTGATCTGACGATTGCCAGTGTGTTAACCTCCTTGGTTTTCTCATTCACGTGGATAAACATGAATATCGCAACTCAATTTCGTTATTTTGTTCTTCTGGTAGCGCCTGTTTTGAATATGTTTTAACGTTCTTTGCTAATATTTTCTCAAAATAAACGAAAAACAATTTAAAGTGGATGTTTATTATACGATTGTTATTAGTTGTAGTACATGATAGATACTGCTGGTAAATTGTCGCATATGCAGACGCAGCAACAAAATAACAGACAAAGCTAAAAGTCCGAAAAAGGTTGTTAATCTCTAAAAAAGAAAATAAACAAAAATCAAAACGTGATTAAGATAAGCACTACACAATGTCATTAAAAAGGACAGTGGCGAAGAAAAGAGATCCATTTAAATAACTTTGGTTGTCAAAAGAAATATCGACAGGCATTTCAAAAACTTGAAGACAAATTTTCGATTTGGTTCCACATTATCTAGGTGTACAAAACCGACACCATAAGGGCTGTGAGGGTGGTTATGATCAGTGACATCTTTAGCATCAATCCGCCTGGAAATAAAGTTCGTAAAAGTTTGAAGTTTGAAATTTGTTAATGAATATAATGGTAAAATTTGTTTATAAAAATAATGGTAAATTTTGTTTATAAAAATAATGGTAAAAAATCGGACAAATTTAATGCAGGTGGATAAACTAGGGAGTGTCTGTTGTGCCACGAAGACCCAGAAGTAAGAAACTACTGTTTCTTATAGGATATTCAGGTTGTGAATGAAGAAATGCAAAAGAGCATTATAACACAGGCAATCATCAGATTATCTATTGAATTACCACAGCTATTTTAGTTTGGTGTTTTGTATTTGATTGGGACTTAGACACATTATCAGTGTAGGGATAGGGTATTCATGTTTATCCTTGTAAATGGGAAAACCAAGGGGGTTAACATACAGGCAATCGTCAGATCACCTCGCGCCTACCGTCGGGTTACTGGGGCTATTGCAGTGTGTTGTATACGATAGACACGTTCCTTTAATTTGGTAGAACCCATTAATACTCTGCATTCGGTTAATGTCCGTTAAGTGCATTGCCCAAGGACACAACCGCCTAGCTAGCGACCAGTTTTGAACCTGCAACCTTTCGGCTGAAAGGCGTCACACTAAACAACAAAACTAACCGGCCGGGTGCTTACAAAGAGGATCCATCCTATCCTAACGGTCAAAGAAATCTTGTTTTCAAACATCTTTGCACTCACCACAACCAGGAGGTGGATTGTTCCAGGTAGAATCCGACAAACACAAAGTTGTCTGGTTCCCAGTTGTCACATTCTTCCCGCCACTACAGCTGTAACGTACAGTGGTGCCTTCCAAGTATGTCTGTTGATCGGGAACTAAAGTTGCGGTTCCGGTGGTGACGTTTCCAGGACGAGGGCAAGCTAAAATGATGAGTTGGTGCGTTGCATTTTAGCCGATTGGGTTGTATTTTAATTAAATGGGTTGTATTCTAGCATTGCATTTTACCCGATTGGGTTGTATTTTAATTAAATGGGTTGTATTCTAGCATTGCATTTTAGCTGAATGGGCTGTATTTTAATTAAATGGGTTGTATTCTAGCATTGCATTTTACCCGATTGGGTTGTATTTTAATTAAATGGGTTGTATTCTAGCATTGCATTTTAGCCAAATGGGTTGTATTTTAATTAAATGGGTTGCAGGTTTAAAAAATATGCGATTGTTAGGTAAAAAAGAGAATTCTTAAATGAGTAGACATTTTAACACAGCTATATGCAGTTTAAGTTTAAGGGTGTTATTGTGTATGTATAAAAAAAACAACTAATGCATACAAAACATGCATTTGTTTAATAAAATAATATTGTCATTTTTATATATAAATATCATCACTATTAACTGAAAAAAAAAATTTACCACTTTTTTCGAAAATCGAAATTTATATACCAGTAAATAAACCTCATTTTGTTTTATACTGTACATCATTTCTATGTATTATGCATCTATATGTAAGCCTGTATGTATTTCATCGGATTAGGATAGGATAGGATATTCATGTTTATCCCCGTGAATGAGAAAACCAAGGGGGTTAACACACCGGCAATTGTCAGGTCACCTAGCGCCCATCGTCGGGTTACTGGAGCTATTGCAGTGTGTTGTATAATTGAGACATTCCTTAATTTTGGTAGAACCCATTAATCCGCTGGGTTCGGGCAATGTCCGTTAAGTGCCTTGTATATTAATTAACTCATCCTTCATTACCCCATCCTGTAGGGAGTGTGCAGGTACAAGACAATTTTAAAATAAAACTTACAAGTTAAACAGGTAGGGGCTGGGTTCGACCACAGACTGGTGCTTTGGCATTGTGAGGATGATGAACCAACCAGCGTCTGACCGGAAGTACAGGTGTATGTTACCGTCTCGCTGAGCCAGTAGCTGGTCTTGATGGGGGAGTAAGTGCCCATTCCTTTGGTTATGACAGCTGGAGAACCGCAGACTGAAAAGAAACATATGAAGAAAGAACATGTTTATTGTAGTTCATTTAGATTAAACAGTTTTTGGCCGAATAAGGTGAAGGTAAACCGATTCATTTACAGATGGTTACTTAAAAGGCGATGAAAGGACGAGAGTGGAACTTAATTCAGTAATACAAATTGTTTAAAGTTTAAATCGCCAAATATTCTATTTAGATGAGATTTCTCAGTTTAGAAATAAAACACATAATTTTGGCCACTCATCAGTAAGGTCCAACTGTCAATTGAATTGGTATGTGTATCAGTCTCATTAACCACACGACCGTACAAGAAATAATTGCATTTACACCATCATACTAGAAACCACATTAACCCACCTCGTGTACACACTGGTGCAGGGAAGTCCCACAATCCAGATGAGTTGCACATATTCTGCACAGACGCTCCCGACACAGCGTAGTTAGGTGGGCAGCTGTAGAGAACCTTCATTCCCGTAACTATTTTCCCGGGAATTGGGTCCGTGATGACTGTCGTCGTTCCTCCAGTGACTTGAGGGGCGGCAGGACATTCTAATAAGAAATAAAAAATTAATAAACAGATCGTCCGACCAGTTAGTCTGGTGGTTGAGTAGGACGCCTTTCAGCGCAAAGGTACGAAACTGGTCACTAGCTAGTCAGTTGTGTCCTTGGGCAAGGCACTTAACGAACTTTACCTGAAACCAGCGGATTACTGAGTTCTACCAAATTGAAGGAATGTCTCAATTATACAACACACTGCAATAACTCCGCTAACCCGACGATGGGCGCGAGGTGATCTGACGATTGCCCATGTGCTAACCCCCTTTGTTTTCCCATTCACAGGGATAAACAATAAACATTGCATGTATGGCTTGCTTTAGTCCCACAACTTTCCCAGACTTTGCTGTAAGGCAAACCCTCTAATATTGTTGGAGTTACATACAACAAAGGTCGGTAAAAAGGTATTAGATTTTGACACCGTAGCTGAGAAAAGTAAAATTATTGTTGCAAATCTACTTCACCTTTAAGGCACTCAGGTGTTGTGGTTTGCGACCAAACGAATGAAGTGTTGTGGCATACATTGGTTGGTGAACCTTTCATGAGGTAATTAGTGGCGCAACTGTAGGTGATGGTGGTGCCAGGAGGGTGGATGCGGCCGATTGGCATCTGGTCGCCGTTGGCAGTAATTTGAGGGAGATTCGTGCATCCTGTGATAAATGATGACAGTGGTTTTGGAATAATACTATTTGTCCTGACTCCTGATGCTAGGGGCCTACAGTCACAACATCCACATGCCAAAAAAACACTGTCCGACAGATTAGTCTGGTGGTTTAGTGCGTGTCCTTACAGCGGAAGGGTTGCATGTACGAAACTGGTCGCTAGCGAGTCGGTTGTGTCCTTGAGCAAGGCACTTAACGGATATTGCCTGGACCCAGCAGAGAGAACATTTACATGCCACAAATCTAGGTTAACAAAATTATACTGCGATGAACATTCAGCCGGTAGGTTGTGGGATTAAAACCAGCTGCTAGCTAGTCATAAGAGTGATTTGTGCATGCTTCTTAGCAGATGTTATCAGAACCCAGTGGTTTAAATTAATATCCATCAAATTTAACCTACTAAGACAGTTCCAGTAACTTTAGGAAGTGTAAAAAGGGCACACAAAATTAGTTCTCCCAATCATGCGGATACACCAGCTGGGCAACACGAAAAGGAGGGAAGTGGAGAAACTGCTCTCTAAAACCATGAAAACTAATTTTAATCCTGCCCTAAACACTAATCTCAACCCCAGAACTAACCCTTACTCCAACCCCTTGTTTAAAACTGACTATAATGCCCCAATCTTCATTTTAGTAAGCAGTTCCCCTCCTTCCCGTTTTCTCTTCTTTTAGTTTTTTCCCACTAGCCCCAGCTAACCCACTGAAAATTGCTCAAACAAATATTATTTAAACAGTTTCAAATGATCTTACCACTATAGCATTCGGGGGCAGAGTTGTACAGCCAGTCGCCAGCGCGGACACATCTGTTGTTTGTGTTGCCAATAATATTGGTTGGAGGGTTGCACACGTAGTTGACGGTCTCACCGACCACATAGGTCGACTTGAGCGGGTTAAGAGTGCCGTTGCCGATAGTTATTAATGGTGGGGCGAGGCAACCTGGTATGTGATTGAGTTACAGGTTGGGTTCTACCAAATTGAAGGAACGTGTCTATCATATACAACACACTGCAAAGGCTCTGGTGACCCGACGTTGGGTGCGAGGCGATCTAATGATTGTCTGTGTGTTAACCCCCTTGGTTTTCCTATCTACGGGTATAAACATGAATATCCTATCCTATCCTTGTTATAATTTAAAAGTAGGAATATTCTTGTGTAGGGGGACAATGACCAAACAGGTTCTCGGTTCGATCTTCACCCTAACCGCTTTATGCATGGTTGTGTTATTGTGCAAGGCTGTTATTAGGTGTTGCCGTCTAGTAGGTTTAAATAAATTGTTTAAAAATTGAAATTAAGCAAATTATCCATGTAATGAAAAAAAAATTTAGAATGGCTGTGAAGGGTTGACATGACCAAATAAACACAAACTAAACAATTTAACAACATATCTATTGCTGAGAGTTCAAATCTTGAGTAAAAAACCTTAAATGTTACCTTTGTAAAAGTAATATTTGTTTTAATCATACAGATAACAAGTTTGTTAAAAATTCCGATTTAAAATCTATTTACAGAATAAATTAAATTCCACTTTTGTGTATATTTTAAAAATTTGCTTTCAAAATACTAAGCCATTTTTTATGTCTGCATTATAAAACTTTATTTAAGTATGTCGTTGAAGTAGTTTTTGATGAATTGTTTTGACAATATTCAAAGCTTTAAAATCGAGTTTTACAATGTCTTTACCGGGTATACATGTTGGTAAATCAGTGGCAGCGGTGTATCTCCACATTCCTGTTGAAAGACATTCGTTCGTTCCATTTTGATTGGATCCTGAGCTGGCCATGGCTTGCACGTAGTTGACATTGCAGGTGTACTGCAGCGTGTCACCTTCAGTGTAGATGGAGGCAGGGTTGGAAACGACACCATGCATTATCATAGGTGGAGAAGAACATACTGTAAGAAACAAAAAAACAAATTTTGAGAATAAATCCCGTGAATCCTTTTTTGATGGGAAAATGTAAAGACGTGAATAATTGTTTGAGGTTTAAAGAATTATTTTTCGAAAAAGTGTTTTATTTTGTGAGAATTATTTTCGAAAAATTATTTTCATTTTTACACACAAGGCATATTATCAGTAATTTACAATCAAAAAAGGGTTAACAAATAAAGTGCAGCCCTCTAATTAAACACCACCTCTAATACAGCGCCACTATATGGGAAGGGAGAAAAAATAGAGCGTTGTGGCAATCAAAACAAGATTTTACGGTGTATTTAAATATTCAATGGGGCATATTTAAAGACTTTTTGGAGTTAAATCTAATGATTTATTCCAGTCATGCATTTAGTCAGCTGCCGTCAGGAAATGGGCCGACTTGACCGCTATATCCCGAATCCATGATAGCTCGGGGTGCTAAAGTAACGGGACTACCAAGTGCCCACCCAAGCTAATGTAATGTATCATTACCTAAATTGCTTGTCCCGGTGCTACCGTGGAACCGCCCATACTATTCTAATAAATGAATCATGTCTTAAATTCCTGGTCCCGGGCTACCGTGGACCCGTTCATACTAATGTAATGTAACATGGCCTAAATTCCTGGTCCTGTGGCTACCGTGGACCAACCCATGCTAATGTAATAAATTCCTGGTCCCGGGGCTACCGTGGACCCACCCATGCTAATGTAATAAATTCCTGGTCACATAAATGAATGAATATTAAAGACAAAACATTTTAATCATAAACTTACGTTTCACACAGGAGGGGGTAGCACTCCAGGTTAACGAGCTGAGACAAGTTGCGTTGTTGGAACCTTGCTGCTCGTGACTGGCATCACAGGTGTAGTTAACCGACACTCCGACAGTGTAATACTGCACTTGTGGTTCATACGTAGCTCGAGCGATGGTAGGAGGCTTGTCACAGGCTGGATGAAATAGGTTTGAAATGTATTTTGTTACAGGCTGGAATTAAATAAATAAATAAAATTTTGGAATTAAATTTTGTCACAGGCTGGAATTAAATAGGTTTGAAATTTAGTTTTTCAGTTTTCTTTAGTTTAGTTTTTTTATTAATTATGACAAATCAGTTTAGTCAAGTTTAAATTATGAAGAATCAAATCAGTATATTTTTTTAGTTTTCTTTAGTATTTTTTTATTAATTGTGAGGTATCGGTTAATGATTAAATTGTCGTTAAATAATGTAAATGTGCTTTCGTTTTTTTTAGTTCATTTTTTTTATTAATTGGGACGAAACGGTTAATGTTTAAATTGTTGTTGGATAATGTAAATGTTCTTTAGTTGTTTAGTTTTCTTTAGGTTATTTTTTTAATTAATTATGACGAATTAGTTAATGTTTAAATTGTCGGTAGATAATGTAAAGGAGCACCAACATCTTGTACTTCAGTAATTAGTTGAAATATTGGATAAACCACCACCTAGGCACTGCGTACTCTGACAATTGCCTGTGTAACAACAATTCTTGCCTTTTCACAATCATGTGGATAAAAACGAATATCTTATTCTATTTAGTGGCTGGATCGCCCATCCTATTCTATAGCATAAAAGTTCAAAATACAATGCTTCCATAAACCATTTCAGGGTACGGGTTTCACAAAGAAAACCCTATATACCTTGTCTGCATGCTGGGGCTTCATATTGCCAGATTCTGGACGAGTTGCAGGTGTTGGACTTGCTTCCGAACAACATAGAAGGACTTGGGCTGGTGCATGTGTAATTCACTTTATCACCAACAGCGTAGATTGTAGTTGTTCCTGCTATGTTGGCTGTGCCAACCGTGACCGTTGGGGGGTTTGCCAAGCAAACTGCAAAAACAGAATGTTTTAAGCCAATGTATGTTCGGTCAGATTTAAGCCAATGTTTATTCGCGAGTGAGATACTCTCCCGAACCATATTGGCGATGTTATCCGACAATTACCCGTGTAATAAATGCTCCCTTACATTTCTGCGGAGTAATCTGATAATTGCCCATGTTATAACTCAACTGCCTTTTTTCATTTACGGGGACAAAACATGAATACTTATTTTTCTTATATTAATAAAAAGCTTTCTACTTACGTGCATTGCATGTTGGCAAAGATGAATTTGAGGTGTACTGCCAATACCCAGAGGCAAGACATATGTTTTCACTGTTTGGGTTGGTTGAAGATTGGACCAGCTTGTAGCCATTGTTGCAGTTGTAAGTACCATTGTCGCCAGCTTTGAACACTGTGGCAGTACTCTGGAAGATTCCATTTTGTATCTGAGGCGGCATCCCACACACTGCAAAACAAGGTCATATTGCTTGTTATTATTTAATATCACCAGGGTTAGTGTGTCATTTAAGAGAAAGGTGACATGTATAAACCTAGTCTTAAGCTATGCTGTTGCTTGTTATTATTTAATATCACCGAGAGTTCGTTTTTCAACCGAAGGTTTACAGGTATAAATCTGGTCACTAGATAGTCGGCTGTGTCCTTTGGAAAAGCACTTAGTGGACATTACCCAGTGTGAATGGGTTCTATTGAAACAAAAGAACCGCTTAATCATATACAGCACACTGCAATATCTCAGTGTGTGATTTTTTGAGATAAGGGTTACAGGTATAAACCTAGTCCCTAGCTATACATTTGCGTCCTTGGGCACGAAACTTAGCAGACATCGCCCAATGGTGATAAATGGGTTCTATTGTAACTAAAAGGACTGCCTGATCAAGAATTATTTACAACACACTGCAATAGGTAACAGGACGGTCGGTGCAGGGTATTCCGACCATTACTAGTTTGACAATGCTGACTGGCGTCATTTGTCTTTGTGATAAATTTTTCGCATTTTCCCTTCACAGGTAATGAGGCTTTAGTGACAAGACAATCGCCCATAAAACATAGTCCAGTAAAAATCCATATTTTCACCAGCAATAAGTTTAAATGTGGTTACAAACTGTTGTTTGGGAGCATATCTAATCATGAACACATCAAAATAACACTTTTTATAATGATTTATGATGAAAGAAATTGACTTTCCTAAGTGTCACAAAAGAATAGTTTTAAATTAGCTTTGTATTTTTTATACATCAACCTTATAATATAAGCCTAATTAGCGGGTTTGCACATAAGTGTCACATTTGTCTTGTATATTTCAGAGCATACCGTAAGAATTTAGTCCGTCAATCTCTCTTGGTGTGGGTACACAGACTTTACGCTTAAACAAGAGGCACATTGTGTTTGTTAACAAAACTTACGGATTTGCATGACTATTATAAAAGCACCACCCCCTTAAAATCAGTCACCTTAAAATGTTCTAAATATGCTTGATATAAAAGCACCAAAATATTAAAATCCACATAGATTGGAAATGATTCCAAATATCATTAAAATAAGGAAATACAATACATCACGAGATTCAGGATAGCTGTACCTTTCTTGCATGTAGGTGTTGAGCTCCAGGTAAGAGTTTGCAGACACATTCCCTGCGATCCACTTAGTTCGTAGCCAGCGTTGCAAGTGTAGTTGATTGAGTTTCCAGCGGAAGTGTATACTTGTTTCGGAGCGTAGTCGCCGTTTGAAATCGCAGGTGGTGCGTAACACACTGCAAAGAGGAATGATCATGTGGCTGAATGGTTATCTGATGGATTCATATATAGATTTATATACATAGAAATTGGTCTTTTTGATGAGCCTATCATAGGTTCGAAATTGACCCTTATAAAAATACACATTGCAAAGAGGAATGGTAATTGCATGGATTTATAAACAGATTTATATATATAGAAATTGGTCTTTTTAACAAGTCCATCATGGGTTCGAAATGTACCCTCTTAAAAATACACACTGCAATGAGGAATGGTAATTGCATGGATTCATATACAGATTTATATATATAGAAATTGGTCTTTTCGACGAGCCCATTGTGGGTTCGAAATGTACCTTTATAAAAATATGCCCTTTACACAATTCATACAATACCCCTTAATCGTTTGTGTGGCCGAATGGGTAATGTCGTATACAGATAGAATATTAAATTAGAAGTTATAGGTTCAAAGCTGAGAATTTTAATAGAATATTAAATTGGCAAGTTATGGGTTCAAAGCTTGGCCTGATATAAATATCTCCTTAAAATGATTAAAAAATCTTATCGTATTAGAATTATCAGCTGGCTAGCTGGTTGACTTCTTAGGCAAAGTACTAAACGGAAATTGCCTAAATCCAATGATTTTATAAACTAAACAAAAACTATTGAATTCTAACCATCAATTAAACCACTGTAGCAGCTTACGACAGTGGGCATAACATAAATAGACAGTGCAAAACCTTTTGCAAGGAAATTGGGGTTTGTACTGTTGGATTATCTTATGCTCACTGCGCAAACACTTTTGTAAGGGAATAGGGGTAATTACCTTATGTAAGAAATTTACCTTATGCAAACAGTATAAGCTCTTTTGTGAGGAAATCGTGTTTTGCAAAAATATTGGGTTTGCACTGTTGGGCTAACTCATGCTTATTGCACAAACCATTTTGTAAGAAAATAGGGGGAATTACCGAACATAAAGAATTTACCTTATGCAAAGAGTGCAAGCCCTTTTGTAAGGGCATATTGCTTTGCAAAAAATGGGGTTTGTATTGTTGGGGTGGCTACCTTATGGGCAGCATCGTAGAATCAGTTCATTAATTTTTATTTACCAGGGGAACAAGCAGGCGCGACAGGAAATTCCCATGTTCCGTCAGTTTTGCATTTGTTGATGCTGGTACCAACTATGTTGTTGACTCCGGTGCAGGAATAGCGGATGGTGGTTCCACGGGAGTAGGTGGAGTTGACTGGAAGAGCGGGAATTGCGGTGCCGTTCACAGGGATTGGGGGGTCGGTGCAAACTGCAAATATGGTTGTTTACTTTTAAATAAATTCTGTTGGCATAAGAAGGCTATCTATCATCCGACCGGTTAGTCTGGCGGTTAAGTGCATCGCCTTTTAATCGAAGGGTTGCAGGTGCGAAACTGGTCGCTAGCTGGTCGGTTGTGTCCTTGGGCAAGGCACTTTAGGGACATTTCCTAAACCCAGCGGATTAATGGGTTCTACCAAATTGAAGTAACATGTCTATCATACATTACACACTGCAATAGCTTTGGTAACCCGACGGTGGGTGCAAGGTGATCTGACGATTAACCGTGTGTTAACCCCCTTGGTTTCCCCATCCACGGGGATAAAAATGAATATTCTATATCCTTTCCTATCCCATATTCTAACGAGTTTATTGTACAAACAACTGCAAGTAAAATTAGTAATATATCAGACTTAATATATTAATCAAGTCAGTTATCATTGCCTAAACAACTCAAAGTCTGCATTCAGTGCGATGGATTTCATGTTAAGTAAAGATGCTTAAAAGTTGCATGTTACTTTATACGTATAAAGTTTGGGGATTTTAGGTGACAATTACACTCCTGGCTGAAGTTGTGTTAAAAATTTACTAAGAATGCCTTCAAAACCATGCGAATATAATTACTTTAAGAATATAATGCCCTTTTCCAACCCTGGAAAAACAACACGTATATAACAATTGGCGTATGTCTATGTCTATATAATGATGTATATCCGTTTATGGGTGTATATGTAGCTTCCGTATTTGTAAACTAAGCTATTAGTATAGTTAAATTCCATGTACCCATTTCACAGATAGGTGCTGCCGATGGGACCCATCCATTCGAGGTGCAAGTCAGTACTTCATGGCCCACAACTTTGTAGCCCGAATTGCACGAGTACGTCGCTGTTGTCCCAACATTGTGTGGGGGGTTGGCGGAGCTCAGAACCACGTTTCCGTTGTTGTCGATAGTGGGTGGGGCAGGACATGCTAAGAAGAATATCATTTCAACTTGTAAAAATCGTGCAGCAGAATGGTTAACACAGCCAATGTTTATACATAAAAAAGTTTTTATGGATAGGCAGTCATAGGTTCGAAACTTAGCCTGGTTTAAAAATAATTTTAACTTTGGGAAATTTATCATCACAGAATTACTATCATAACTCTACTAATTACAAGAGATCTATGGTTGCTTAAAAAAGCATAAATATGTCTCATTTCACTCAAAAAATCTGGCAAATGAAGGCGATTAGCCTTACACATTTATGCAAAATTAATTAAAGAAAATCTAAATAAAGCACAGATAGATGTATTAGTTGTTGTAACAAATAGATCTATCTTTAATGTAAGATCTTCGCGAAATACCTATGGAATATTGCTGCAGCAAAAATTAATCAGTTCACGCTAGCACTGCAACCACCATTTTGTAGGCTTTAGTTTTCCTATATACCAATATTGTTTGTTTTCTATTACCTGGGTCGCATTCTGGTGCGACGTTCGACCAAGTGAAATCGGCACGACAAGTGTTGTTTGGGGTTCCAACCAGTTTGTATCCGCTGCTGCATGTGTAGATAATAACAGCGCTCGGCTGGTAAGTGCTGTTTTGGCTCGGACTAAAGCTCCCAGAGCCAACAGTTATAGCTGGGGCATTTACGCATACTGCAAGGTAAATTATAAAGCATTTTAATGGGTATTATCAATGTGTATCTTCATAATTGGGTATGGTTTTAGTCACATGTGGTGTGTTAAGAAAATGTACCATTTTTAGTTATAGTTTTTAATGCGCAATATTGTTCGGTTTTTATGTTCACAATTTAACTTATTATATTATGATAAGTGTGCACTAGAAATTACTACACTCTGCAATAGCTCCAGTAACTCAAAGGTGGGCGGGCGAGAGGTAATTTGATAATTGCTCATGTGCTAACGGCCCTTGTGTTTTCCATTCACAGAGGTAAAGTTAATATCCTATCCATTTACCACATTTTTTAAGAAATGTATAGATTGCGTTTTGTAAAAATAAAATTATTTCTGCGGACAGATCCGACAAGTGAGGCAATACTAAAAAGAGGGAAAATTCTCACTAAAACTATGGGAACTAATTTTAACCCAGCCCTAAACGGTAAGCGCAACCCCACAATTAACCCTAACTCCAACAAATGTTTAAAACTAATTCTAATGCTCTAATCTTCATTATAGTATGCACTTTTCCTACTTCCCTTCTCCTCCATTTAGTTTCCCCGGCAAGTGGTAGTGTCTTAACATAGTTTAGTCATGACCCGCAAAGCCATAGCGTGTTGTATTATTCCCCTGCTGGTAAATCATGATTTTGTGCAGGATCAATGGGGGGTATTCCCCAATCTTGTTACGGAAGTTCATAATTGATCACCACTATATTTAATATTTGTTGACTATTTTGATTACTTTTTTTTAACAACTGTTCTGTTTTCGCCCTTTTTCTGTTTCTTTGTTAATGCATTTTGGTATTTAAAATGTTATATTTGCGGTTATTTATAACTTTAAACCTGATTGCCAATCCTACTTGACAGACAAAAAATAGGTAAAAATGAAAAAAATAACTAAAAACTAAAACCTGATTGGCATTCCGGGGCGGCGCTGACGCTCCACGCGCCAGAAACCATGCAAGTCACTGTCTTGGAGGAGGCAGGTACAACGGTCAGTCCATCAGCACAGTGGTAGGAGATCTGAGAGCCAGGCAGGTACGTCGCGGCGGTTGGATAGTAGGCGAGATTGGGTGACACGGGCGGCGTGGTACAATTCAACGCTGAGCCTGCAAGGTTTTATGTTAATTAACGGTTGTGTGGCCGAATGGTTAGCCCGACCGACTTATAAACAGAAACCGATTTAAAAATTGGTCTTCGTGTAGACCCTTACAGGATTCGAAACTCACACCTGCACAAAGAACCAAAACAACGTAAATGCCTAATGTCGAGCAACGATTGTGTAGCCAAATGGTTAGAACGACCAATGTATACACAGAGTTTAAATCGAGAAAGAGTTTTTTTGTTTTGATTTCTGAGATTCAAACCTACTAAAACGGTTTGATTATAAACAAACGGTTGTGTTGTCGAGTGGTCACAATGATCTTTCAACGATTCACATACCTAGTTCTTTATAAAAACGCTCTTATTGACAAGACCATACTGGGTTCGAAACTTATCTCGGTAAAAAACCTATTTGGTTTGTCAGTTGTGGCGAATGATCATAACATCTGATTAAAGTACAGGTTCCTAAATAAAAACGGTCTCGATGACGAGCAGTTAATAAGTTTAAAACGTCGCCATCTAAAAAGTTTGACGTTAAGCACAAATTATTTATTTTTTTACTGTTTGGTGTTTGAGAAAAATATTATTTTGGAGTGCAAGGCGTAGTATTTTACTAATACTATAATCAAATTTAGACGTTTCGGCGTTTGATTTAAAGTGAAATAAATAATATTAATTCGGGGAAAACTTTTGCATAATAACAATAAGCACTCAACAAATAGTGCGCTGTTTACATTGGTCTTTTTGGTTTTCGCAGAACGGCCTGCAACTTAAGGTAAATGTCTAAACAATACCGAAAAGCGTGACAAAGAGTTTTATTCACCGGGTCAAGTTTTGAACCAGTAATTACACATTTTAAAATAAAATGCTATAAGTATTAGAACAGGGGTGGGCACCTTCTCTAGTCGGTGGGTCAGATGGAAAAATGAAGTTCTTAGTGGGCCGGATTATTACATATTGAATAATATTTAATATCTTAATTACAGGGTAGGGTTAGATAGTCTGCGGGCCGGTTAAAATCCTTTCAGAGGGGCCCGACCCGTGGACCGTTTATGTTGCTCATGTCTGTATTAGAGTTTCAGGCAAGACTCTAGTTCTGTCACCACATATCAACTCGTTATTGAAAACACTTCGGATCAAATAACATTTTGGTCACAACAACAACAGTATAATGATATATCAACTTTAAACAAAAAAGAAAATTTATTTAATGCGATGTCTGCGTTTATTAAAAAAACTTCTCAGTCGCTACCGAATACATGGACAATGCAATAACTTATAAACAGATTTCTATACACAAAAGCGAAATCAACCAATACAATTTTTGTAAAAAAAATCGTGGCTAAATTTCGATCCCATAATGGGCTCGTTCCGAAGACTGTTTTATTAAATATGCAGTGGTATATCTGTCGTGTTAACCATTCGACCACAAAACCTTGCAAGCCACGCCCAATTTGCATTTGCTTGCAATTACAAATGTCATTTAGCAGACGCCTTCAATACTGCGTTGCTGAAAGATTAGCGCGACCGACTTATACATAGAAAGTTCATATAAAACCAAACCTATCCATCAACCAAGTGGTACCGAGTTCAAAGCTCGCCATGGTATAAATATATTACTAGTAGCCTTGACAAATAGCATACTTACTGGCACTAAAACAGCTCAAAACAATCAAAACACAAAGCACTCCTAAAGGGCGCATCTTCGCACAGATTCTTCTTGTTCAATATGATTTATAAATATATACTCAAAGGGAAAGTCCTGAGAAAATAAAATTGTCAAGAGATCTTTCTACAACAGAGCTTCTTGCGTCTTCAAGCAAGTCTGCTCGTTCAATTGCTCCGCAGTATTTGGTCGATGAGCATATACGTTCTTATCTTTCTTTCTACGGAATGACGCTGCGCTGTTATATGTCAGAGCCGCCAATTCTCGCCTGGCTTGAGCGTACAGGATCTCCGTCATATTAAAATAACAAAACCATCGCTATACGTTACAATAGTTGCATCACTTGCACGACATTTGTACCCAAATTTCGTCGAAATGTTTTCTGTGATTAGTAGATTAAAAGTTTGCTCAATAGTTTTTACTCTACGTCGTTCGTATAGACGTAATTGGTTATAGGTTACGCCCCTCTGAATCGGTGGTCTGTTTACTGATTTTTTAAAAACCACCACATGGGTTACTAACCATGTATTAAATCCTACATTTTGGGGCAGAATTTTTTTCAATCAAATTGAATTCAATTTATGTTTTTTGTTTGGATAGCCTACATCATTAGGTTAAATTCTATTCAATTCTAAACTCCTAAAGGAAGCTATGTTCATTGTCATGTCGAAGTTCTAAAAACGGGGGTATGCATTTTTATTAATGTTAAGCAAAATACGAATAACCGGCTTGGACCGCGAAAACCGAGTTTTGTATCTTTTTAGCAGTAAAATTATGCATAAAACTCACTAGTTTAATTGTCACCGATTAAAATTCCTAGTTTTTAGCACTTGCGTTTTTTTAACATTATAAAACTGAGAGTTGTTTACATTGCGTTGTTTATAGTATAATGGTATTCTGTACAAAAATGAATTAGGAACAAGCGCCAATTTTTCTTTGTTTATTTTTAATACTTGCTTGTATACTCTTTTGCAGCCTGGCTATTTGCTCTGCGAACGCAGCAATAGAGCCTTGTTACGTCATATTTAAAACAGTGCGCAATGCATATACGTTGTTTCGCGGGTCGCGCCGTTTGCACAACCTTATTTAAATTAATTACTCTATAATGTTGAGTTTTAAATGAATAGTCCTTAATATTATAAAAAATCGTGTTACACTAGTATACTTCAGTTTAGCATGTGGCCATTTTAATCAGAAAAAAACGAAAGCGGGGAAAAAGGACGGAAAAAAACTGCACACTTAAATTAATATAAGAGAATAAAAGTTAGTTTTAAACATGCTGGGATTCGAGGTAGGGTTAGTTATTTTCGTTGACAATATAAATCCTAAACTGCACATAACGCTTTTCGGAAAAACCCAGCGTTCTAACGATAACACAATTCTTTTCAGTAATATAATGCATTTTAGCAATAACAATAATATTCTGCTAAAGAATGGAATTTAATAAACATAAACAATAGAAACGAGAAAGGAAATTAATTGTCTTTCCGGTTCAGGAGCCTATACGTATTTCGTGGTTTATTTAATTGCATTACATACACAAAAACAATAAGAAAGGCTTGGCCTGAACCAAAGTCCTGTGTACCTGAAATGAAACCGAAGTCCTATGGCCTAAAATGAATTTTGTGAACCAGGTAAAAGGAAAAAACATATGTTGCAGCGTGCACGGCTGCACGAAAAGTGGCCTTGACGTTATCTGTAGGCTACATAAAAATGTCCGTAAGCCATAGTTTGCCTTCCCCTGATGATGCCCAATTAAGCAAGGGCAGTTTCTTCTTTACTTTTTGTCTTATAATAAATATTAAATAATCACAAGTGAGCATCAAATACCGTCTAAGCTCTTTAAAATATTGTTACATTTAGCTCTCAAAACTTCATACAAGAACTTAATCACTTCAGTGATTTGGGGCTAAGGATAAGATAGAATATTCATGTTTATCCCCGTGAATGGGAAAACCAAGAGGGTTAACACATGGGCAATCGTCAGATCACCTTGAGCCCACCGTCGGTTGGTCGGGTTACCGGAGCTATTTGACTGTGCTGTGTATAATAGACACGTTTCTTTAACTTGGTAGAACCCACTAATCCGTTGGGTTCAGGCAATGTCCGTTAAGTGCGTCGTCCAAGGACACAACCGAATACCTAGCGACCAGTTTCGTATCTGCAACCTTTCGGTTGAAAGGCGACGCACTTAACCGCCAAACTAACCGGCCGGACTAACACACGGACGTTGAATTTTATGAACTATTACGACTAACATTTGGTATTTTACCTTGATTTCTTAAAAGTGCACAATAAAGCCATAAAAATTTCCCTAACAGGGCACCGGGCCATCAAGTTACGCTTGAGTGATTAAAAATGATGCAGAAGTACACGTGTTGCAACGTTCTAAATTGTGATTGGTCGGTTTTTCACAACATGAATATGCGTATGTGTGGCGAGCGTTCAGGTGTAAAAGGCACCACCTGCTAAATTTTGATTTTGTACCGGTCAATGTTAACAGGCGTTAATCAGTTAGACAGTATAGACACCGACGTTGTAATGAGCAGATAACTTCGATGGATTCTTGAAACCGATATAATCGGCATAGAAGATAATTTGCTTTAAATGAATTACATGCCAGTTTTATGTATGTGATAACGCATATAGAAACAATTTTTATTTTATTAAAAGCTTATTATAACTCTGCAAGAATAGGTCAAAAAATGGTATGGATATATTTTAAATCGTTAGTGAGTCGACTTTAAGCAGTAAAGTTATTCCATTAGAACTTACAATAAAGTTGGTTGTGTCGTTTTGTTTTTAGGAAATGCTGTAAAATGTATGATATACAAAATTCGGTATAGGCAGTATTACTGAATGGTATTGTAAACATCATAACAGCTATCCAGTCCATTGGTATAAATCAAATCAAACTTATTTATTTGTTAAATGCACAGAAAAATAATAAACAATATTAAAATAAATTATTCTGAAGTTTACGAGAAACCGTATGGTTATTGAAGCAGGTGCCATAATAAGAGTATACCAAAACTTAACGAAAAAATAAGAAAATGTATGATAATGGAATGAAAACTTCATAAATTTCATCGTATTTAACACATTGTAGTAGCACAGAGTGCATTATAAAAACTGTCGATTACTCATTTTGAAGAGGACCTGGTCTTTCGGGTCCCTTTATTTTTTACAGGTCTGTTAGGTCCAGCGCTAGGTTCAGTGCCCGGCCCTAAACACGAATTCTAACCTTGCACTAAACACGAATCTCAACACCAGAACTAACCCTAACTCCAACCCCATGTTTAAAACTAACTCTAGCGGACCTGTACAAAATAGAGGGACCGGCTCTTTCCTATCCCTGGGGATAAACCATAGATGTAACCTTTCCATATACATTAAATCCCTGATACTGTTTAGCAATTTTTAAAATAGAATCTGCTTGTGTTGAAGCCTCTTGTAAGAATGAATCGGTGGAAAAATGTTTTGTTACTAATCACTCTTGGACTACTGTTCACAACGAGTTTCACAAGAGCAGATGATGATAGTGATGAAGATGATGATGATTCAGGTTTGAAACTTTCATCCTCTATAGTAGTTTAGTAGTGTTACCAATTTGAAGGATCGTGTCTATCATGCACAACACACTGCAATAGCTCCCGTAACCCGACGGTGGACGCGAGATGATCTGATAATTGTCCGTGTGTTTACCCCCTTGGTTTTCCCATTAACGGGGATAAACATAAATATCCTATCCTTATATTGGCATTTAAAACAATGAAGTCAATTGAACTACACAGAGGAAGAAGAGTCTACAAATACTGAACCAGAAAAAGAAAATGGAGTTTATGTTTTGACCGACGATAATTTCAATTCCTTCATTGAGGACAAGGAGGTCGTTCTACTCGAATTCTATGCACCGTGGTGTGGACACTGCAAGTCCTTTGCTCCCACGTATGAGAAAATCGCCCAGGTCAGTATTTTTTCTGTGTGTGTCTTCCAAGACCAGTCTTATTTCTGTGTGTGTCATGGCGAGTCAGTGTTATTTCTGTGTGGTGCTTCGGTTGGTTGTCGGATATGTGGTCAGTAAACCGAAAGTGGGTGATGCAAGCATTAGGTGTCAGTTGTTAAAGGCTCAGTCTTTGCTTACAAGGTCTATGATGTAATCAGGATAGAATAGGATATTCATGTTTATCCCCGTGAATGGGAAAACCAAGGGGTTTAACACAGTCAATCGTCATTTTGCTGTGTGTGCTTTGGTTGGTTGTCTGATAGTCAGTTATAGACAAGTAGGTGATGCAAGCATTAGTTGTCAGTTGTTAAAGGCTCCCGTCTTTGCTTACAAAGTTGTATGTAATCAGTATGGGGAATTCCCTTATCCCCAGCAAGTGTCTTATTGAAAAAGGTTAAAACACTGTAAAAATATACAATCATTTTTATATAATCCAACACATTATGTTGTACCCTTGATCATCACTGGTTTTAACTCATTGTAAAAGTATTATCATCCCTAAAATACTATAAGGTACAATAACTGTTTTAAACTTAATACCCAATAATGCATATAATTCTTAGTACATTATTAAAATATGATTTTAAACCCTTTATTTTATTAGGCATTGGAAGGCAAAGTACCGGTTTGTAAAATCGATGCCACCGAGAGTAAAGACCTGGGTTCGAGGTACGGTGTGACTGGCTACCCTACAGTGAAAATCCTCAAGAAAGTAGATGGCGAGCACCAAGCTATAGCATACGATGGAGCCCGTTCTGAAGAAGGTGAGTTAACAAATCCAGTTGTCTGGATAGGGGTGTACGACGGGCAACACTAAAGGGAGGGAAAGCGGGAAGGAGGGAAACTGCACAGTAAAATTACGGAAACTAATTTAAAACCTGTCCTTAACACTAATTTCAACCCCAGAACTAACCCTAACTCCAACCCCATTTTTAAAACTGACTCTAATGTCATAATCTTTATTTTAGTGTGCAGTTTCCCTCCTTTCTGCTTAGTAATAAATGTCCATTGTATCTTCAGCCGTCGTCGCCAAAGTGATGGAGCTTTCTGACCCCGACTGGAAACCTCCACCGGAGGCAGTATTGACCCTGACAACCGCAAATTTTGACAAAATCGTTAACAACGCCGATATTATTCTGGTCGAGTTCTACGCGCCATGGTGTGGCCACTGCAAGAAACTGGCACCGGAGTATGAAGCCGCGGCACAGGAACTGCAGAAGAGGGTGCCACCTATTCCTCTTGCGAAGGTGGGTTCATTTCTAAAGTTGTAACTTCAATGGTAAGCATATACACAAATTACCCCCGAAACCCCAAATTATAAAAACATTCCCAAATTCACCCCTATTCTCACCCAGGTTGATGCTACGGAGGAGTCGAGCTTGGGTACCAGGTTTGACGTGTCGGGTTACCCCACCTTAAAACTATTCCGACGGGGAAGAGCATACGAGTATGGGGGTGGTCGGGATAAGCCAGGTGGGTGGTGCATTTTAATTTGAATCTTAAGATCTATCAAGAAGTTTGTGAGATTACAGTAAATTGTTCAATGTCTCGTATATGATTGCTTAATTCTTACACATAGTTTTTTTACATTTTACATAACCGATAATTGATAGTTACCAACTTCTCTGGAGATCTATTAAGAATCCTGTGAAATTGCAATAACTTGTTCAATGTATATTTCGTATATGATTATTAATTCTTACATCATACTTTTTTACCTAACCGATAATTGATTAATGAATTCTAACTTGATTTGGATTCTAGAAAATATAGTGAAATATCAGTAACAAGGCTAAAAATGTCAATTGATTATTCCCTTTAAGGTTTTTGTTACCTTCTTGCGTTACTAGTCGGGTCAAAATTGTCATTATGGTTTCTAGTGACATACTGGTATCAAGACTAAAAGTTGTCGTCGGATTTCTCTAGATATTGAATGTTTTGTTTATCTCTCTTTTTTTGTTTTTGCTACCGTTGGATCAAATAAAACAGTTTGAGTTTAAAACCATATCAATTGTTTTTTTGACCTTTTGTACTGGTGTAAACACTGGTTGTCAAACTAAACTTTTAAATTTAAACCCTATCAGTCATAAAAAATTATTTTTCATCCAGGCATCGTCAACTACATGTTGGAGCAGAGCAAGCCACCATCCACGAGTGTGGGATCGGTGAAATCGATGCGCAACATCCTCCACCACTCCTCCGATGTCACCATCGTTGGATGCTTTGCTGGCGACGAGGATTCAAATCTGGAGATTTATCAAGAAGCTGGTGAGATTGCAATGAATTGTTCGATTTTGTCCGACCGGTTAGTCTGGTAGTTTGTTGCGGCGCCTTTTAATCAAAAGATTGCAGGTTCTGAACTGGTTGCTTGCTAGTCGGTTGTGTCCTTGGTCAAGGCAACGGTAATTGCCTGAACCCAGCGGATTAATGGGTTCTACCAAAGCAAGGTGATCTGACGATTGCCTGTGTACTAACTGTGTACTAGGGCAAAAAATAAATAAACTCAAACTAAAACAAAGGTATATTCCTCTCAATTCCACCAACTCCCTTCTCCCCCCAGGAAACAGCCTACGATCGGAGTACACATTCCACCACACGTTCGAGGCCGATGTGATGACTGAGATCGGATGTCAATCCGGCGAAATTGTTCTTTTCCATCCGGAACGCTTCCATTCCAAGTACGAGAAGAAAAGCTACAAATATGCTGTTTCCGTGAGTTGTTTATACTAAATTTGAATTACTATATATGATGAAAATTATATGATATATATGATGAAAATTATATCATATATATGATGAAAATAATATCATATATATGATGAAAATAAGTAATTACTATATATGATTAAATTTTATGATATATATGATGAAATATATGATAAAGGACAAAGCAGTCAAACATGGCAGTGAGTGAGTGAATATGATGTTACGATGAGTTACTCACGCTAAATAGAATTTAACTCTTACGAAAATTTCAACCGTGGGAGTTAGTGAAACAAGTTTTTTGAAACCGGAAAAATGTAAAAGTTTTAAAACATGGGTGTTGAAACAAGTTAAAAGAAATGTGGTATGTTTTGGCATGGATGCGTGTCTTACTGTTTGAAGAAACATAATATCACTGTACAATCTTGAATAGGCAGTATATACGTTGTTGGAACCCAACTATTGGCATGGAATTTATATATATATATATATATAGGCTAATAATTAAATATATTTATTCTTAGACACATAATGATTGGCCTTATATGTGTAATTTAAAAAATAAAAGCCAATTTTTTTATAATTTTGTGTTGTGTTAATATAAAAATGGGGCTAAAATATAAATCTTTTGGGGGGTTTACATAGCATTTCCCATTAAAATAAAGCTTAAATGGTGTCTAAAAACAACTATTAAACAGGCAAGTACTAAGAAAGAAGATCTCGGGAAGTTCTACTCTGCCCACTCGGTGCCGCTAGTAGGACAACGAACCAAAGACAACAAGGACAAGCGATACGGAAAGCGACCGTTGGTCGTTGTTTATTATGGTGTCGACTTCAGTTTCGATTACAGGTGATTTTTAACAGTTTTTGGAATCTCTGTTGACAAACACATTTGTAGATACTTTGTACTCCATATGTGGAATTTTTCGTCTATGGGGGTCTATGAAAAATCCGCATTTAACCCAGTCTGGGGATTGTTTGTCTATGGATAAATACTTGTGCTGATAAAAAAAATGTTAATAAAGATAAAATATATAAAACTTTTTTATTTGGTAATTATTAATGTTGTATAAGTGATGTTTTCTTGTGTGTCATGGGTGTACACTGTACATGCCTTTTTTTGATATCATAAAAAGAGAGAATCAATACATGCAACACCGCACATTTTAACCATATTTCGGCCGATATTTCCAATGCACTACTAAATACCTGTGTTTTCCTCTGGTTTCATGATATTTTAACCCAGTGGCAGCTGGTAGGTTACAAATGTTTAAACTTTAAACTTTTTAACCCAGAAAAGCAACCCAAGTTTGGCGAAACAAAGTGTTGGAAGTCGCCAACGATCTGCGGAAAGTCAACTTTGCGATCGCCAATGAAGATGATTTCCCAGGTTTGTCAGTTGTGGGAATGTTGTTTGCCCAATGCCATAAATATTTTAGATTATGTTTAAATATTTTAACTTTTGTATATAGTTGCATGGAAAAATAACTTGTGTAAAATGATATTAAAATGATTTACAGTAACTGTGTAAAATGATTTACAGTAACTGATTTACAGTGATTTACAGTGATGTGTAAAATGATTTACAGTAACTCAGCTCCTTTTGGGAATATGTGGATATAAATAAAATAAACTTCAGTAATTGAAAAATTTTATTCATGACAGCCTGGGGCGCTGGAGTAATGGACCTTCTATGGCCTAAATTTCTGGTCCAGGGACTACCACCCCCTAATACTAATGAATAAAAAATTCAGGCATACAAAACAGTGTTGATTAAAAACATTCTTTTAGTTACAAGTTTAGTTACTTTTAGTAAAAAAATTGGATCAAAAAGTCTTCTTCCGCAGAGGAATTAAAGAGAGTGGGGCTGGAGGATTCCCCAGAAGAGATCAACGTGATCGCGTACGATGATGACGACCGGAAGTTTCCCATGGAACCGAACGATGAGTTTGATGCAGAGGCTCTTCGCGAGTTTGTGGATGAATTCCTTGCAGGTGGGGTCTGTTGTTTTTAGAATGAGTGGTTATGTTCATGGATTGGGTAAGAACGTGGATTCGGGTGTTTATAATTATCCCTAGTAGTTATTAACCCATTTTTATGTTTGTAATTTCCCACCCCCACGTTTGTTTATGTTCAATCCCCAAATCTCCGTTCCTAAATTTGTTTATCCCATGTTCTCATTACCTCCTGACGAACGAAAAATCAAAATGCGACGGTTACGTTCTGCAAGTTAGCTAATCTGTTGTCGGGTAAAAGGTTGGTGGATCAAAACCACCTGATAGCTAGAGGTGGTTTCCTTCTGCATTGCATTTACCTGACGTTACATTAACCAAGTGGTTTAGTTTATTTTGGTCGTACAAGATCGGTAGTAAAGTATCCAAAAATCCAACATTTACAACACTTTGCAAAACTACCGGTAACCCAAATGTAAACAAACGTTAATCTTGTGATTAACTATCTATCATGCTGTTTGTTGGCCAACTCTTCGCGATAAACCTGTCATATAGGATAGGATATGACATATAATATTCATGTTTATCCCCGTTAATGGGAAAACGCAAGGAGTGCACAGGGGTAATCGTCAGATAACCCAGTGCCCACCGTCAAAGGTTACCGTAGCTTTTTTAGTGTATTGTGTTGTGTATGATTGAGACATTCCTTTGCTAAAACCTATTGGTACCAGCATCATAAACGATATATTTCCAGGCAAACTGAAACCCAAGATCAAATCTGCCCCGAAACCGAAGAAAAACAATGGCCCCGTGAAAGTGGTGGTTGGTGATACGTTCAACGAGCTTGTCCTCGGAAAGAAGAACGTTTTGATCGAGTTCTACGCTCCATGGTGCGGACATTGCAAGAAACTCGAACCCGTGTTCAAGAAGTTGGGCAAGAAACTGAAGGTATGTGGGGAGGCTTAATGATGGATGATAGAATCTGATAGGGTATATATGTTTATTCCTGTGAATAAGAAAACGAAGGGGGTTAACACATGGGCAGATTACCTCACGCTCATCGTCGGGTTACCGGAGCTATTACAGTGTGTTGTATATGATAGACACGTTCCTTCAATTTGGTAAAACCCAATAATCCGCTGGCTTCAAGCAATGTCCGTAAAGTGCCTTGCCCAAGGACACAACCGACTAGCTGGCGACCAGTTTCGCACCTGCGACCTTTCGATTGAAAGACGACGCACTTGATGAAGGATAGGACATATGACATTATTGAAAGTATGCATGTCGCTTAAGGTAACGTTCTACATCAGCGCCCACTTTAACCCCTTATTACTCTTAATGGCTCACAGTGACCCCTCATTACCCCTATGGCCCACAGTTGCCCCTTACTACTGTTGTGCCCCACAGTGATTAAACCACTTGGTTAATGCCCGTTTCATCAGCGCCCACTTTAACATCTACAATGCACAAGCTTTACAAACAGACGTAATTTTTTATTTTTTGTCGTAATTAGAAATCGTTTTTACTTCGCAATGTTAACCATCTTTTGAATTCCCAGGGAAACGACAAAGTGGTTATAGCGAAGATGGACGCTACAGCGAACGACATCCCGCATTCCGCCTACAAAGCTGAAGGATTCCCCACACTGTACTGGGCGCCAGAGGGCGACAAAGATCATCCGGTGAAATACGACGGCGGCCGAGAGCTCGACGACCTTGTCAAATACGTGAACGAGAAAACGGCTGTGAAAGACGAGCTTTAAGGGAATTCCCCTTACCCATAGGGTCTACGCCCCCGTAAAGTTTCAGTTAATGTGCACTTTTATTTTAAGAAAACTTAACTGAATTTAAGAACTAAAAATGGTGATATCACTCAAAACCTGCAATAATGTGCCTATATTTCCAATTCCTGGCGTAAGTCCAGCCAAATTACACCTCTTAGCGTTTCCAAAGCACTCTATTCCACTATCGCGTTGCTCATACAAACCATGTTACTTTTTAAATTTCTAAAACACCCGAATCGTATTACACAGATGAAGCAATTGTGCAGTGTTTAGTTGCGTACTTTTCTGGAAGTTTCTCTCCCATGCCAAACCAATTGTAGCCTATTGTAAAACGCAATACAATTTATTTAAGTTGCGTTTGTCGTTTATACTTATAGGACTATATTTTAGGATAAGATGATAAGATATTCGTGTTTATCTCCGTGAATAGGAAAACTAAAGGAGTTAACACACGGGTAATCGTCAGATCACTTCGCGCCCATCGTCTGGTTTCCGGAGCTATTGCTGTGTGTTGTGGATGATATACATATTCCTTTAATTTGGTGGAACCCATTAATCTGCTAGGTTCAGGAAATGTTCGTTAAGTGCCTTGCTCAAGGACACAACCGACTACCTAGTGACCAGTTTCGAACCTGTAACCTTTCGGTGGACTAACCGGTCGGATAAGATACTACTTTTGCCTAGCGTAGGCATATCAAGATTGTCCCAATTAACACTGATCATCAAATAACACACAAATGATCTGTAGTTTGACAATCCAAAAGTTTCTTGAATTAAGTATTATTCGAACGAGTCTTAAACAATTACGATTTGAGTTAATTAACGGGAATAATTAGTTTTGGTTCGACAGAATAGTATGGTGGTTTAGTGCGTCGTCTTTTAGTCCAAGGGTTGTAGGTGCGAAACTGGTTGCTAGTTAGCCTGTTGTGTCCTTGGGCAATGCATTCAACGGACATTGCCTGAGCCCAGCGGATTAATGGGTTCCACCAAATTAAAGGAACGTGTAAATCATACACAACACGCTGCAATAGCTCTGTGGAGCTCGCTATTGTTAAAGTTTATTTATCGTCGTCGTTAGCTGCTGGGTTGAAGCTTAACCTGACGTTCTGGCGAGCCGCGCTGTGATCGAGGTTATCCTTCGATTCACTGGACGCTTTAAACCACATAACGCTGCCTCCGTCTAATACTCTTGGTTTCGGAATCTAAGTCAAAGTCTCAGCATAAAGTTTATTCTCCATCTTAAACGCACACGTCATTCAGTCATAGATTCAGTATTCTAGTTAGTTTCGTTTTCGTTATATATTCTTATCAACCACAATCGGTTATATAGGACGTGGATAGAAAAGTGCTCTGGGGCAATACAAAGCCACCAGACAGAACTTTTTAATTGTTCTGTGAAAATTACTCTTAACTGTTTACAAGCGGAGAATAACATGTCAAAAACGATAATACACGCGGGAAGCAGCCAATAAAACAATTAAAACACGTATAAGCTGACGTTGTCTTTTCCGTCGTCGAACAGACGCTATACATATTTTAATATACATAAAAGTATAAACTTGCGGATGCAACAACACTTCCTTTTTTCCACGTTTTTTTAACTTTTGAATAATATAAACAAGATCACGTTGTGCATCCCGGAAGTTCAGGCGAAATGATCGTTGAATTGATCGGTCCACGATTCCACACAGTCTTGAAAATTTGACATGGTAATTTCTGCAAATACTAGGAACATGGTTGGGAAAAAATACAGGGCTATACAATTAATTGTGCATAACGGTTTGGTGCATTGTATGTGAGTGTGGAAGTGTGATATAAATGTAAAAATATAGTGAATGTGTTGCAAATTCTCGTGTGAGAATTTCCCACAATCATTATATTAATTGCACCGGTTGCACAAGAGAACAACGCACTGATCGTCACGACAAACGTCATATAACGCGGACGCCCTGTTTTATTGCATTCGCGCCCATTGTCACTTAAAGTATAAATTGCCGTCTTTTGTATTTACACATCAGTCCACTTTGGACTCACAGATAGTTCTTTTCAGAACTGACTACCATTTATTTGCCGTGAAATGGCAAATCTCATGCCCGTTCGTGTTTCCTTACCTGACCGTTGCGCGAGTCATGAATAAATACGACTTTAACCTTTAGCGTATCTTTGATCGCGAGAGTCGAAACGGTAAGGAACCGACAAATGTGTCGTCTTATATTAGGGTAGCAACGCCACGACTTGCATATACCATAAGCCCTTTTCAAATATGTGCCAGCAAATTAAATCAAAACCGAGCGTCCGGTGGCTCGTGTCAGACGGGGAATAAAAAAAAACAAAGTGAACAGTCAAACGAAGAAACAAATTAACGAGCGACCTGTCATATAGGTTTTACGACTCGAATTGAATAACGGAAATAAACTCACTCGGGAGTATTTCTATAGCAATAGACAAAAGCAATTAAACATATGCCGTATAACGTCATTAAACTGTGCGATGTTTGTAAAATCCTGTTTTACACCCGAAACATATTCGGAACATCCGACACATTGACTGAGAGGCGATTAGACAATTAGACATCGCATATTACACGCGGCGCGATTACCATAGCTATACAGAAGTATGCTGGTATGTTTCAATAAGCTGTTTGACATTTGATAGACGTCGTAAGGCGTAGGCCTATACGCCCACCTATTTCCACAGGCTGAGCGTTAACACTACGGTCGTGGGGCAATTAATAGACTTGGCCCGAGAAGAAACAATAATATGACGCGGTGAGAACTAGTATAACCGCGAGAACGACGCGCATCGTTTGCGCAAAAGAACAATTAGACGAAGCGAGTGATGCCTCGTAGGCTATATCACTGAAAAGGCCCATAGGGGGGGGGGGGGGGGGGGGG
>CH002018.1:838870-850361 GCA_000149265.1 Ciona savignyi
TCTTCTTCGACGATGCATTGAACTTGAGTTGAATAGAGAGCGTTGTCTTGGTGAATGGTTGCCAACATCGTCCAGCGAAATCGGGGCGTTTTGTACTTGCTTCTTAAAGTTGATTTGACGGTGCTTTTTAAAACTGCTAGCTGTGTCTTTCAGATTTCTTGTCGACGTATCGACTCGATGAAAATACACATCCCGTGCACAATGGAGATGACTTGAGACTTAATTGACCGAATCGTCGTTGCGAATGAAATTGAAACTTCGAATTGAAGTTCACGTCGAAAATTGTCCGCTTGTTTTGGTCTTCTTCAATACAAGATTGGGCCACACACTCTTCTCGAGAAAGTTGCGCGTTCAATCACGTCGGGGTCACCAATGTGGAGCTCGCTATTGTTAAAGTTTATTTATCGTCGTCGTTAGCTGCTGGGTTGAAGCTAAACCTTTCGTTCTAGCGAGCCGCGCTGTGATCGAGGTTATCCTTCGATTCACTGGACGCTTTAAACCACATAACGCTGCCTCCGTCTAATACTCTTGGTTTCGGAATCTAAGTCAAAGTCTCAGCATAAAGTTTATTCTCCATCTTAAACGCACACGTCATTCAGTCATAGATTCAGTATTCTAGTTAGTTTCGTTTTCGTTATATATTCTTATCAACCACAATCGGTTATATAGGACGTGGATAGAAAAGTGCTCTGGGGCAATACAAAGCCACCAGACAGAACTTTTTAATTGTTCTGTGAAAATTACTCTTAACTGTTTACAAGCGGAGAATAACATGTCAAAAAACGATAATACACGCGGGAAGCAGCCAATAAAACAATTAAAACACGTATAAGCTGACGTTGTCTTTTCCGTCGTCGAACAGGCGCTATACATATTTTAATATACATAAAAGTATAAACTTGCGGATGCAACAACAATTGTAGCGGCTGCTTATTATGGGTCCCATTTGAAAAAATGGGACACATATTGTTTTTGTCCGTTTTTTTTTTTTCTTTTTTTTTTTTTCTTTTTTTTCTTCGTCAAACGCTTGACAGGCATGGCATGGCGCCCCGACATCTACCAGAAGGAATAATGGAATCGCAATGAAACTTGGTGATTTTTTAGACAACATGGTCTAGATATGCAGAAACCAAAATTTTGGGTAATAAATTTAGGGGAATTCCCCTTGGACGTTAAAAACCAAAATGGTCATTTTTTCTAAAAAATTAGCTTTTTAGGCCATAGCGCTTGTACGGCTGCTCCAATTTAAATCAAATTTGGTGGAATGTTAGTACACTAGTCACTGATTTACCACTTAAAAGAAATAAAAAAATTACCTAGGAAAATACCTTAAAAATTAAACTTTTGCTGTTAAATGATAATTGTGACAGGCATGCCATGTCGCCCCGACATCTACCAGAAGGGTTAATGGAATCTCAATGAAACTTTGTTATTTGTTGAACAACATGGTCTAGATATGCAGAAACCAAAATTTTGGGTGATAATTTTAGGGGAATTCCCCTGAGACGTTAAAAACCAAAACGGTATTTATTTCTAAAAAAATAGCTTTTTTGGGCATAGCGCTTAAACAACTGCTCCAATTTTAATCAGATTTGGTAGAATGTAAGGGCATTAGTCATTGATTTAACAATTAGAAAAAATAAAAAAAATATCTAGGGAAATACCCTAAAAAATAAGATTTTGTTCTCAAATCATGATTGTGACAGGCATGGCATGTCGCCCCGACATCTACCAGAACGAATAATAAAATAGTAATAAAGCTGTGTTATTTGTTAGACAACACGGTCTAGATACGCAGGAGCAAAATTGTGGGTGATAAATCTAGGGGAACTCCCCGGAGACGTTAAAATCCAAAACGGTTATTTTTCTAAAAAATTAGCTTTTCGGAACATAGCGTTTAATCGGCTGCTCTAATTTTGATCAGAGTTGGTGAAATGCTAGATCGTTAGCCACCCTGTGTCACTTAAAAGAAAGAAAACATTTACTTAGGTTAACTCCCTTAAAAACGAAGATATGTTCCTGACTCATGATTGTGACAAGCATGCCACATTGCACTGACATCTCCAACAAGGATTCGTCAAATCGGATTAAAACTTAAAAATTAATAGTTAACATGACCCACATATGTAAAAACATAAACTTTAATTTACCCAAGCCCCATGGGGAAATCCCCGAAACCATGAAAACTAAATCGAACTATTTTAGGAATTTAGCATAATTTCAATACAGCACTTATAAAAAGCTTTAATTTAAAACATTTGTGATAAAATCTTTGTAAATCTATCACGATTGTTCTTTTTTTCCTACACATAGAGAAGAAGTTTGGTTTAATAACTATGGGACCCATGAGTTTATGCTTGCAGAAACAATAACTACATACACAGTGTATAAAATACAAAATGTGGTTAGGGACCCTGTAGCATGAATATATGGCATACAACATGTGATTTACAAATAGTGGTGGTTAAACACGTGGTTGACACTCTCTAGTTGAATATAATATCTAATTTGACTTTACAAGGGAGACGGGTAGCAGTTTAGCTTTATTATTCATATTTGACTCCGATAACGCAACGGTACAATTACAATAATACATAAGCATAACCGGCTACGTAGTTTTATAAATGGGGACGGGCTGTAGGGTACGTTAAGCGTATTCCCGCCCTCGAGGCCACAAGATCCTAGGCTATACATACTGTGGATTTGGAACACAGTGCTGTAAGCCTAGACAACTCCGTGTCTCTCTCTCTCTGATGAAATGATGTCTTTTATATGCCATTTGGCTCCAAGGAAAAAATGCGATGCAGAATATCTAAAAACGCACAATAGATTATTTTTGCGCTCGATACAATGGATTATCTCCGCACGTTGAATTTAGAAGATGCGTTGATCGCATCGTGAATTTAGACCGTCCATCATCATTTAGCGATTTCTTTTGTTCCTTGTAGTTTTCTTGGAACGATTTAGCCAACAGCCAATTATGTCGGTACGACAGCTCCGGTAACCCTTGGTTGTTAACTCCTGTTAACGGGGATAAACATGAATGCTTTACTAATTACGATTTCAGTTAATTGACGAGAATTAGTTTTATTTTCTGTAAGATATTATTTTGCGAAGTTTGAAAAATTTTAATAAAAACGCGTTTTTTAACCCATTTGTATATTTTCTAATAAAAACTAAAAATACTTTTTCAAAAATATTTATAACCATTTCTTTTATGATTGAATTAAAGAAATATAAAATACGGCAAATCAACAGTCGGTGAAATACTTCAATAAAAAATGGGGAAAAAACAAAACGGAAATTAGGTGTGACCGTAAAAAATGATTTTAACATTTAAGCATTAAATGGCAAGACCTAAGAAACCGTGCAGTAAGGGACAATGTGCCTTTCCTTCCGATTACGTCACTGAAAATAAAAAGGTGGTGAGATAAGGCTGTCACTATATATCATCAAAATAATCAACTGATTATGTGGTTACAGAACAATAGGGGTTCAACGAAGGTGCTCACAGTTCACGTCAGCACAATTCAACTCCGTTTACATTGTAGCAACGGGGTACAAACATAGGGAATACACAGGTCAGTTTCTTTGTTGTTTGAATCGGGTATCATATAAACCCATGTTATAAAGGCGGGGCCTTTGAATGAACACTTATTTCACAGATCGTATTTCTTTCGTATCACTGGACACTGTTTGGTCCTGGTCCGCTGTACACAGCAACATATGGATTAAACTTATCATAGATTGAATTGAAAAGGATACCAGTATTTATTTCAGGGACTTAAAAGCACAAGTTATAACTTGGTGTTATAACACCAGAAGTTTTGTGCAGAACGTATAGTTATCGAAGCTATTGCAATGTGCTGAATATAATAAGACATTGCCACAGTTAAACCATTTTGTTCAGGTATTATCTAAATCAACATTAGTAAATATAAGTTAGGTCTGTCAAATAAATTGATAAGAAAATGTTTATATAGTGAAAATAGTTGGTCGTTAACGATTTAAAATGATAAACTTAAGAACTCCATACATTGCTCTATTTATTGTCCAGAACGTCGCTGTAAGGTAAGTTTAGATATCTTATGCTAACACTAAATGTGTGTAGACGTATTCTGAAAATAAACGTTTGCAGCTATATATATATATAAAGTATGGGCGCACCAAAAAGTATATATGCGTTTATAGGGCACAACGGACTAAACAGATTCCATTGCTCCAACTGACTGTTATTACCGACAGTAAAATACATCACATTAGTCGACAGTACATCAGTCCACAGTAGGCTACAGTACATTAATAGAGTTTTGTTTATTCATTTCCGCAAGATCCGGTAACCCGACGGTGGGCGCGAGGTGATTTGACAATTACGGGGGTAAACGTGACTATTCTATCATATCCTAAACAGGACATAAGGGACAGCAAAATTGTTAAAACACGTCATTAAAGAAAAGGGAATATACATATTATATATAGCAGACATCCAAACCTTGGCGAGAATAAACTTTAAATGTACCCAGCTTCGCATTCGATCAGACCCTGGTAGCGTCGGCAGTGGGCAGCGAAGTAGTTGATGCAACTATCCAAAAAATCCACGATTCAGGAATTTTTACCTCCGATTACGACTTCCTGAGAAGAATAGCGTACGCCGAGACACGATTCGGCGAACTTGGCTTGCCTGTATACGAACACGGAGGGCTTTGGCAGGTACACTGTAAACTGATATAATTTATTTAGATTACATTTTAGTAAAGCTGTTCTCTACGAGTTTGTTTATTCATAGTGGTTCATTTGTACCTTTCCTGGTTTCGTACTCGTAACCATTGAAGCAGACAGTAGGTGTTGGTCGGTGTTTCGTAGTGTACATTTTTTTCGCTTACTTAGGGTTGTAATGAAGGGTTATAATCGGTGATGGGATTCAAGAGGTTCGCAAGGGTTCGGTCGAACCCGTTTTTTGAAAGTCGGAATAATCACCGATCCGATTACAGACGTTAGACCTTTTAGGGAACCTGTTGTTAGTAAGTATGATACAAAAAGAGAACCTGTTCTTGAAATGTTGAATCCCATCACTGGTTATAATAACTATTTTTAGATCCGAAGAAATAATCAAATTTATCAACAGATTGACAGCACTATACAACAAGCATTGATCACTTCTACAACAATAGCTGCCGATTTGGAATCTGTACGAACCTTGTTTGGGTTGCCTGAGTTTCTTGCTTCTGGTAGTTACGAGTAAGTTGCTGAACTCCCCTTAATATGGTTATATTGCATAAATAATCGCATAGGAGTAAACAGACGGCAACCAACTGCCCACTCTGTGACACGAGCTCTTTATAAAGACACCGACTGTGGGCTGTTACATAGTGCGTGTAAAAATATGGTAACACGGACACGCGAAATATCTCGTACAGTTTTTTTTCTCTCCTGCCCATCGACCTAATCTCTTTTATTAGCAGTGGCCCTGATGCATTAATCCAATTATTTCTTGTGTTGTTTGAGTAGTTAAACACATCTTAACGCACACATATGTAATTTTAGCGAACACACGAACGCCGTCCTACTATTAATACAGGTTAGTCTTAAAAACAAGCCGCATGCCGTACATGATAATATAAATGCATGACATACCTCAAAAATGATTAAATTAGAACCAAGAATACACTCGGATTTATTCATTATTGTACGCACTAGTGTAATTCTTTTCATATGTACAGGCGTCTACATATTACCAACTATTATCTCACGCCGGGTCCACACATGCGTCGTCGGTTTATTTTTTACACCCTGCATCTCGAGCATTTGAGCTCCATAAAGAAACTAACGCCGGTCCACCAACACGCTAGATTGGGTGCGGACCTGGCATTGATACGACCGATTACTTTGGTCAGTGCGTCGACTTTTGCCAAAGTGTAGATCGAAACTGGTTGCTGCTAGCTAGTCGGTTGTGTCCATGGGCAAGGCACTTAGCAGGCATTGCGTGAAACCCAGTTGTTGATAAGTTAATTTAAAGGAACGTCTCAATCATACACACACTGAAATAGCTCCGGTAACCCGATGATGGACGCGAGGTGATCCGACGATTGCCCGAGTGATAACGCCCATTGCGTTTTTCCATTCACGGACATAAACATGAACACCCTATCCTAACCTATTGGTGGTTCGCGCCAGCATAGTTTGCATTTCCGTTACTGCAGAAAACCATTGGAATCGGCTCTCGCAGCAAGACTGTACATAAAGCACATTCAAGGCACTTTACCGGTTCCTACAAGCGTTACTGACCAAGCCAATTGGTGGAAAGCACATTACCGACCATCAAGCACTGTTACTGCATTTCAAAACTCCGCTGCTGCATTAGAAGTGCTTGATTATGAAAGTAAGTTTTCCTTATCAACTTTTGGTGAAAAAGATAACATTTTTATTAAACTGTTGGCCGACTGAATAGCATTTCAGCGGAAGGGTTGCGAGTTTGAAACTAGTCACTGGCTAGTTTATTGTGTCCTTGGACAAGGCACTGAAGCGACCTTGCCTGAAACCACTCCATTAAGGCTTTTTACCAAAATGAATGGAACGCCTGATTTAGATACAACAATTTGCAATAGCTCCGGTAACTCGACAGTGTATTCCCCATGTAAACGCTCAATTAAATAATCGTGAGGTAATCTGACGATTTCCCATGTGATACCCCTCCTCTACTTTTTCAAATAATAGGTATAAACATCCTTTTCTTTACTCGTGTGTTAACTCCCTTGGTTTTCCCATTTATGGGGATAAACATGATAATCCTATTCTATTCTATTCTTTCAGACTGCGGAAGCTTAGGTGCTGATGTATTTTTTCTTGTTGATGGAGCATCCACAATTCAGGCGTCCGATTTTCAACACTTTCTTGACTTTATTTCTGCGACCGGCCGAATTTTCAATCAAACAAGCAACAGATTTGGCTTGTCAGTTTTTGCAGCAACGAACACAATTTATGGATATTTTTTTAACGATACAAGTAATGATCTGTCACAACTCGTGGCCAGAGCTATGCAGCCTACAGCAGAAGGTAATTATATATGCTTGCTTTGGTGAGAAACAAATGGCTTTTAGGAAATCTTATATTTGTACAGATAATGTAAAAGTGTTCATTTTTATTCATTAGAATACCATGTGGTCGGATTTGTTATGTGCAAATATTATTGAGACGTTCTTTTAGTTTTACATACAACTTATTTATCACAACTGATGTTGAAACTAGTTTCGATCCTACCCATCAAACTACCCTCTTTAACTAATGCACAATGCTGACATGGGAACAGGCAACACTAAAAGGAGGAAAAGCGGGAAGAAGGGAAACTGCACACTAAAATTATGGAAACTAATTTAAACGCTGCCCTAAACACTAACCTCAACCCCAGAACTAACCCTTACTCCAACAGTCCAACCCCATGTTTAAAATTAACTCTAATGTCATAATCTTCATTTTAGTATGCAGTTTCCCTCCTTCCCCCTTTCCCTCCTTTCAGTTTTGCCCCATGGGAACTCCACTGTTAAGATGACAAACTGTCAGACATATATAGGCCTACCGAAGGTATTGCAGTGTTTTTTCTGTATAGGATAGAGACATTGAATATTGCTCAATAAGCCACTGGTTTCAAGGGCCACTCATCAAGTGCTTTGCACTTGGCACTTAAAAACTTTGTCTAGCCAAGCCAACTAATTATGTCCATTGCAGTCCATTGGTATAGTTGGTTTTCTTACAACTATAGTTGGTTTTTCTTTTTCTACCCCCCAACTGGTGTCATTACAGACTACCAACCATATTTATTAATTTAACATCCCATTCAGCATCATCGTGGATAGGTTCGGCAATCCATAATGTACTGAACAATGAATTCGGAATTGTGTCCGGCGTGCGAGACGTCTCGATGACTGTACCTCGGGTGCTGGTGGTTCTGACAGCCAATCCTAGCAGCGACGCTGTTACTACAGCTGCCAATATGGTATATACCTAAATTATGTGTTAATTAAGAATTCATAAAAACAGGTATTAACTAGTTAATTGATTACTTTCATAAAACAGATATTAACTAGTTAATTGATTACTTTTTCATAAAACAGGTATTAACTGGTTAATTGATTACTTTCATAAAACAGGTATTAACTAGTTAGTTGATTACTTCAGAATTCATAAAACAGGTATTAACTGGTTAATTGATTAATTTCATAAAACAGGTAGATAGTAGGGCATTGACTAAAAGGATCCCTCAATGTTAATCAAACTAAAATTTAATTTTTTAAATCCGTTGGTACCGTAATTATACAAGACCTGCTATACATGTGTTCAATTTATGTTGTCGAAAATTTTCAATAAAAATACCTAACATCGCAGTGTTAGCTTAAAAAATCAATTTACAACCCATCCATGACATAGTCATTTAAAAACCTATTGTGTCTCCCACAGGCGCATACGTCGGGGGTCACCACTTTTGTGGTTGGAGCAAACAACGCTTTAATTGCGGAAATGAACCTAATTGCAGAGGATCCTAATGCCATACACACATTTTACTCTCCTGCTTTCACTGGATTGCTTGACTTTCCCCAGCAACTTTCATATCAGCTATGCCGTGTTTCTGCTCTTGTTCCAGTGAGTGTTACATTTGAATATGTTCTTCTTAGTATGATTTTGGGTCACAAGTCAATAGGTGGTGAGATTGATGTTAGCTTCTCTGTAGTGGAGTGCGTACTTGGGTGTGATGCTTAAAGATTGTTGCTTAAATGCAATGGGTTAATTAGTTGCATAAAACACTATAAAATAGCTCTTGTGTAAAATTCACTGCAATAGCTTCGGTAACTCGACAGTGTGTTATTCAGATGAAAACCTATGTTTCAGGGGCCCTGCATATTCCAACCATGCAGGAATAAAAATTCGTACCCATTTTATCATTAAAAATAAAAAATGCCATTAGGTTAGCTAATTCGTGAAATATTAAACCATTATCTAAAAGGTGGTGTGGTCAAAATGGTAGATTTTTGTGCAATACTCTTCTTGAATGTTAGCTTAGCAATAAAGCTGTAGCAGTGGCTCAAGACAATATACCTTGTTCTAACTTCAACCTGACGATGGGCACAATATATCCCCTATCCTATGTAAAATATAGGACTAAATATAAAATATTGCACAGTAATATTAAAATATTGGCAGTAATAATAAAATATTGAATAGTACTAATAAAATATTGGATAGTAATAATAAAATATTGGACAGTAATATAAAAGAATGAAGAGTAATAATAAAATATTGGAAAGTAATAATATAAGATGTATCTGCAGACAGACATCACATTTTCTACAACCATCAGCCCTGGAAAAAAGTTAACATTTCAAGTGGAAGTCCCTGCAAGTAGCAACACCGCTACGATAGCAATAAACAAGAGCAAAACAACTGCTCACGGTGTTGTGTATATTTCTGGCTCGTCCAAAAATCCAAGTTCCTCGTATTATGACATTGCGGTGGAAATAACTCAGGTAGCTGATTTTGATTGAGAATTTAGGACTTTAATCCAGTACACCTATCTACTAAATAAATTCAAGAATGTAGGCCTTTTTTGTATAACAGTACACCTATCTACTAAATAAATTTAAGAATGTAGGCCTTTTTTGTATAACAGTACACCTATCTACTAAATAAATTCAAGAATGTAGGCCTTTTTTGTATAACAGTACACCTATCTTCTATATATATTCAAGAATGTAGGCCTTTTTTGTATACCAATACACCTATCTACTATATATATTCAAGAATGTAGGCCTTTTTTGTATACCAATACACCTATCTACTATATATATTCAAGAATGTAAGCCTTTTTTGTATACCAGTACACCTATCTACTATATATATTCAAGAATATAGGCCTTTTTTGTATACCAGTACACCTATCTACTACATATATAAGATCAAAAAAAATTGGCTAAATGAGCATAACTATATAACTATATTGTCGGACAGATTAGTCTGGTGGTATAGTGCGACGCCTTTCAGCTAAAGGGTTGCAAGTACAAAATTGGTCTCTAGCTAGTCGGTTGTGTCCTTGGGCAAGGCATTTAACGGACATTGCCTAAACCCAGCAGTTTAATGGGTTCCACTAAATTGAAGGAACATGTGAATAATATACAACACACTGCAATAGCTCCGGTAACCCTACGATGGACGAGAGGTGATCTGACGATTGCCCGTGTAATAACCCCCTTGGTTTTCCCATTCACGGGGATAAACATGAATATTCTATCCAATCCTAACTAATTAAAATGAACCTGCACAATAAAAGAAAGTTTAGCTGATTTTAATCAATTAAAGGTGTAGTCATTTTTTGAACATTTAAAGTACCAGTACACAGACCTTCTATATAAATATTGTATTGGAAATTCGAAAACCATATCTGGATAGAGTAAAAGATCACTATAAATTAAAATAATTATGTCATAGCTTGTTTAGTTAGTGCTATAACTTTCAGCCAGAATGTTGTTGGATCAAAACCATCTGCTTGCTTACTCTTTAGTGTCCTTGGGCAAGGAGTTCACATTACATAAACCTAGTGGATTAATGGATTGTACTAGAAGAAATGTCTCTATCATACACGACACACTGCTATAGCTCCGGTAACCTGACAGTGGATCAAATTAATCTGATGGTTAATTCCGTGAAAATGGTCCCTTACGTAATCGCGAGGTAATCTGACTGTTGTCCAGATTATCCCACCCATTGTGTTTACCATTCACAGAGGTAAACATGAATGTCCTGTCTTATTCTTTATTTACAGAGATAAGAATGTCCTACCCATCCTTTAATCTCCTTTTCAGGGTTCGTCCAGCATATCAGTTAACAATCTGACATCAAATTCACTCTCTCTGAGAAGCAGCAGCAGCAAACTATCAAGATCACATGTCACCCATCTGTATGTGACGGTCACATCAACAGGGGCTTCCTCATTAGATTTCACTTTCAGTGTCACAACCACTACTATACCTGATGAAACGACGGTAAACATGACTGTAATATATTTATATTAGTGTTTGTGGTAGGGTTAGAATTTGTTTCCATAATTTTAATGAGAAGTTTCCCTTCTTCCGTCTTTCCTTTTATTTAGTGTTTTCTATCTATAAATTTAGTGTTTCCCATTTTTAAAATTTTAGTGAAAAGTTTCCCTCTTTCCATTCTTCCCTCTTTCCCTCCTTTAAGTATCCTTGCCTAAATAACCCTGTTACTCCGAGTCATCATGTACTAAAGACCTTTGCAACCAGATTTCATCTACATTAACCGAAAAGGAATCGGGTTAATATTCCCAAACCTTTAACGAAAAGTTTCCCTCCTTTCCTCTTTCCTTTTATTTAGTGTTTTCATCTCTAAATTTAGTGGTTAATGTCTTAAAAAATTATAGTAGCAATTTCCTTGCTTCCATTTTTCCTTTTCGTACCGTTTTCTAAATAACTCCTTACATCAGGGG
>CH002018.1:866434-876474 GCA_000149265.1 Ciona savignyi
TCGAGAGCGCAGCCCATGCTCTTTAGTACGGGGGATGGCAGCTCGACCGTAAAAAACGCATTTAATATTGCAAAAAAAAAAATCGAAAACTAGGTAAACAAAAAATGGAATTTAAATACAGAGAGTTAAATCTTACATAAACCCCACTTTCATTAGGGGTAGTTAGTTGGTTATTAGTACAAATTTATTGCACTATTATACCGTCCAAAATTTTTATTGCACTATTGTATGTCCAAAACAGCGTTATGTTACCGTTCTCATGGCACAACACTCACCACAGTAAATGCGTAAAAGCCGTTAAGGAATAAGACGTAAATGTGGTGTAAAAATTTCCACATTCCTGTATTTATAAACTCAATGCTTTTAGAGTAGATTTACTGTGAAATTTCAAATTATTACAGTAGTAAAAATGAAAATAGAGACATAAAATATGCACATTGTGGTTGAATACGATTAACTATAATGTTAAACTCTTGCCCAAAAAACACACAGACAAAGTATTTGGCCGTAAGAAAAGGAAACTTTATATTTATACCACAAGACATAGGTAAACAGATCACACCACCAGAAAATAGAGCATAGTGGGAAAAAATAAACACTTTCCAAGACTATTTTTTGCAGTTCAACGTTTTTAGAAACTAACTCTAGTAAACATATGCAACACTTAGTCCATAGTACACAATACTATTAGTATTATGAGTAGTCTAGAGCACTTCATAGGATGTGTAATGTGTTTACCGCTAAAACGCAGGTCTGAGCCTTTGAGGAAATATGTTGCATCATAGGGAGACTTGTTAGTTTGGTCATCACTTCGAATTCACATCGTTTCCGCAAATGTGAAGCAAGTTTCTCAGGAGCTACGACTTCGATGCTGATTTGACGAGCGCTGTTGGAGGACACAGAGGAGGAGGAAGAGGAGTCATGGGAGGTGGAGGAGCCTGGTCCGGATGACTTCCTGCAAATAAGGAATATTGTGATGATATTGGGCAACATAGGATAATATATAGATATATAGGATAGGATATTGGACAACGCTAAAGGGAGGGAAAGAGGAAAGGAGGAAAACTGCTCACCAAAACTATGAAAATTAATTTTACCCTTTCCCCAAACAAAACTCCAACCCCATGTTTAAAACCAACTCTAATGTCATAATCTTTATTTTAGTGTGCAGTTTCCCTCCTTCCCTCCTTTTAGTTTTCCTCGGAATATTGTGATTTAGCATAGTGTCGGATATTAATGTTTATCCATGTGAATGGGAGAACGCAAGGAGCGTTAACACTCGGGATATCATCATTTTTTTCCGATTTTAGAAAAACAAATTAGAAATTTTTAGAAATAATAGTGTAAAATAAAATCAAATATTATTTTGTGTTAAATTTACTCCGCAAAATCTGCAAAATTTAAAACCACTGACGTATTAGGCACTTGTTCAACTTCTTTCAATTTCTTCGATAAGTATTCAACGAGTTGATCCATGGGAACCTTGCGATCGGTGGAGCGTGTCAACGGGTCGTGCACCAATGAGCGCACAAGGACCACCCCACTTTCCTTCTCGTTTAGGAATACGATGTGACTTATACCTTTCTCTAGTGCTTTCTCCTGGAAAAGGAAGTCGGAATCAATTAGTAGAGAGAAAAGAATATAAAATGATCAGGTATAGGACAATGTAAGGATAGAACATTTGTTTTTTTCATGTGTATGGGAAAAAGCAAAGGGCGGTATTTCTTTCTCCAGTGCTTTCTCCTAGAAAACAAATCCGAATCATTTAGTAGAGAGAAAAGAATATAAAATGATCATCACTGAAAAGCAAGCATATGACTTAAGGTCGCAATCAATTTAAATGTAAGGAGAGAATTTTTGTATATTCATGTGTATGGGAAAAAGCAAAGGGCGGTATTTCTTTCTCCAGTGCTTTCTCCTAGAAAACAAATCCGAATCATTTAGTAGAGAGAAAAGAATATAAAATGATCATCACTGAAAAGCAAGCATATGACTTAAGGTCGCAATCAATTTAAATGTAAGGAGAGAATTTTTGTATATTCATGTGTATGGGAAAAAGCAAAGGGCGTTATCCCTTTTTCCAGTGCTTTCTGCTGAAAAGCAAGTCCGAATGAATTAGTAGATAGAAATGAATAGAGAATTAACTAGCGATTTAAAAGTAGGTACAGGACATGTGGTCGCAATCGATTTAAATGTAAGGATAGAATATTTGTTTTTTATGTGTATGGGTAAAAACGAAGGGCGTTATTTATTTCTCCAGTGCTTTCTGCTGAAAAGCAAGTCCAAATCAATTAGTAGATAGAAATGAATAGAGAGTTTACCAGCAATTTATATGTAGGTATAGAACTTGTGTTCGTAATCGATTTAAATATAAGGATATAATATTTGTTTATTTAGGTGAATGGAAAATTGCGTTATCGCACCCGCAATCCTCAAATTACCCTGCATACGCCATTCAGTTATCTCGGCTTGCCTTGACCAAGAAAATCTCCCCCTAGGTAGCATAAAATCCTAAGATAATTATATTTTGCTTTTACATACGGTATTCATAAACATATAAATTTCATATTTTACATATAGTATTCATAAATATATATGGTATTCATATTTTACATACAGTATTGATATTTTACGAATATTATTCATGAAGCACTATCTCACCTGAACATCTTGCATTGACTCCAGAGAACCACGGTCGTACGCCGTTTCGGCTGCTATGGAGGACTCCCATAGAGATCTCACAACACAGAGTCGTTCGTGCAAGAGTTGCGATCGACCGACGGAACAAACCACGACGTTGACGGCGGAATGGCGGCACGATTGTGACATCACTGTAGCATCGTTTAATACAGTGGATGATGTAGCACCCAAACTGCTCTCAGAGAGCACAGAAGCAACGATCTGTAAAAGATCCGAAAATTGGCATAATTTGATTTTTCTTTCCGATATTAGCGATTTCCTATCTGGGTAAGATTTAAACCCAATTCCAATAGTGCAAATTTCAGCCCTAGAACATTAAGTTGCAAGATAATTATAGAGCTAAGTGTGGAGCAATTTTTCACCACTGGTACTCTACCTACATGTCCAGTCACAAAAATTAATTAGCTCACCTTTTCAATAGCGATGCTCACACCGACAGCATGTCTGTGCGTCGACTTCTGATCAGTATCATGCTCATGTATATTGAACACAGACATAGTGTTCAACAGTTTGTCATATCGACCACCAATGGCAAGTACATCTATGGCAGTTCGTTTCTTTCGCTGGATCTCAGCTGAAACCTGTGAAAATAGGTGGAAAGCAAAATTCAATTCCTGCTCAATAATTTTTGTTTTCATTTTTTTAAGTTTAGATTTTTTTTTTACTCATTTTAATGTATAAGCCCAATGTGTAAAAACAGTGATGGGATTCAAGAGGTTCACATAGGTTCAGTCGAACTCATCTGGATAATCACTGATCCGATTTGCTTTTTTACAGACGTTACACCTTTTAGGGAACCTGTTGTTAGTAAGTACGATACAAAAGAAAAGCGGTGCTTAAAATTTTGAATCCCATTACTGTGTAAAAGTGTTCAGACTGTTCACTGATATTACTACTTTCATTTTTAAGTCAGATTTTATTTATGTTTTTTTTTTCATTAATTTTTGCAGGGCCAAAAATCAATCTAATTTCGGACGAAAAAAAATTCACTCGCATGTGGAAGCTCACACTAGTTAAGCAAGTTAATTGTTATGCGCGTAACAGGAGTAAACATAGCTAGCAAATGTAGTTTGTAAAACGTAACAACTGTTTAAATGTGGTATTATAACAATCTCACATTATGATGCTGATGTAAGTATTATAGACTCCAGTATTCGGACGCGCCATGTGTATAATAAAAACTTTATACCCGACTTAAAAAAAGAAAACGGTCGCGGTAAACGTTAATTAGTTTTTTACATGCGAGAGTAAATTTTTCTTCGAACAGCGTGCGTATTTGGATCTGTTTTGGTGTAAAAATCCAATGTGTAAAAGTGTCCCTATTTTACCACACCAGGCCCACACTTGACCACTGTGTAAAGTGCATATCAACAAGTATAGCACTGTTTCATATTTCACCTTGAATATGATCCCGCTGTAATGCTCATGGTGCTTATTCGCGTAGCCAAGATCAAACACGACCGGAAGGGTCAATTTCAGCGAGTCGAGATTTTTTCTCAGAGCTTCGAGCTCGTGGAGCGCTTGTCTCGCTCGGGAGGACGCGGGTGAGTGCTTGTTCCGGGTGATTGAGCGCAGAGAGGTTTGGACGCGAGACAGCGAACCTTGGACTTGAAGGAACGAAAGAAGGGAGGCGACTTGCTGGGGGTTCAGGGGAAACCCGCTGATGCAGTTGTGGAGCTGGGGAATTAAAGAAACTGTATTTTACAAAATATGTAGGGTGCCTCAAAATACTACAGGTTCGCTTGGAACGCTTGGATAGCTTGGATCGCCATGGAAACTAGTTCTAACCCTGTCTAAAACACTTATCTCAACCCCAGAACTAACTTTAACCCCAACCCAAACATTAATATCATAATCTTTATTTTAGTGAGAGAAGTTTTCTCCAGGGCTTTTATAATTACGAAGTATAGTAAGGGATCCAAGCGCTTCTGTAGTATTTAGAGCTATCGAAACTGTATGGGAAAATCCAGCAGGTGTTATCAGACGGGTAAACATCAGATCACCCTAGTGTCCACCGTTGGGCTACTGAAGTTATTGCAGTGTAATGTAATGTATATGAATAAAACGTTCTTTCCGTTATAGTACAACTCAATAAAACTGGATTCTGGCGATGGTCGCTAAGTGCATTGCCCAAGGACACAACTGTCAAACTGGTGACCAGTTTCGATCATACAGACTTTTAACTGAAATGCAGCACATTAAGCTATTTCGTTAAAAAAACGATGACCTAAACACGAATCCTACATTCCTGGATGTAGTGTGTCAAGGAGAGTTACCACACAGAGAATCGTTATATTACCTCGTCCACCGCTGGATACTATTACAGTGTGTTGTGTATGGTTAAGGAAAAATACAGGGGATGTCATCACACAGGGAATTGTCAGATAACCTCATGCCACAGCTGTGATAATGGATCTATTATAGTGTGTTGTGTATGATTAAGATCTTTTTTTCAGTTTAAATATAAAACATTTATTAACAAAAGGAGTCTGCTATGGGTCTTTCGCCCTTTGTCAGTATGTATCTTGGTTGTAGTCTGTCATGTTAGAGAATTAAAAAAATGGCGCCAGGAAACCCACCACGTCGGAAAACGTCTGCTAAGCATCTTACCCACTCCTTTATCAGAATTTTTATTAGTCAAGGTTTGGGCGTGTAATCAGAATATATCGGTCGTGGTTCAACTTGGGCCGTCATAAGGATGCCTGTTGATGTAAAAGAATCGAAAAATCCACCGCTCACCTGCGTTTTACTGAGCCCACTACACGACGCCAGAGCGTTGAGTGCTTCAGGATGGTGGGCTTCATCTAACCCGCTGTATGTCAGTATCGCCTCCAACGCCACCAAATGGTTGATCCTGACCTCGTACTTCTGGGAGGAGAGAGTGGGAGAACGAGAGATGATCTCAGAGACGACGGAAATCGCCTCCGCATCAGGAGCAAGACTGTGGGAGGAGTTTGGTTGAGATCTCGTGGTATTTTGAGGGTCAGATTTTATTTTGAGAATTGTGCTAAAAGGGGGCATACAATTTTTAATTTATTTTTATAATGTAGACATGGAGTCCTTGATTTACGACATTAATCCGTTCTTTAGATGCGGTGTAACCCGAATTCAGTGTAAATCGGAACATTATACATAAATTACTCTATGCATACTGTACTGTACTGTATGGTACTGTAATAAAATACACAAATAAGTGCATTCAGAACCTCAAAACAGCGTAAGTCAGGACCGTCGTAACCCGAGGACCCCCTTTATATATGTATATAACCCGAGGACCCCCTTTATATATGTATATAACCGAGGACTACCTGTAAATATGTATATAACCCTATGACCCCCTGTATATATGTATATAACCTGAGGCCTACTTGTAAATATGTATATAACCCTATGACCCCCTGTATATATGTATTTAACCTGAGGACCCCCTGTATATATGTATATAACCCGAGGACCCCCTGTATATATGTATATAACCTGAGGCCTACCTGTAAATATGTATATAACCCTATGACCCCCTGTGTATATATGTATATAACCTGAGGACCCCCTGTATATATGTATATAACCCTATGACCCCCTGTATATATGTATATAACCTGAGGCCTACCTGTAGATATGTATATAACCCTATGACCCCCTGTATATATGTATATAACCTGAGGACTACCTGCATATATGTATATAACCCGAGGACCCCCTGTATATATGTATATAACCTGAGGCCTACCTGTAAATATGTATATAACCCGAGGACCCCCTGTATATATGTATATAACCTGAGGCCTACCTGCATATATGTATATAACCCGAGGACCACCTGTACTAATTTTAAGTCATTATTGAGCATTTGAAGGCTGTATTAAGCGGCCCCAAATTTGACACTTCTGGTTTAGAGCTTTTGACACCAAGAGTACCACTGTATATGATAAAACTTTTAAATGCAACGAGAATTTTTATAGTCTGGAAATAAAGCCAAAATGAATATTCAATTAACTGGAAATTGAATGAAAAAACAGCAATAACGAATCGTTTTATTATATTTTTAAATAATAATACCAATACAGATGAAATAAAATAAGTAATTTTAACAGATAAACAGCTCACCCTCCAACAGAAGGGGTGACGATGTCAAATGAACACTCCCACAATTCCTTGGGTCTCGATCTCGCATATTTCCTCGCACGGAATACTTTCTCGATGGCGTAGGTTTTGATGTTGGAGATGCCTTTGCAGAGGATGAAGCGAGCTAGTGGGACCTTTACAAGGAGTCAGTGTGGGTGATTAGCAGGGATGCACAATATATAATTTGGAATCTTTAAGCAATTTGATAAGAATAGTTAAAATTTGAAATTTAAAAAGCTAGTGGCACCTTTGCTAGTTGGGCTAGTGGGACCTTTGGAGGGTACAAGGAGTCAGCGCGGGTGATTAGAGGTAGAAATTGGGGTAAAAATTATGGGTATTGCATGAATTTCGCTACAGTTACTTTAAAGGAGTAATTTTTTAAATTACTTTAAAGGAGTGGGACCTTTGGGGGGTACAACGAGTTAGCGCGGGTGATTAGAAGGGATGCACAATATAGAATTTCAAATCTTTAAAATTTGAATCTCAAAGGATTCAAAGCTTTTCAAGCAATTTGATAAGAATAGTTAAAATTCGAAATTTTAGTATATTTAGTATAGAAATTGGGGTAAAAAATTGTGGATATTGCGAGTCGGTTGTGTCCTTATGCAAGGCACTTAACAAAAATTGCCTGAACACAGCAAATAAATGGGTTCTACCAAATTGAAGGAACGTGTGAATCATACTTAACACACTGCAATAGCTCCGATAACCCGACGGTGGGCGCGTTTTTGTGTTCCACAAGAATTTGTTAGTTTGGCAAATTTTTAGAAATAGCTTTAGGAAAATAATTGTTCCAGTAATAAGTAAATTGATCTGCAATATTATTATTTCAATAATACCAAATATTACTTGTCGAGTTAATTGTATCAGTGTAGATTAATTAAAGTTTGCAATTGATTTTATAAAAAATGATAAACTTTGCTATGCTAAATGTTGATAAACTTTAATATAATAAATGTTGATAAAGGGTAATAAATGTTGATAAACTTTTGCCAAAAATTCTACCCAACCCCTTCTGTTCACTCAATGCCCCTCACACTTACCCTTAAATTGTACGGCAAAGTGACCACTGTCCCACCGACACCCATAAAAACCGCCGCTTCGCTTGCATCACCCTCCACCCCATATTTGGGCAGTAGAAGTGGGGGGTTCACCCGAATAGCACCATGACAACGCAGCAAAGAGGCGACGGTGTCGAAGGTTTGAAGTTGAACGATGTTGAGTTGCTCGGAGAATTGTTTCTGTGGGGAAGTTTGGAAGGAAATTTTAAGCGAAAATTTGGTATTTAAACCTTTAAAATGAGATGTCCAAATTGTTTTTTTACATGTGCTCATTCAATAAGAAAAATCTCAAAAATTTCTTGTCGAAACTGCTAAAGTTTGGCCTCGTTGAAAAGCTGTATGATATAGTATACCCTTTGGCACAAATAGTATACCTATTTTCACACATATAAACCTTGTGCATTTCAATATCATAAATGGCAGAGTTGGTAGGATGGTCAGGTTGATTGAACACCTCGTCCATGACCAGTCGATACGGCTTCGAATCAGGGTTACTCAGCATCTCACGAATTGCTTCCAGCACATTGGATTCCTCCAGCACAGGGGTGGGCACCAGTCTACACTGTGGAGGGGTAATGGATTGTAGGTAAGGATGGGATATTTATGTTTATCTCGTGAATGGAAAACCAATGGGGTTAACTCACAGGCGATCATCAGATTACCTCGCGCGCATCGTCGGGTTACCGGAGCTATTGTATTGTGCTGTATATATGATTTACATGTTCCTTTAATTTGATAGAACCCATTATTCCAAGGACACAATCGACCAGTTCAGAACCTGCAGCCTTTCGGTTGAAAGGCTACGCTAAATCGCCAGACTAACCGATAGGACAAGGTTGTGTTTTGGGTCCTATTTTATATCTTTGTTTAATGTTGGTCAGTGTACAATTTATGACATAATGTTTGATTTTTATCATCTTGGCCAAAAACGCATGGTTTGCAAAGTTGATTTTTTAGCGCAAAATTTGTAGAAGTAAATGGATTGTAGGTTGTAGGGTCTGATACTTCAGCTTTGTTTTAATGTTGGGCAGTGTAATCTGAGCCATATTGTTTAATTCTTGTCACCTTGGACAAAAACGTATGGTTTGTGAAGTTACTTCTTTAAAGTAATCTTGATTTTTATTTTGGCGCAGAAAATCGTATTGGCATATCTATTTACCGTAGAAAGTAGTACTGCAAAAAACGATAACAGTTCTCTGTTAATACTGTAATATGCATAAAACAGGAATATGATGCACATACATATGCACAAACATGTCTGCCACATAAACTGCACATACACCCACACTGTTAAAAACGCATGTACACACACACACACACACCAATTCATACCACACACCCACACACATACTAAAATGTACCTCATACCTTCAGCAGCTCTGATGCAGTGGGTCGTCTGCTGGGCACATGATCCAAACACCACCTGGTTATCTGAGCCTCTCTTGACATGGTGACTTCATCGAAATCAGACGGAAAGCTGATGGAAGGCTGGGGATGCAGTTATGCAGTGGCTGGTCATTTCATTTTTACTTTGGTATGACAAATTGATCAGTATTAAGACCAAGTATTGTATAAAAGTTAGGCCACAGCCCACAGGTGTTTATGGCTAAAATCAGAAGAATCAAAAGATAAGCTGATGGAAGGCTGAGGATGCAGTTATGCAGGGCTGATTTCTTTGATATTTAGGTATGACAAAGTGGTCAGTATAAAAGTTAGGCCACAGGTGTTTATGGCTAAAATCAGAAGAATCAGAAGGAAAGCTTATGGAAGGCTGAGGGATTATGCAGTTACAGTTGTTGGTCAATAGATACTTATATAATAAGGAAGTTAGCATTTTGTATTACTATTTATATGCGTGAAGTTAGGGATGTCAGATGTTTGACGACTAAGCTACTGATTTCTATTTAGAAACAGCTAATGTACACCAAAAGTTGATTTTTGTTTAAAAAAAACATGGCCTATTATTACTAAATGTTCTTTTTCATCATTTATATACAATGTTTACATACATAAAGCCGAAATAACTATAAATTTCAATCAAATCTTTTTTATTGGAAATACTAGTATTTGTGTGACTGTGATTTTTGAAAAAAGAATGAAAAAAAATGATGTTATGCAAAAATATGCAAAAAAGACAAAACAGACTGTAAAAAT
>CH002018.1:905935-930345 GCA_000149265.1 Ciona savignyi
AGGTAACCGCGTTGGGTCGGCTTCGGTCAGCGTTAGTGTGGTCGATTGCCCCACACCGATTGATCATGTGGTAATTTACCCGGGGGTGGTATTTCGGAAGAACCACCTTCAAGGCTTCGGCGTAGCGCTTATTGATGAAGAACTCAAGGTATGCCTGGAAAATGGGATGATTAAAACAATATCCATAAATAAATCCTGGCTCATAATTAAACTAACTCACCCACCAGAATATAACTAAACTAACCTCATACACTGTAAAACAATACCAAAAGCTATCTAGTTGGCAGTGTTGTTGGGCAAGGTACTTAGGGATCATTACCAAAACCAAACAGATTAACGGGTTCTACAAAAAATTAAAACTATCACAATCCTTTACTACACACTGCAATAGACCCAGTAACTCGACAGTGAACACAGGGTAATCTGATGGCCGTGTGATAAAGTTTCTTGCATTTTCACATCCTAGGAATTAAACAAGAGTATAAAGAGGATAAATCTTACCTTCTGCGAAATATAACCCCCTTTGTCCCCCCAGCCAAATATAGGGTGGGTGGATGGCACTGCGTTGACATTGGGCTGGGAGTTAATGGTAAGAACTCCGCGAGCGTTGTACTGAGACAACTTCTTGCTCATCAGGTTGGTTTCTTGGGACAAACCATCGTCATTCCATGGGGTCTCAAGCACCTGGGTAGGGGTAATGGGGGTTCATTCAAAGGAGGACTTGTAGCTTAATTGTCCGGCATGTTAGTCTGGTGGTTAAGTGCGTCGCCTTTCAATCGAAAGGTTGCAGGTGCGAAACTGGTCGCTAGCTTGACGGTTGTGTCCTTAGGCAAACTTTACGGACATTGCCTTAACCCAGCGGATTAATGGGTTCTATCAAATTAAAGGAACGTGTCTATCATATACAACATACTGCAATAGCTTCCGTAACCCGACGGTGGGCGCGAGATGATCTGACTATTGCCCGTTTGCAAACCCCCCTGTCCGAATACATCAAATACAACTAAAAATTAATAAAAACTTTGGAATTCTGTGTAAACTCTTTTGTGTTAAGTTTGGTCCAAAGACTTAAACTATGTTTATTAACCATTCCAGTGGTCTTATTTAAATAATTGAGAAGGCCTGGCCTATATGCTCATTAGCTTAACTTTTATCACCCAAATGAACACCATGTGCTACTTACTATATTATCCGGCCAAATAACTAGGTGGGTTAGTGTGTTGCATACCCGAATGTGGACAGAATTGATATGCTAGCTAGTTGGCTGTGTAGTTGGGTTTATTGGGTATCGCTTAAAGACAGTGATTATAGGATTATACTATACCGAAGTTATAATTTAATTATATAGACCACACTGCAATAGGTGCTGAAACCTAGGGATAGGATAGGATATTCATCATGTAATCATGTTTATACTGTGAGTGGGAAACCCAAGGGGGTTAACACACGGGTAATCGTCATATCACCCCACGCCCACCGTCAGGTTACTGAAGCTAATGCATTGTTTTGTGTTTGATTTACGCGTTCCTTCAATTTAGCTGAACCCATTAATCCGCTGGGTTCCGGCAACCTGAAGGTGGGTGCACAATATTCGGAAGGTTACCCATGTAAGATCTCTCCCTTATGTATTCGCAAGATAATCTGATTTTTCCATGTGATACACTCCTTGCATTTTCCCATATACAAGAATAAACATGGATATCTTCTCCTATTCAATAAACATCATATAGATTTCGACAGATTAGTCTAGTGGTTTAGTGCGTCGCCTTTCAATTAAAAGGTTGCATGTTCCAAACTGGTAGCTAGGTAGTCGGTTTTGCCTTGGGCAAGGCACTTAACGGACATTTGCCCGAACCCAGCGGATTAATGGGTTCTACTAAATTTAAGGAACGTGTGAATCATACATAACACACTGCAATAGATCAGTAACCAGACGGTGGGCACAAGGTGATCTGACAATTGTCCCGTGTGTTTACCCCCCTCCGCTGGTTTTCTTATTGTCATGGGAATAAATATCCTATAATCCTATTTATATAGAAAATATAAATATATTTTCTCACCTTGACACCATTTTCATTGACAGCGCCGGTGATAAAGTTCTGGAAGACCTTCCAAACATCAGTTTCAGAGGTTAGCTCCTTCCCCCACTGTGCTCTCAGTCGATCCTTGGAAGTCCGGCAACGGAGGAAGAAGAGATGATAATCCCGGAGCTCCCCAAAAGCAGGGGAGGCGGAGTCACCCCTGAGGAGAAAAAAGGGGATAAAATAACTTCCACCGCAACTTTTTAATAAACTGATAATAATGTACTAAAAAAATACACATGGAGTATTTTGTCCACTGTGATCGACTGAATATGACATTGGGGCTCTGTATGTTATTTCTATATTGGTTGAATATTGTTGAAAGTATGTTTTTTTCTATGTTGAATCACACTTAATAAGGTACTCAAACAATGTAGGCCAGAACTGATGCTCAGTGAATCCAGAACCTGAACATAAATAATGATTGATTGATGAGAAAATCAAATATTAATTCTTTGAAGATGTTTTGATACCCAATAAAAAACAGGACCCTTAAATTTAATCAAACATACATGTCCCACATGAAAATCTAATCAACAGAATTATTAATATCTGACGGTGCTAAAGTTTGCGAATAGAATCATTTAAAAAATTATCATCTTTCATGGGAACTACAGAACGCGATAACTTGAAGTAAAAAATAATAAAATCATTTCTAAAATTATCATCTTTGTGAATAGAATCATTTCTAAAATTATCATCTTTTACTGGAGAAAAAAAGGTAAACAACAGAAAAGAGATAATTTGAAGTGAAAAATATCATTTCAAAGCTAAAATTAAAAAAGCTTGAATTACATTTCTAAAATTATCATCTTTTACTAGAGAAAAAAAGGTAAACAACAGAAAAGAATAATTTGAAGTAAAAATATCATTTTCAAAGCTAAAATTACAAAATCTTAAATTACAAAAGCATGAATTACCATCTTTATCTTCCAAATTATCATTTTTCACTACAGAAACAGGGGAAACTACAGAAAGAGATAATTTGAAGTAAAAATATCATTTCAAAGCTAAAATTACAAAACATTAAATTGCAAAAGCGCGAATTACAAAAGCTAAAATTACAAAACATTAAATTGCAAAAGCGCGAATTACAAAAGCTAAAATTACAAAACATTAAATTGCAAAAGCATGAATTACCATCTTCCATTAGGGAACTCGTCCCACTTTTGCGTTCTATGGATGTAGCTCTTAGGACGATCGGTCCAGAAGATCGGTCGAACCGTTTCGTTTTCTCGTCTCTCTGGATTTCCTGATGTTTTCCATGGCAACGTCTTGGCCACATCTTGGCACCATAGGCCTGTAGAGACCAATTGTATTTGAGCTTTGTCTGAATGATTATAGTATTTACAGTGCACAGGTCCGTCAGCTGAAGAGTACTGGGCTCGAAACTAGCTGCTAGCTGTTTGTTTAAGTCTTTGAACCAGACTTAGCCATTGCTTAAACGGTTAAACCCAAAAAACAAAAATTGTGGGAATGTCTCTCGATGCAGTATACTGCAATAGCTTTTGAAAACAGGGTAATTTTATATTTGCTTATGTTATAATGCCTCTGTGTTTTTCTTAGCCTGGATATCCTAACTTATACTAAGTAATTAAAAAGGTTAGAAACGTGCTTAAAGGTTAGAAAATAATACATTAAAAAGGTTAGAAAATAATACATCGTTATATCAAAAAAGCAAATATACATTTACGCTTCTATATTTATATTTAAAAAGAATAACTGCTAATTTGTTTGATGTTTAATTTAATGTAATATTTTTAGTGATTTTCAGGTCACTAGGCAGATCACTACAATACCACCTGCTATAAGTACTAAGAAATGCTCTGACAGACTCATAAATTTGGAAAAACAGTGGAGAATCATAAATTGGAAAAATACCGAGATTCTTGAGTATTTGGATGGTTGCTGCTTCTAGATTCAAAGTGTACATGTGAAGTCCATGAACTTCACCAGAGTTTAGAAGTGATCGGCACATATCAGTCGCTAGGTCTATTCCATACCTGAGGAAACAAAGAAATGTTAATTGGCATATTTTATGAACCATTTAAATTTTTAAGACTTTAAATCCTTCTTTTCCCAAAATTAATTGTAATTCTTATTCATCGTCGCCAATTTGGGTACGTTTTTCCTTTAACATGTCTTTATTTATGTTGCCACATAAACCACATGTGGTTTTGCCCTGGCAACACAGTTTTAAATTCCTTGCAGTTTTGGCAACACTGGAAATGTTAGATGCCGATACATCTAATGCATTTACCAGGTAATGCAAGTACTGCTAACTTCCTGGTAATACAACCAGAGTCGTATTTAGATCCCATATTCATTCAGAGCCCACAACAAACATGTTATTTCTATTACTTTCTGATTGCTGCATCATTGTCTTTGATCGGTTCAATAACTTTCTGGATCTCTTCCGGAATGGTCAGCTTGGAGAGTTTGGTCAGTTGGACTAACGATCGGTTGGTCTGGAAAGATGGATCATTTTTAAAAGATAGACCTCTAGAAATAGAAAAGAAAGTATAGACCTAAGAAAGAATAGAGAAAAAAAAGAATAGTCTAGAAAGATAGACCCTTTTTAAGTGGTTGTTTAAAGTACGCTTGTTTTGAATATCTTCACCATGGCTGTTTTTTTGGCGGTTGTATAACTGGGCAAGGCACTTAACTGTCATTGCCCTGAGCAATGGGAATAAATTAATTAAAAGGAATGTTAAAAAATAATACCGCTGCAATAGCTTCTTTACCAACCCTGTGTTGGGCAGGAAGATAGTTACCAGTGTTATCCCGACAGCTTATGGCGCATTCTTGGGAATAATTATGGACATGCTATCTTAGTATTAAAGTAGATGTTGAAGCATAAACTGCCATTTGTTAGTTGTTCAAATGTTAACGGAGTCGCTTGCCCTAGAAATTTATGTTTGAGTCATTCTAAGTTTTTGTTTTAAACAGCATCTGTATGGGACGCAAGGTGACACAACTAGATACTGCCTGGTTTCGATTCCACCATCATTCAGTTTACAGCCAGATTGCTGCCAACAACCAACTAATTCTATATTTTTTTAAACGTAAATTATTAGCATTGTTTAATGACATGATTTTTGGAATCTTTTAATGATGTGATTTTATCAGGGTTTTTTATACTTTTTTAATCCCTATTTTAGTGACTCAATTTCTGTTAGTCTTGCTGTCTACCCATTCTTTAAGTATCTTTTTTAATAAACGGATTTTATAGTCTCTTTTTTACAACATTTAAATCCCTTTTGTAGTGACTCAGTTACTGTTCGTTTTAACGTCCACCCATCCTCACCACCCACCTGAATTGGAAAGATGCCAGGTATGATCGGGCAAGTGATGCCAATTTCACGACAATCTTTCACAAACGTGAGAAACTCATCAGCCGTGAAGAAGAGCTGCGTGATGACAAACTCCCCTCCAGCGTCGATCTTCTCTTTCAGGTGAAGAAGATCTTCCTGATAAGATGTGCTGTCCGGGTGGCCGTTTGGGTATCCTGGAAAAATTGAGAAAAACTTTTTGGAAAAATAGATAACCAAAACTCGATATGGAAAACTAAATGTTATGGAAAACACTATGGAAAATATGATATAAAAATGCCACACGATATTGATTTTTTTACAAAATAATATTTTTAATTTATACAGTTTTTATTCCAAATGCGTTTATTGTTCAGTTTTCCTCTATTCCCCCTTTCCTGAGTGTTGACCCTAACAACATGACAATATTTATTAAATTATATCCTTTTTTTTAAATGACATGTTTTAACGACTGTTCGTTTTGCCGTTGTTTCCTGTTCCTGTGTCATGATTCTATTCGTTTGCCATTTTTAATACTCGAGCAAAAAATGAATAAACTAAACTAAAACAATTCCATCATTCATCCCATCAGTTAAAAAATGAAGATACCTGCCACACAGATGGAGAAGTAATCTCCGTATTCTTTCTTGATAAATCGAACCAAATCGACTCCGTAGTTGAATCCACCTTCAGTGATTCCCCAGTTTTCGTCTGCGTCTGTCGGTTTACAATGTTTCAACACAAATGTCACTACACGCAGTGGTTTGCATGAACAGATTATTATTCAGGGTTAAACAACAATTTATTAGCTTGTCCGACAGATAAGTCTGGTGGTTTAGTGTGTCGCCTTTCAGCCAAAAGGTTGCGAGTTCGAAACTGGTCGTAGCTAGTCGGTTGTGTCCTTGGGCAAGGTACTTATTCCTCCCCGGTTAAGAACTACCCGGTTAAGAACCACTGCTTTAACCAGTCATAGGATGGTATACAAAGTCAAGGGGATTAACTAACCCCATGTTATTAGCATAAAACAGCAGCCTTACCTCCACGAAGTGCTAGGATATTTCGAATTCCTAAATTCTTCGTTTTCTCCAGGTTTTTCTTGATCGTTTCCTCAGTCTGTTTCACGCAGGTCATGTGAAGCATGGTGTCGAGACTGCAGTAGTTGAGCACCGTCCCCGCGATCTTCGTCGAGGAGGTTATCTTGTCGCCACCCGGGTCACCCGCCGGGTGCCACGTAATGTCGACAAACAAGGGACCCCCTTGACGCATGCGGTCGAACCTGTGTTGAGAGTTTGGGTTTTTAATATCTTTAATTAGATTAGTTTAGTTTATTCATTTTTAGCATCAGTACTTAAAAATGGCAAACAAATCAAATCACGACACAGGAACAGGAAAAATGGCAAAACAATCAGTCGTTAAAACACGCCACTTAAAAAAAGGAAATAATTTAATAAATAATTACTACAGGATAGCTTGGAGGGCTAGGGTTATGGTTAGTATTGGGGTTCTAGGAACTTCTGTAGTAATTGAAGAAACCCTTTGGGTTTTACTACCTTTTTAAATTTGTCTTGCATTTACTGTGTGAGTATGTAATCAAAGCTTTGCTACATAGGATAAGATATTCATGTATATCCCGATGAATGGAAAAACCAAGGGAGTTAACATACAAGCAATTGTCAGATCACCTTGCGCCCACTGTCGGGTTGACAGAGCAATTGCAGTGTGTTGGGTATGATAGACCCGTCCCTTTAATTTGGTATAAGCCATTTATTCGCTTGGTTCAGGCAATATCCCTTAAGTGCCTTGCCCAAGGACACAACCAACTAGTAAGCGACTAGTTTCGAATCTGCAACCTTTCGGTTAAAAGGCTTTGCACTGAACCACCAAACTAACATTGCAGACAAACATAAAATTAAATTTATCTGTAACTATTATTGCGCAATTTAGAATAATATTTTACCTTCCAATAAGGTTGGCTGCACCCTGTTCTGTACGTGGAGGGAAAAATTCGAGCGAGAAAAACGGGTCTTTGGATTTTACTCGACTTAAAATCTTCTCCGTAAGCGATTCCTGCTTTGCCTGACCGTTTACCCCATTAGTAGCCGGAGACATATTTTCGTATGAAAGATCTTTTCGTTATTTTAAACAATCACAAAGAAACGAGGGCAGTAAAATCTGGAATTTAAAGAAACTTTCAAACGCATTTATTTTCACAACTTCCTACGTCGGGGCATTCCCGTCCTTGAAATAGACTGTGCTATATGTGGAAACAGATTAATTATTAACTAAAACTTTACACGTATTTTTAAACTTGCCGCCTATTTTCACAAAAGGTACTTGCATTGTTCTATTACTAAGACAGAACAACAACAATTTAAAAACAGAACGGAAACTACCTCTTTGCATCTAAACAACAACTGAGTGAGGACAATCAAACGTCCGACGCTTGTTTATATAGCACCGTGCCTTTTTCCTTTCTCCCTCGTTCACACAATGACATCTAACGGTAACTTTTTTCGACGATGTTTAAACCTCATAATCTTTACAAAAAGTTGTTCGAAAAAACACCGGTGATTTTATTCTATAAAAACCGCAATATATTTGATAATTTAATTGACAACAAACCACCACCGTTTTATAGCCTAATGGGTATGTATTAAATCATCGCATTTTAAATTTACAAGTGATAACATAAATGATGAAATATCAAAATATCCACTAATACAAACACAGACTCTCTTTTAGCTATTTAAGACATTATTTGGAATTAATTCATTAGTACATTGAACTGTCATTTGGCGAAATGTTTACCTCAATCGCATATTATGCCAATTTTTTATATAAAAACGGTTTTATTGACATCATTGGTTTAAAACTTGACTCGTTAAGGCTAAAAACACAACTTTTCTTATGGTTTTATTATGGCTTACAAACCAATTAGGTAGGCTGTCTAATAAACTAATCCATGAGCTTTGTAGAAAAAATGTGTTTAAATCCCACGTGCAGGGTAATTAGCCGCAAGATTTCTGGTGTGATCGCTTCAACACTTGGCTCCCAAACTCGGCGGTTCTTTGCAAATTCGTAGTATGTTGGTCACTGGACTGAGACAGCAGCTGCAAGTATAGGCTACCTTGCGTTTGTAGAGACGAAAATCGATAGGATAAAATAGGATATTTATGTTTATTTCCGTGGAAAAACAAAGGGGGTTAACACACGGGCAATTGTCAGATTACCTCACGCTCACCGTCGCGTTTCCGGAGCCATTGCAGTGTGTTGTATAATTGAGACACTACTTTAATTTGGTGGAACCCATTAATCTTCTGGGTTCAGGCAATGTCCGTTAAGTGCCTTGTCCAACGACACAACCGACTAACTAGCGACTAGTTTCGTACCTGAAACCTTTCGGTTGAAAGGCGCCGCACTAAAGCACCAGAGTAAGCGGTTGCAAGAGGCTTATTTAACAAAAAGTCACATACAGGTACGTAGTTTAATTTAACCGACGTAACAGAAAAAACTAATGCCTATGTTGCAAAAAAAGCCCATAGGCTACGCCAAGTGAAAATGTGTGTGATCTTTTGAACAAACTCGTAGGCTGATATTTGTATGTTTATACTGAGGAGTGAACATATAACAAAAACGGCAATAGAGGTGTATAACAAAATATTCTCCCTATCTCTTTAATTCGAACCTACACCTGACAAAACGGGCTGTCAAGAAGAAACTTTGGCGCAAAGCGTAGCGTTTGCTGCTTCCAACTGTACCAACATTGGGGAATTACAACCATTTATACCCCCCCTTTTTTTTACCGGTCTAAGTTTCGAACCCATCGTGGACTCGTCACTAGGACCGTTTTTTTGTATAGGAGTCGGTATGTATCGGTCGCGTTAACCATTAGGCCACACGACCATTATTACTTAGCAAAACACTCACTTACATACCATGACCAAGACACCACCAAACGGCAGAGTCGCGCATACGATTAATTGATTTTACGACATATATAACTTCCCATTCAAGTTAATTAAGTCATGTCCTAGTCCCTCTTTCATTGGACCAAATGGCCAAACGTTAAAGATAGAAACTACAAACAGTGTCTCTCCGAATTACAATGCAATGGTTGTACTTACCAGGCGGAAGAAAGAAGTATTCTGATATATAATAATTCTTGTTCATTGCTTCCCACATTTTCTTAGTTGCGACGGGAGTAAAGTCGAAAAAGCTTACGTGTTTGCTTCATATATTAGTTGCATTAAAAAACTGTGCATCTTCATAATAGAGGTGGAATATTTATACTTTATTTAAACTGAAAAAACGTAAAAGAGAGAGTTCTCGAACGGAATAAAATATCGATATTATCGGAGGCAATTCGATTAGTTCGTAGGCTACCCACCGCCGGGTAACCGTTGATATTGTAGTTCGATATAGACGTGATAAGTTTCTTTCAGCTCTAGTACAAGCTATTCTCCAAATAGATTCAGACGATGTACCCAGATGTCCTAACCAAATACACCGCCGTTTATCCTACGGCTCGCAAGTTCCCCCATTTTTTCGCTCCAGACCGCCGATGCTCTTAGCAAGGAGGTTCGGTCAGATGAAGGTTATTCTACCCAAACCTACAGCACTAAACCCTCCTTTTTAACTTGATCAACAAAGGCCCTTTCACAACACTCTTTCAAATGGTATGGGCTAAAACGATTACCTCGCGCCCACGTCATGTTACCGGAGCTAATGCAGTCTGTTGTGTATGATTGAATCGTTCCTTTAATTTGGTAGAACCCCATAATATATTGGGTTTAGACAATGTCCGCTAAGTGCACCTCGCTAAGCACACAACCAACTAGTAAGCGACCAGTTTTCAAAGCTGCAACCCTTCAGCTGAAACGCAAAGTAATAACCCAACTTGCTAATCGGTCAGACAATTATAGGCCTGTAAAAAAAGGTTGTTGAATATGTGGTTGTTAAACTCTATTTGAATTTCAGTTTCCACAAGCAGGGGTGGTTTAAAATAGTACAACTACCCTTAAGTTTAATAAACAAATAGAAATGATGACATCTTTAGACAAGGGAATGCCTTGTAATCAATGTGGGTGGAAAATAAGACCAAAGATTGTTATCAATAAAATTGTGACCAAATAAGCATTATCTTAAATATCAGTGAGTATTTAAAATCCAACTGTAACAAAAATAGCAAAATACAAGACAACAGGCGCTTTTAAGCAAGAATATAACAGGGGCTTTTTGCACAGAAGCAAACTGGTAAAATGTTTGTAGATGTTCGGAACTTTTAAGTTAACGACCGTACTTCTGGAACTCCCATTCACGGTTGTCAAGTGGGCATACCTGGAGAATTATAACATTGTGAAAATAAGGAAATGGGGAAGGGGAAACTTGGGAGGATGGAAAGTAGAAAAAAATAGAAAAAAAAGTTGCATATTAAAATAAATGTCATAACTTTACACTTTAATTGTGTATTAAAGGGAAACTGTTCTAACTGCCAATGTGTCCAGGGCCAATTAATAAAACTTGTTTTAAACCAAAGACCTGCAACTTTTTGGATATTAAAGCACACCTTACCCACAGGTTTCAACAGAAATAAAATAGGAAATAAAAAGGTCAAATAGGAAGGTGTCACAGAGAATGCAGCAAAAAAACAAACAAAACTGCTGTAAAAATTTTAGCATTTAAGTAGTTTTGAACTCAACGCTGTCAGGGTTGGTGGGGGGATTAGAACTAATTTGTACTGTGCCATATTCCAGCCTTTAAGTAGTGCTCCAACATACCTGTCTTGTCTTAAGCCATCTGGAGATGCAGTGAAAGTGGAAAGCATGGTTACAGACTCCCCAGGCCACTGTGCATTCGTCGGATGTAGCAGAAGCTTGGTTGGCCTGACATTCAATACACAGGTCCATGATGTGGTTGCGGCAAATAGCGCAATTGTCCACCACGATGTCCCACGCCCACAACGCAACTGCATTCCATTTCTTCACCTGGTATTACAGGAGGTAAAAAATGCTAATTTCACTGGTGTATGCAAGATAATCATAATAAAATATTATTTCTCCCATGATATTAAATATTCATAAATTAAAACGAAACATTACAGGGAAGAAAGATTTAAAGACAGGTAATCAGAGTCTGTCCCCGGGAAAAAAAATAACCACCTATAAAACCAATATTTTGCTATGCATTTTTATAAAAAGGAAAATAGTTACAAAAAAACAGAGCATCATACCAAAAATTTCTTTCCTGTATCATTATCATACTGCCAATAGACAACAGTAAAAGTTGGAAAACTGCACACTTAAAGCAAGAAAATTAATATTAATCGGTCCAAACACTAATGTCTACCCTAACCCAGTATGGAAAGTACGGCAGCTGCACACTCGAGTTTTTTTCCCTGCGTCTTTGCACACTTGGGTAATTTTATAACAAACCTGTAAACCTACCTCTGGACCTCGGGTAATTTACTGTCAGTACATTTTTTGTTATGTAGCCGATCCTATGTTACGTAGATAGATGTGTTAGCTGACGGACACGATAGATTTAGGATAGAATAATATGTTTGTTTAAGATTTTGGTAAAACAGTAATAAAAAGGAGACTATGTGCACACTTGAAGTGTGCACTCTGTGACGTTTGCACACTTAAATATTTGGCGCGTGCACACTCGAGATCTCGGCGAAAATTGACGTACTTTCCATACGGGACCCTAACTACTCCGCAACACACTTATCATAAGGTTGTAACTCTTATTACATTAAGGTTATATAATGCTTTGCTGATCAATAAAATGTTCCAACGAACTTACTTCAAATCGCTTTTTTACAGTTCCGGACGACGTGGAAGGTTGATCCGTTTCCATTGTTTTACGAATATTCTACCTAAAGAAAATAATATAAATCTATTTGATCAAATATTATAGTGCTATGTTGTCAAACAAATACACCTTTTCGGTACAAGTATTTTAACCCTACTGTTGTGGGGTAAAATACAACAAAGGCTCAAGTACAGAACATCTATGATAAAAGGCAATTTAACCCAAGTCGTGGAAGAAGGATTAGAAAAAAGAAAGTGTTACCATAGATATCTAAACCGGCCACTAAATACTCTTTGGATTCAACGTTATTTTTCTAAAGAAATAGAAGTTTTTGTGCGACTCAATAAAGAAAATCTAGACATTTTATTTTAAAATTAAAATTTTTCCAAATTTAAAAGCTGAATACTACGGAAACATCTGAAGGATTATACACGAACGATTCGACACGATAACAACAGATGGACCATCAAGCATATCTTATCATATATTATGATTGGCCGGGATTAAGTGTGCTTAAAGAATTACAGAAATGTTTTAGGGGGTTATGGTAACTTACCTAAACAAAATTCTAATACGTAAGTAGCGAAGCATTTCTTTAGGACAATAAACATAACGGGGTATTACACTTTTTGTAATATTCAATTTTTAGGTCTAGAATGTGGATGTAACCAACTTGTCATACAATAAGCGTGAGATAACATGACGGCTTCCTGAGTGTGTATATTATTAACGAGGTAAGCTGACAACTGATCGTGTGGTAATGCAACCTGTTTTTTTTCGAGTACGAGGATAAACTTCAATATTCTGCATTCTATTCTATAACCCGTCCTCCTTTATTCTATAACCTCCAATGCTAAAAAAGAAAGATAACCAATAGGGTTAAAACTTAAAACATTCCGAAAAAAAAATTAACATAAGTTTTAGATGTGTGTTTTGATGATTTGCTCCAAAGAAATTCTTCATCACTTACAAGACTGAATCGAGCACTTTATTTGTCATCAGCGTTTCTTTTGAAAGGAGCTGTCATCTACAATCGGGTTATCACTTACAGGAATCATAACTAGCATAGTCGAGATGTGAACAAATCTTTGAATGTGAAATATTAAATGGGATAAAATTATCTTTTAATTAGTTTAAAGTGCGCAATATATTCAATCGCTTAAGCAATCAAGCTCTCTTAATTTTATTTACCGATATAAAAAATGTTGGCTTTTAGGTATGACACAATAAAACAGACAAATTCTGGCTAATGATGCGTTTTACATAGAATGCTCCCCACAATTGAGAGATTATTTTTCTGGAAGTAGTTTCTTAAATTTGACAAACTCCTTGAGACATTACTTTAGTTTTTGTGATTTTTGTAGTGCAACACACAATGTTGCGTATTTTAAAAGATAATGCATTTATGCGTTTTTAAATAAATGAGCATTGCAGCGCCGTCTGTATAGCCTAATTGTCTTAAGTTACGAAGTCTATATTTTGCAATACGCTCGGAGAGGAAGGATTTAAAAATTATAAGACAGGGATGCGCAACTTCTCTAGTAAGCGGGCCAGTTGTGGAAAAATGAAGTCCTTGGTGGGCCGGATTATTACATGAATAGTATTTATTATGTTGATTACAGGGTATGGTTAGATAGGTCTGCGGGCCGGTCAAATTCTCTTCACAGGCTGTATGTTGCCCATGACTGTTATAAGGTGTAGCTGCGCGAATCTGACATAACAATATTATACTTTTACTACTAAACACGAATTACTAGTTTAGTTCGGTAAATTAACGACCCATCAGCTATAGGCCTAGTTGCAGAAATAAGGTTGCAATAACAACAAATATGTTTTTTTTAAAGCAGTAGTGACCCATCAGTTTCTGCTTGCAGAGAATAAACTATACACACAATGTAGCTTATAAAGCATACCGATTGTAGTTAAGGACCCTGCTTGCAAAAACATATTGCGTACGATATGTGTTCAACAAATAGTACCAGTTGATATTTCAGTAAAGCATTTATTTTTTTATGTTATACCATACCTACCATACGTTCCTTTAAACTTTGAAGCAAATTGCCGCATGTAATTTATTAGTTTTACCTAACAAGCAATCTTGTTGACGAAAATAAAATTGTAATCAAAATTATTTTTTTTATTTTTCGCGAAGAAAATAATGATGAACAATAAGTGAACTCTATGCGAAATCGAATGGTTGTTTTTATAGGATAAAATAGGATATTCACGTTTATCCCCGTGAATGGGAAAACCAAGGGGTTATCACACAGGCAATCGTCAGATCTCCTCGCGCCCATCGTCTGGTTACCGGAGCTATTGCAGTGTGTTGTATATGATAGACACGTTCCTTTAATTTGGTAGAATCCATTAATCTGCTGGGTTCAGGTAATGTCCGTAAAGTGCCTTGACCAAGTACACAACCTACTAGTTGGCGACCAGTTTCGCATCTGCAACCTTTCGATTGAAAGGCGACGCACTTAACCGCTAGACCAACCGACCGGACTCTCTTGGTACATGGGAAAAGAAAGGTACTAGAGGCTACCGCACAGAAAATCATTAATTATATTTGCTTAATACGCTTCTTCAATTTCAGTTAACCCCATTAATTCCTTAGTTTCAGACGATGTCTGCACTTGTCGTGTCCAAGATCATAGGCGTCCAGCCAGCGGATAGTTTCGACGCAACGACGTTAGGGCTACAGGCAGACCACCAACGCTTTTCCAACAGGGATATCTGTCTGGTCATTAACGGGAATACCAGTAGTACTTTTTTTATACTTGGGTTTCTCTAGAACTTTATCAATGCGATAACCCAACTTTTTTTCTACTGAGCCAAGTTTCGAACCCATGATGGGTTCGTTACTAGGACCGTTTTTTTGTATGAGAGTCGGTATATGTATCGGTCGCGTTAACTATTTGGCCACACGACCGTACAATAAAACCCAACTTAGCCATTGCGTGTTTAGCATAAAAGCAAAAAATGTCCCCAGTACAGAGATGTGACGTGCATGACTGCTTTTGCAGATGATTGACAGGATAGTAAATTTCACTTATTTATTGGGCGATGGTTTGTTTGCATTCGAAAGTGCTGCGCGTGTTAAACGAAAAATCTAGCATTTACACTGATGGGTTGCTGTCCGAAATTAGATTTTATCGTGGGACCAGCAATACTGATATATCTTGCCACTGCAATTACTGAAATCGTATCATCCGTACCAGTTGGTCTCCTTCAGGTATGTCACTGTAGATTTGGACAAGATATTCATGTTTTTTTTCTCATGAATGCGTACACGCAACAGGCGTTACCATACCGGCAATCGTTAGATTACCCCTCGCCAATCAATATTTTTCAGGACGACTTCAAAGGCAGCTGTGTGTTCTCAGCCCAACTGGACTATGTTCCAGCCCCAAACAACTCCTTTGTTGTCTTAAAGTTCGGAGCAAAGAGTGCGTGTCAGTTCTGCACTTACCTGACTATATTCACCGTCTTATTTCCTCTCATCTATGGCAGCTACTCTCTTTACGCACTGTACAAATCGATTGAAAATGCGTAAGTGATGATTATTAAATCATAGAGTAATAAACTCTGTCCCAGTAGCTTGGTAAGTTAGCGCATCAAATTGAAACCATGAAGGTGTAAAATCGAAACTGTTCACTTTTATGTTTGCTGTGTGCTTGGGCAATGCACCGTGTAGGCGTCACTTGCACCTAGTAAATAAACATCATTGTGGTAAAACTGAAATAATGTTATCGAAAGGTTGCAGGTGCGAAACTGGTCGCTAGCTAGTCGGTTGTGTCCTTGGGCAAGGCACTTTAAGGACATTGCCTGAACCCAGTGGATTAATGGGTTCTACCAAATTGAAGGAACTTGTATATTATACACAAGGGTGATCTAACGATTGCACGTGTGTTAAAAGAGGTGATCTAACGATTGCCCGTGTGTTAACCCCCTTGGCTTGGTTTGTGTTAACCCCCTTGGTTTTCACATGGATAAACATGAATATTCCACCTATCCTATTATCCTGTCCTAAGCACTATTCAAATATTAGTAATTTTCAGATCTCAAATGTGGGTGTTGCCGGCTATGATGGTAAACGTTCTGCTGTTTGTGCTCAAATTCATCAGCTCATGCATCTTGAGCGTTGGGTTTTCGGAGCTCTGTAATTCTGTCACCAAATCCAAGGACATCAAGTAATACGATGTTTTGAATCTAGGCGACAAACACAAGTTGCAATAACAGTAAAACTTCTTTTATTACAGAACTTGTAGTGTTGGCCAAAGTAAAACATGGCTTCATGGAGGTCTTGGAAAGCTGACAGGTTCTCATTATGACACATACCTTAAAACCGCGCAGGTACGAGGTTACCGGTAATCAGTTCATAAAATTAAGCCATAAAGCTGCATCCTTGCCTTTAAAATTGCAACCATTCAGTGTACTAAAAATCACAATCACACTGAATATTTACTCAAGATTACATACCCAATTACCCACATGGAAAAAACAGTTTTATTCTGTTAGTAACACCTATGTTGAGATTGTTACCCCACTCATGGCGTTAAAGCAAACACTATTATATCTAAACCGTTGCCCGACGGGTTAATCTGGTGGTTTAGTGCGTCACCTTTCAGCCGAAGGGTTGCAAGTTCGAAACTGGCAGCTAGCTCGTCGGTTGTGTCCTTGCGAAAGGCACTTAACGGACATTGCCTGAACCCAGCGGATTAATGGGTTCGACCATATTGAAGGAACATGGCTATCATACAACACAATAGCTCCGGTAACCCGACGGTGGGCGCGAGGGGATCCGACAATTGCCTGTGTGTTAACCCCCTTGGGTTTCCCATTCACTGAAAAAAACATCCTAATCTTAATATCGGAATTAATTTCTCCAGAGTGCATCTTGGTTCTGTGTATTCGAGTGGTTCCTTCTGTCCATTCTCTCATTCCTCCACTACCGTCGCAACATGAAACTAAGGTCTTCAGGGGAAGTTATGAGAGACCCATCAGGGTTCAACTCCTCCGATACTGCGGGGGTGGTTTCCAATGAGGTTTTGCCTGGGTCAACTGGAGTAATCAACCCCAACTATTCAGGGAAATAACCGATATCGATTTTATCAGAAGTGATTTGAAGTGAATGTTTTTTTAATCCCGGTTTTGTAATTGTTTTAAATAACTAGTATTATCCAGGTGTTATTAATGTATTCAAAACCTTAATCAGTTAAAAATCTATTTTATTTTATATATATATATATATATATATTATCATTATATTATATTGCTTATTACTCATCTATGTATATTTCTTACCTTATGATTTTATTAAAAAGTGCAATTTTTTAATGATTTTGTATTTATACCATATTACCTTATTATTAATGCCTTCATTATAAGTTTCAACCCTTAATTGCAAAAAGTGATTTATTATGCTCATTTCTCTATACAATGGTGTTTATTTTATCATAGAACTGCAATATGACAGTGACACAAGAAGTAATGGGATTTAAAAAATCGCAAGAATTATGATAATTGACGTCTTCCTATTACATAGCAACTCAGGATAATTATTGTGTATTACCAATTTTCATACCTGCAATACTATTTCGAAAAGCAATAAATCATGTTAACAAACAACTTGGTCTTACCTTTCTGCAATGAAATGTTTGAAAACTAGTAATGAAACACAAAGTGTTCATTTTAAGGCAGTATAGTAGCATTAAATAAAGCTAGAAAATTTAACAAATATTTCTATGAAAAACAATGGTGTGTAAGGTCCTTCTATCTTCTGGATTGAGCCTTTTTCAGGGAGGGTGTAGTCTGTGTGCACGAGTCAGCTTTTGGTACGTTCACTTTGCGCTTTCGTTTGAACACTGAAGTTAAAAAGGGATTTTATATATATTATCGTAAGCCGGGTTCTTATTACAACAGATTAGTCAGAATACATTTTTATAGGATATAAAACCAAGGGGGTTAACACACGAGCAATTTTCAGAACACCTTGTGCCCACCGTCGTGTTACCTGAGCTATTTATTGCAGTGTGTTATGTATGCTCAACACAATCCTTTAATTTGGTAGAACCAATTAATCCACTGGGTTCAGGCAATGTCCGTTAAGTGCCTTGCCCATGGACACAACCGACTAGCTAGCGACCAGTTTCGTATCTGCAACCCTTGGATTGAAAGTCGACCCACTAAACCACCAGACTATTGGAAGACAGTAATACATGTAAGCCAAAGATAATACACCTGTAAGTCATAGAAATTAATTTCATGTTATCTCTATGTAATAGATAAATGGAATGTCAGGTTGTTATAATCATCTCGGCCACCACATTTCCCCCCGTTATACCATGGGTATTTACCTACGTGTTTTAACTACTGTAGTAGCGTTTTATCCTGCCTACTTGACTTAAAATAATCTTGCCATTTTCTTAAAACAGTAAAAAACAAACTAAAATCATAAGATCAGTTTCACCCGATTACTTACCGGGATGTTTCCCCACATGCTCTCCAGTCAAGGTGTCATTGTCGGTTAGTACGGGCACAACATGTAGAGGGGCCATGGAATAACGCGATTTCAACCTGCAGGGAACATTGCAAACACGTGACATCAATACTACAAAGTTAGTGGAAAACGCACACCGTGCTCCACCATTACCTAGAAAGTTCTTTTATTTATTGATATCATATTCTAAGGCATAGTTTCTTTTGCTATTGTTTGTATGTTTAACTAATGCTACTGTTTATATTTTCAAGTAATGCTACTCTTAGGTATGTTGAAATAATGCTACTATTTCTATTTTATATGTTTAACTAATGCTATTGTTCATGTTTATTGTTAAGCGAGTAGCTATGTATTGACCATTGCAACTAAATTCAGAAAAATTTTATGAACTTGTGTTAAATGTGCTAGACATGCACTGGGATTTACTAACACTGGTCAAACGATGTACTGAATTCATTTAATGATAAATTTTGTTTAATACAGCAACCAAGGATAGGATAGCATATTTATGTTAATCTCCGTGAATGGGAAAACTAAGGGGGTTATCACACGGGCAATCGTCAGATTACTTCACGCCCACAATCGGGTTACCAGAGATATTGCATTGCGTTGTGTATGATTCACACGTTTCTCCAATAAACGGCTGGGTTCAAGCAATGTCTGTTAAGTGCCTTGCCCATGGACACAACCGACTAGCTAGCGACCAGTTTTAAATCATAAAACTTTCGGTTGAAAGGCGTCGCTCTAAACCGCCAGAGTAACCGGCCGGACGATAAGGCACAGGGTAATCTAATAATTGCACATTTGATTATCCCCATTTTGTTTTCAAATGAGACAAAACACAAATGTCTCTTGTAACTCAACAATATTTTGAGCAAAGCTAATCCAACAAGCACATACTTTGTTGAAGTTCTTAAATTTTCTTTTAAGGGGGAAACATGGGGTTTCAGACCAGGAATGATGGAGTTGGCTTCGTTTTTATCATGACTGGATTGTTTAGCAGAGCTGCTTTTTGCTTTACCTGAATCCTGCTTGGCAGGTCTTCTGAAAGTGGTTTGACCATAAAAATTGGGTGGACACTGGTTTTTATGGGGTGGATAGAACTTTATAAGGTTGTTATGTTGTTATCAAGTCTGCCAGTGCTGGAAAAGACAGCTGGAAGGCTATTTTGACATTTACGGTAAAATTTGTTAAGAAAAACAATTTGACATTTACTGCTGACACTTGTTCATAAAAACAATAATTAGTCTTTTAAATTATTTGTTTTAAAAAAAGAAAAAAATAGACGTAATGTTTGGGGTGCCAGGGGTGCACTTGCCTCCCTAAAAAAACCTAATTGTACACTAAAAATAAGTAGAATATAATTTATACTGGAAATTAAACGTAATAACCGTACCTTTAAAAAACAACAACTTTTTAGAAATAACAAAGAACATACTTTCAGGTAACACATAAATATCTACTTTTTAGCAATTACACATACATACATACTTTAAATTGACATCCATACATACTTTTTAGCAATAACAACACATACATACATACACATTTATTAGCAATAACACATACAAACATAAAAACAACAAGTTTTCAGTAATAACAAAGAACATACTTGGATAAAATTCTTAAGCCTTCGTTAACAGGACCATGGGAATTAAGTCCGGGAATTATGGAGTTGGCCTTGTTTTCATCGTAGCTTGATTCCTTACTCGAGCTGTCTTTACTTGAAGTTTTTCGGGTTTTGCTCAAGCCTGATGTCTCTGGCTTTCTAAGGAATTTTAATGAAATTGATAAACATCAAACTTAATGGTATAAGATTAAGCACACACACAAAGTATAATTTTAGGTTTACATGGCCACATAGCTATAAACCAGACATAGGACAAACTACAAACTTGACCCGCCCGATGTTATTGACATGTTACTAAATAGTGATTTCACATCTACATTTGTGCGTCACTTGCTAGATGTGAATGGCGGCTCCATCACTTGGCCTAGCAGTCTAAGAATGAAATAATTTTGGCCCCTGATTAAAAAAGTGTGCCCATTCCTGCTATACACTATCAGGGTTCTTTAGCAAAAAAGACTCTTAGATTAGGCTGTGTCCTTGGACATGGACAGTTAGCAGTCATTACCTGAACAAAGAAGATTATTGGGTTGTATAAAAACAAGGAACATCTTAACCATATACAACACACTGCAATAACTCAGGTAACCTGATTGTTGAAACAAAGTAACCGGACCATTGTCCATGTGATAATGCTCCTTCCATTTTACTGTTTACAGATATAAAATATATCATATTCTATTTATTTCCTCTACCATTACCCATGGACCAGTGGATTGTTACCCAGTTGACTGAATACCAGTTGACTAATATCCAGTCATCAAAACTAATCAAAAAGTGTTTGCCCGTTGTGTCCTTGGGTAAGGCACATAATGAGATTCAGTAACTAACAAAAGGTGTACATGCAATGTGTATTAAATGCTTTGCAATAAAACCACATTTATACAGCTCATGCAGTTAAAGAAAGGTTGTATAGATATTTGGTACATGAAGTATTTTATTATAGGGAAATAAATGTGGCTGAATAAATAACTCTATATATTCAGCTGTTTTATGCTCTAATTCACAACCAAGAGATGTTTTAATACATGTGGTCTTAACTTTCACTGGCAACACTAACACATAAAACAGGTCCATATATGCTCAATGGCAAGACTATTCATAATATATAAAACGCCCCACTAAAATGTCAGGCCTGAGTATAGGGATGCACAATATAGGATAATTATGTATTCTATAGTATTCTAGAAAAATATATTTTAAATCTAGAATTTTGAATCCTATTTTAAAATGTTTTACCATATGTTTAAATTTGCTATGCTATGCTGCTGAGTATGTACAGTTACACTATACAACATAATCGCAAAAAAATAATCCGTTGAACCAAAAAGAGAAAATAATCACCAAAATGACATCATATATATACATAGGATTATGACCATGAATACAGACTCAAAATACCCATAATGTAAATCACAAGGGTGCCTCGAAATACTATAGAATCTCTTGGAGCACTTGGATCGCTTAGATTGCTATGGAATGTAATTCTAACCCTGTCCCAAACACTAATCCCAAACCCAGAACTAACTTTAACATTAATATCATAATCTTTATTTTAGTGTATTTGTAATCACGAAGTATCGTAAGCGATCCAAGCGCAAGCGATCCTGTATCCAAGGGCTCTAAGCGATCCTGTAGTATTTAGAGGTACTGAATCACATACTTTAAATATGCTTTTGTTTAAATTAAATATCACAGTTTAGAAAATATTTTATTTCAACAAAAATAGAATCAGCTAAATAAGTGTAACTTTTACCTTGCAGTTCGTTTTTTAATGTCTCTGAGTTTTTTCGGATCTAATCCAGGTATGATGTCATTGGTGTCCTCATTAGAGGTGGACTGGGTGGTCTGATCTTCGTCTTCTTCGTACGAACCACTAAAGGTCTTTGCCCGACTTGTTTTACGGCTAAAATGGAATTGTAGGTTAGAATGTATGGTAGTGTAGCCTAATGGTTAAAGCGACCAATACATATTTTAACTATATACAAACTGTCTTAGGAATAGGTCAATCATGGATTTAAAACTTGGTAAAAAACTAAATGGTTAGAATTGCAAAGGTGTAAGATGTGTTGCGTAAAGGGCTTAACGTCACAAGTGTCAACACTGTATTTTCTGCATGTGGTGAAATACATAAATGTGATTATAAAAAACAGCAAAGCATAATTGAAGCTAGCATGCAAGTTTCAACAAGCATTTATTGTGGCAAAGCATGTGGTTTTTTGTCGCCAGGCATTAAATTGCATGTGTATAAAAACTACAGACTGAGCCAGGCGTGGGTTGAGTGAGGAAGGTGTAACTTCCTTGTGCAATAAAACAAACAATTAAATCTAAGCATGCCTCGTTCAGCCTTAGCATGAAAAAATTAACTACTCGGGTATGCATGTTGACATTAGAGCTTTAAAACATTTAAAAGCAATTGAAAAACACTGGAATAAACTTCACTTTTCGGGCCACCCTTTCTCCTAAAGTTGCCCCTACCATTGCACAGGTCGCTTTACTGCACTTTTTTTAGTGTAATATTTTTATAAGCATTTTTTCATTTTTATTTTATATTTTTATTATGTGGGTTTAGCGGCCAGCCGGCCACGTTTATTTATACCGAAACTTAATATTTATTGGTTTTTAAATGTGTTTTAATGACTGTCGTTTTGCCGTTTTTTCCAATTTCCAAATTTTTATCAAAGGTCCTGCTTCGGGTTTTCATCGTGGAAACAAAAAATAAACTAAAAAACATACCTAGCATTTCTTTTCTGGCCAACTTTCAGGTTTGGTTTCTTTGGTTGCAGCTCAGGACTGTTGCTGATTGATTCCTCGTTTGATGACGATTCTGAGATTATAACTTCCTCACCTTCATTTAAACCACTAGAGGTCCCAGGTCTTGTCGCTTTTCTCCTAAAACGAACATTTTCGCCTAAAATTTATTTGTTGCTTTTCGCCTAAAACGTACATTTTCGCCTAAAATTTATTTGTTGCTTTTCGCCTAAAATTTATTTGTTGCTTTTCGCCTAAAACGTACATTTTCACCTAAAATTTATTTGTTGCTTTTCGCCTAAAACGTACATTTTCGCCTAAAATTTATTTGTTGCTTTTCGCCTAAAACGTACATTTTCGCCTAAAATTTATTTGTTGCTTTTCGCCTAAAATTTATTTGTTGCTTTTCGCCTAAAATTTATTTGTTGCTTTTCGCCTAAAATTTATTTGTTGCTTTTCGCCTAAAATTTATTTGTTGCTTTTCGCCTAAAATTTATTTGTTGCTTTTCGCCTAAAATTTATTTGTTGCTTTTCGCCTAAAATTTATTTGTTGCTTTTCGCCTAAAATTTATTTGTTGCTTTTCGCCTAAAATTTTTTAGTGAGGCTTGCTGTGACACTAATATTAAATGACTACCCTTTTAAAGTTAACTGCAAAATGAATTAGTAATTTAGGCATATAAATACAGAACGTCAAAATACTGCAATATCAATTACTTCTAATTAATCTCCTAAAATTCAAATTATAAATGATGTGATCAGAAATTACTACCTTTTATCCATTTGTTCTTCAATGACGTTGCTTGTAAGTTTGCTGGTATTACTTCTGCTTGTGGTCCTAGATTTAGTTTGTCTTGTCGTCGATTTCACTTCCCTTACAAGTTTGGTGGGTTTAGTGTACGGTTCACTATCGCTTTCATCCGTGTCTATTTCGTCACTGGAGTCAACTGTCTTTCTATTGCGGTTACGCTTGGATTGGGGTGCTTTTACTGTTTTAACCCTTTTTGAACCCCTTGGAGCTGCATAATCATCATTATCGTCGTCGTCGGAGACGGGTAAACTGCTCACAGTTTCATCCAGGACTCTTGGACTCTGCTTCCTGCTGGAGATCTTCCGACGAGGAGGCTCTTCCACCTCACCGGAGCTGATCTCATTGATGCTTGGTGTGGAGGAAGATTCTGTGTTCGTCTTGCTCGTGAGAGGGCGGGATGTTCTGGCCTGCGTTGGTAAATGTTCAAAATTTTGCTAAGACTAAAACAAGAAATTGCTTAGAAAGTATATTTACAACGACGACGTGCATATCCCGTTTAATAAGTGAGGGGGCGGGATG
>CH002018.1:934676-951196 GCA_000149265.1 Ciona savignyi
GAGACGCGGTGTAACATGAATTTCAGTGTAAATCCGAAGATTATACATAAATTACTCTATGTATACTGTACTGTAAAGTACTGTAATAAAATACACAAGTAAGTGCATTCAGAACCTCAAAACAGCGTAAGTCAGGACCGTCGTAACCCGAGAACCCCTGTATATATGTATATAACCTGAGGACCTCCTGTAATTATGTATACAACCCGAGGATCCCTTGTATATATGGATATAACCTGAGGACCCCTTGTAATTATGTATACAACCCGAGGACCCCTTGTATATATGGATATAACCCGAGGACCCCCTGTATATATGTATACAACCCAAGGACCCCCTTTATATATCAAAAGTTAATATCCTACCATAAAAATGGCGAGTTTTGCGATCGTGGTTCTCGTGAACTTCTTGTTCAATTTAAGCCAGGTTTTATGGAGGTCGGTGCCACATCTCGGCATCACCATGAACCTCAGCCCGTTGTCCCCACTCCCATGCAACCCGTGTGCAATGTACGGCGGAATCCCCACAAATGAAAGTTTCGTTTTCTTCCTCCACCGGTCAACTGGAAAAAACATTTTTTATCGGGTAATGAAAACTTTAAAACATTTAAGAAATTTTCTTGTACTATATTTGTCAACTACTAAAATATAAAAAACAACATATTTTTATGGAATTTTTTACACTGCACAGTGTATATTGCTTTTATTGCGTTATTTTGACAAATTTATTGTAAATTGTGGTTAAGAAAGTGTAGAAAATCTATAATAAATGTGTGTAGAAACTTTAAATCTATGGGTATCTGTTTTGTTTTCTGTTCGTGATATGTATGGGGAACATATATTGAAGAAAATTTTTGCATTTAAAAATAAATAATATAGTCAGTTCCTTGAACAAAAAGTCTACATTAATTTAACCTTCTGTTGTAAAAGTCAATGACATACGGCAATTAATTAAACACAATTAAGTTGAATTGATATACCCAAGATATTTTAACATCGGTGTTTTAGTTGAACTTGTACGGTACCGGTATTCTAAGGTCAAATTTTATATTTTATTACATACTAAACCAATAGTTCTACAGAAAAGGAATTATTTTAACAGAAGTAGAAAGCAGGTGACTGCTAATTATAGAATCAATATATGGAGTCTATCTATATTAATTGGAAATGGCTCAAAATATTTTTTGAATGTCTGCCTATTCGATAAATGCATATATTGTGTTGCAAAACAGTGTTGCACTTTATACAGTTATATTATAAAGTGTTATACAGTGTTGTGTTATACAGTATTATACAGGGTTGTTATAAAGTGTTATACAGTATTATACAGTGTTGTGTTATACAGTATTATACAGGGTTGTTATACAGTGTTATACAGTATTATACAGTGTTGTTATACAGTATTATACAGTGGTATACAGTGTTATGTGGTGTTTTACAGTGTTATACAGTGTTGTAATACTTACTATCTTCAGACTTTGCAGCTCGTTGGTAGAAAGCTATCTCACAGAAGAGAGGACCGTTCTTTACAGGCTCCTAAGAAAAGGACATGATTAGAGCTTTGTATGGTCATGTCATGTTTATTACCGGGGTACAGAAAGCAGGGATGCTAAGACAATAATCATTACCACAGTTAGTGTGTCTAAAAGACAGGTTGTGATGAGCAGTCTTCATTAACTATTTTATTTTTCATGGGTGTTTTCCATACAACAATTTTAATGTTTTATTATAATATTTTAATTTATTTTATTAAAAATGTTGCTGGCACAATTATGTAAATTTTAGCTTTTACTTATAATGATTATAAAGTAAAACAAACTTATTTAGACTGTTTAATTACTGTTTCTTTACTGTGTAGGCTATTTAGACCAGTATTGGTTATTTAGGTTTTTACTATGAAGGGCCTTTGACTAGTAATTAGCAGGTATTGATTTTGTGGAAACTATAACGTTCTAAAATGCAAATGTAACACAGTTAGGTCAGGTTTTTCATGCAATTTACAGTCGAAGCTTACTTACAACTTTTATGACGTAACCAGCATCATCTTTCACAGTAGATTTCGAAGCATCATCAGCTAAATTATAATGTTGGAATTATCCAGTTTCCTGAATCTGCATTTTTATTATTTAATTACGCTTAGTTCGTATCCTAAATTGATAATAATTGTCCTATTTTCCCTTCTCTTTAACAGTAATATTTCTCCTATATTATTAAATCTGACAATGCAGTAAAACTTACAATACAATGTTTAAATAAAGTAAAAAACCCAACCACTTTAGCCATTAAATTGTATAGATGTGTGATCCTTAAACAGGCATTAGCCGCATTACCCAGACCAACTATATTCAAAGGATCTAATAAAATACCTATAGCAACTTCACTGTAGACTTGAGATATTATTACAATTTACATTTTTTACTACATTTTTTTTAACAGGAACCACAGAATAATTATAATACCTAGGCCTACCATTGCTACCAACTAAAATAAAGCCATATAATAGTAAAATAATCGACCAGTCCCGCATAGTTAACATAACCAATTAGCGCTTTCAACTTTCCGTTTTTCAATCACTGAATAAAAACATTACCAAGATAAAGGAGACCAAAGCCGCCCGATCCTATTGCGTTTCCAATCATCCATTCTTTCTTCTTAAGATCTTTCAAAATAAACCCAGGATCCAGCGCAGCACATAGTTTATGGGCGGGAGGTTTTTTACCCTTTTTCGGCGGCATTACATTTGCACTTATTTGCCGCACCTGTCCAGGGAATGGTCTGTAAAATTTCTTTGTGCATTTTATCATATTTTGGAAAAGAAGAGACAGTATAATTTGGAAAGAGATCATTTTGTTGTGATGTGGCATGTTATATAAGACAATTTTTTGAAACATTTCTAAATTTGAATGGGCTAGTATACTGAACTGTAGTTTTTGTCGCCTTTGAGCAAGTACATTTACGAATTATAGCAATATTGCGGGATAACAATAGGAAAATTGTTTACCATAATTGTATTTAATTTTTTTTAAATTACATGCTTAAAAATCTTGTTTAGTTCAATCAATAGACTTAATCTTAAAAATTTGCCCTGATTAGCCCAAGCCAGGCTAAAACCCATGCAAATAAATACGACTATGAAATTTTGCATCATGCATTCTTTTCGGAAATTAATTTTTTCTCTAAGACAAACGCGTCGGAGGGTTCGATTCTTTTGTAATAATGCTCCTTTGTCTCAACAATCTCGAAACCGAAGTGCTTGTAAAAGTTAATCGCAGAGTCATTGTTGATCTGCACGTGGAGGAAAATGCTGTTGAAGTTGCCTTGCATCTTTGCGATCTTGAAAACGTGCTCGAGGAGCACAGAACCGATCCCGTGCCGTCGGTACATCGCCAAACACCCAAGCGTCATGATGTAAAGTCGTCGAACACCATCGTGCACGTCCACTCTACAGCACACGGCGCCCACAACGACATCATTAAAATACGCCAATTTCGCGAGTTCACCAACTTCCAACACGTCTTTGTAGAATTTGTCGTTATACGAAACAGGGAAAATGTACTGGTTTAGTCGCTTCAGCTGCTTGATGTTGTGCTGGGTGATGGCCCCCAGTTCAATACGAACCCCTTTTATTTGACCCATGTTATGTTCAGTCCTCAGTAATTTTCTAAGAAGCAGAAAAGCAATTGCTAAAACACATACACTGCATAAATCTGGTAAAAATAAAAACAATCATTAAACTAATAAGTGTGCATGTCCTCCGCTACAAGAAGCTTAATTTTCAGCTCATAATCAATTGCCTTTGCCACACAGGTAATTTGGTCTATGCTTTGCTATAATTTATATTAATCACAACACTACAACCATAGAATTGCATAGACACCATTGTAGCTAATGCTATAAAAAGGGAGAAAATAAAAAAGCTGATTAGCTTAGTGGTTTAGTGAATCGCATTTCAGCCGAAAGGTTGAAGGTTCGAAACTGGTCGTTAGAGAGTCGGTTGTGTCCTTGGGTAAGGCACTTAACGGACATTGCCTAAACCTAGTGGAATGATGGATTCTACCAAATTAAAGGAACATCTCAATCATACAAAACACACTGCAATAGCTCTGGCTACCCAGTGGGCTAGAGGTAATCTGAAGTGTGTTATCACCCCTTGCATTTTCCTATTCACAGGGATAACCATGAATATCTTATCATATTAAAGTAAATTTAAACTCAATGAATTTTCTTTTGGTTGTTTATTATTTTAGCCATTTTACACTAAAAGGGAAATGAGGAAGTAGGTAAACTACACACACTAAAATAATGATTGTGAAGCGTTAGGGTTAGTTATAAATGGAGTTGAAATTAATGTTTAGGGCAGGGTTAGAATTAGTTCCCATAGTTTTATTGGGCAGTTTTCCTCATTTCCTATTTCCTTCTGTTTAGTGTTGCACCATTTACAATAGGTTGCAAATGGGCGGACGGAACCGATTCATTGTCTCGGCGTACGTACATGCGAGATACGAGAAGTTTCTGGGTGGTGGTCTATTACGTCACAAAAAGATTTGCTAAATCACAGGTTACTGTTAACAATATTGACTTTAAGCTGACACCTAAGGAAACATTGTGTATGCAGCATTTTTTGTGTTTTGAACTGTTATACGTCTACTGCTTTACCTTTTCATTAATCTTTGCTCACACAGCCATACAGAGACAACACAACTAAGCTAAAGGTATTGCTGGTTACGTTTTCAATACATAAAATAAACTGGATTCTTCATCTTGAAAACAAAACGATTATATTCTAACTTGTCAATTTTCCCGCAAAACGAATCCAACTGTTCAACTGTTCCGTAACAATTTGGAAGCGCGATATTACGCGCTAAATAGAAATCTAATCCAAACCTTTTATTTTCAGGACGGGATTCTATGACGTATTGATCTGATTTTTAAAAGGGAACCACGGCATAATTGATATAAATTTATTAGAGTATTTTACAGAATTAAAGAATGAACAATTTATTGTATAAAGATGAGCTAGTTAAATAAGTGGCTACGATGGAAGAGATCACAACCGCGGTTCGATGGTTTTCCAAGTACGGAAGTGCGAGGCGATTTAGATTAGGCCTCATTTCAAGCTAAAAATACGGCAGTTGACCACAGTGTGCCCACAAGTATATACGATTTGTACAAATAGTTAACTAGAAGCACATTTAGAAGCACTCTTCGGCGAAAAGCAAGCAGCCGGAATAGCCTACTCCGGGAATCCCGGTAGAAAACGCTGTGCAGATAAACTTACAGTGACTTCTACTGCATCAGGTATGAGGAGTATAGGGCTAGATATAAAATCCCTGGCAAAATCATAGTATGTGTTACTTGCGTATATAAAGGACGAGTACGTTTGCAGTTTATGCGAAATTAGGAATTACTAAGTGTAGAAAAGAAACAACATGGCGGCTTTTAAGCTGCTGCCCGGATGCATGAAGTGGCTTCGGGAGTCATGCCCCTTGGTGGTTTTGGCATCATGCCAGTCTTCCGCCATATTTCCTCCTGCTGCTTGAGCCAGTCGGGAGTCGGGTACCTTTCCACGTAACGCATCGACTTGGGAATGTAGCTCACCCTGTAAGTCGTCTTGTCGTCGAGCATCGAGTCGCTAAGGAATGCTCGGTTGTCCGGCTTGCACGATTTAGCCGGGTGAGCGCCGCTATGAGTTATGAAGTGCTGCTTAGCAGTCGAGAGGCCTTCAAATTTACCTGCAGAATTTAGTTTTGTGTTTATATGGAGGTGATATGCTAAAGATGGCATACCGCTGAGTACGCCTGTATGGCTCGTCAATACTACACTTTCCTTCTGAGTATTATCTTATTAATTTTAATCGATTAAATTAATGATAAATATTGGAGCCGCTTCTGGCATATGCCAATATGATTTTGTAGCCTAATTCTTTCATTGCGGTGTTTTAACGTCTGTCCTTTTATCGCCTTTTCTAGTTTTTTACCAGCATAAACAATACTGCATCGTCCAATTGTAAATGATTAAACACAAAAACTAGCTGAGAAGCATACACAAAAATATTAAGCAGTACAGTTGGTAAAAATGTGGAGTTTAGGTTCAAATATTAGTTTACCTGATTGTTGAATAGCTTCGGGGCGTGGTTTTCCAAGCGTTCTAGGCACGTTCCACTTCTTGAAGTCACTGCTGTAGTTCGTGACCCCCTCGAACGGCATAACTTTGCCTCGTTTGACCGCCGGTCGTTTTGGCGACGCTGGCCTTCCGTACTGTGAGCGGAAATCCAAGCGGTTCGTCGAAAGCAGCTCCATTTCGCCCTGTGGACCCATGTAAGGCTGCGGCTGCTTGCGCCACGGCTGAACCACCGGCCAGGCGACAAAACTGTCCCTAAACTCGGAGGATGACGCCAACGGATCGGTGGAAGAGAACGGAGCTTGAGACGGACGCATGCTCTCAGCAGGGAGCGACCGCGGACCGGTAAAATCCTGCTTGAACGTCGTCTCGGAGTGCATTGGGACGGTAGGGGGTGCGTATCGTTCCCTCTCCCGCTGGGTTCTAGGTTGAACCTGGTGCGGAACGTAGCTCACGCGGTGCACGGTGTGGCTTTCCAGTGGTACGTCGGACTGGAAGGCCTTGTCCGGCGGTTTAGCCGACTCGCGAGGAGCGGCAACCCGGCGAATGTAATCCTGTAAAACAGTTGTCATTATACAATGTGTGGCCAAATGGTTAGCGTTCCATATTTCTATAAATTTCTATACAAAAACGGCATTAGTGACGAGCCCATCATGGGTTCAAAACTTGGCACCTTAAAAAACGTGTATTATAGGATACTGAATTTTATCCATTGGTTATACAAGTTTTATCCTCTAGGCTAGTATATATGATACTCAATTATATCCACTAGGTTTAAATATCCCAACGACATATTTAATCACCACTTGCCCACAGTCGCGAAAATGGAGCTTGTGCAGTGGATTAAATATTTGTTATTATTTTCAAGTTAAAAATGATACTTAAATCCGTTTGAACAAGGCAAAAATCGTTAAAAAGTGACTTGAGCAATGAAACAATATCACCGAGATCAAATTTCGTGTCCACTATGCCCACCTTTCTTAAACTCTCACTATAAAGCAAGTAAATGTCTACAAATGTACCTGTTGGAAGGTGGAGGAGTTCTCCATTTTCACTGACGGCTTTTTGTAGTCATTCTCTGGTCCGAACCGTACGCGAGGCGGGAGCGTCCATCGTTTATAATCACCTGGGCACATTCCTCGGATGTTAAGTATGTCGATACTAATATGACTTTTACAGAAAAGATACCGAAAAAACATATCATAAGCATGTTAATACTTTAGGACTATTACAGAACAGATACCAAAATACGTATATCAACTTCAAGCATGTTAATATTCTAGGACTTTTACAGAAAAGATACCAAAAAACGCATATTAATCATGTTAATACTTTAGGACTTTTACAGAAAAGATACCGAAAAAACGTTAATCAGCATGTTAATACTCTAGGAGAAATTTTACAGAAAAGATACCGAAAAACTTAACTTTATTCATACTTTTCCTGTAGGTTTGCCCGAGCGCCGGACACTTGGCCACATTTTTTAAATCTGGGAATTGCTATTCTGGATGTACTTGAAATTTCAACATTCCAATTACTATATACCGAGAGTGTTTATTTTAAGGCGTAACTACTTTGCCATTTTTGCTATTTTTAGAAACGCTATTGAAATGCAAATGGATATCCTGGTTTGGCTTGTACATCTTTTAAAGTTCTATGTGTTGACCGAAAATGCGTTGTTTCTAAATTTAAAGTCAAAGAAAATAAAACTGTTTGTTCCAGTGTTGGAAGAAGTGTTAAAACACAGACAATCTTATAAAAAACGCGTAACCATAGTCGGGTTGCTAGGTTGAAAGGGATCCATATATTATGTACGTGGCAAGCCAAATTAAGTCAACTGCCAAAAGCACAAACGCGACGAGTATCGAACCCAAAACCTATGCACTACGGCCGCCGTATGGCAATCTCGTAAAAATGTGATCAAACCGTGGAAAACTAAAAGGAGGGAAAGAGGAAAGGCGGGAAACTGCACACTAAAATAAAGATTAGGGTATTAGAGTTATTATTAAAGTTGGGGTTGGTGTTAGGTTTAGTTCTGGGGTTGAGATTAGTGTTTAGGGAAGGGTTATAGGATTAGTTTCCATAGTTTTAGTAAGCAGTTACCCTCTTTCCCTCCTTTTAGTATTGCTCGACTAAACCGGCAACTTACTGGTATATGTAGGATGTGCTTCAAACTTCACCAGCGGTACACTTCTCGTTTCCGACCGTTTAGCGATTTGCGCCGGACCGGTGTTGTGGCCAGGGTAATCTAGTTTGTACATGCTTCTCCCCTCCATTGGGGTCCCAGGGGGCTGGTACACCTCCTTTGGGTGCGGCTCGTGCTTGGTGAGGGGGTGGGGGATGTAATCAAGTCTGCAGGTATAAGACTTATAGTTAAAATGTTAATGTAATCGCGGTGTACAAGTAAAGTCTCGCGAATTTGTCTTATATGAGAGCTAGAAAAATTAGAACATACCAGAATAGGATCATCATGTTTTTTACCGTTGTAAATTTCTAACCCATGATGGGTTTGGTCGCAAGAACTTTTGTATATGAATTGGTGTATGTATCGGTCGCGTTAACTATTCAGTCACAGCGACTTTTGTTCGTCTCTTGAGTGGGAAAACGCAATGGGCGTGATCAGGCGGGCAATCGTCATATTACCTCGCGCCCATCCTCGGACTACCGTAGTGGTTTCAATAGATTGCATGTAATTGTATTATTTCTTCATTTTTTGATTCATTAAAACCCATTAATCCATTAGGTTTGGGCTTGTCGGCTAAGTGCCTTACTTAAAGGCACAACCGTTCAGTGATGCTCTTACCAATTTAGCTATCCAGCCGAACGAGTATGTATTTCTAACGCATGGCCTACAGGCTTAGTGGCAGAATGGTTAACACGACTAAAAACGGTTTTAGTGACGAGTCGACCATGGGTACGAAAATTGGCGCAGTAAAAAAGTCTACATTGCTCATTTAGGATGATTTAGGCAATGCAGTACTTTCGTGTAATATGTTTTTACCACGGCTATGGGAACGATTACCAACAGTTGCAATACTGGAGATATTCGTTTTTTTTAAGAAACCTTTGTTACTGCAACATCGGTTTTAAATCTTAGTAAAAGGTTTCGATTGCGCAATGACCTTGCGGGTAAACCGAAAACTTTTGTTTGTAAGGTACTGTTTTTCTTTCAAATACACCATATCCTTTGTCCATTGACAGGACATGATAGATATGGGATATATATGTCTTATTTTCATGAATGGGAAAATGAGTTCGCAACCCTTCGGATAAAAAAGCAACGGTATGACCGACTGGGTTACACGGCCGGACGATAGGATGTTTATCCCCGTTTATAGGGCAAAGGGGGGTTAATGGGGAAATGTTGTACTATAATATGTAAAACTGTCAGTTAAATCGTGCCCACAATCGGTTAGTGTGTTGTAAATGTCACAAACAGTTTTTTAGTTTTTGTTCCACCCATTAATCCTCTGTGAACGAGAAAAGTAAGAAGAGTGCCGTGCTAAGGTCAGACCAATTATCCACCAGCTGATTTCGACCCCACAACCTTTCGATTGGCCGCCCAGGTGCTACAATATAATCCTGACACAACTTCGGAACAAATAGTCACCTGAATGTCGTTTCTTCGGAAACTTTCGCGTCAGACTTTCGTAACTCTTCGGATGGCTTAAACGATTCGGTTGGCGGCACGCGGTAACGAACGTACTCGTCCACGTATTCCGTACCGTTCCCGGCTTGGTGGCCAAAATTAAGAAACCCGGTTGGCCTAGGTCTGTGCCACCTGTTGTAATTTGTATAATTAGGTTTTATTCATTGATTGCTCTTTAAATGCAAAGACGGTGAATAATTGATGGACTACTTCAAAAAACTAGGTCCCACAATCTGTCGCTGAACCGTACACGTTTAAAATATTCATTTTAAACACTTAAAATTTGCCGCAAAAGAAAGGGACCGTTTTATTATTGGAGTAAAGCCTGAAAGGAACCGGCGATGGAAATAATTATATGGCTTAAAGTACCTCTATAAATCAACCACACAGACAAAGATATGACTAAAAGCATCTTGAACTGGCCACTTTACGGGCATGTCTTCCGTTCAATGGTGTCTAATGGGCGTTTAAATTAAAACTCAAAACCCAGGGGGTATCCTAAGACTTTTCAAGAATAAACTGGCGGAAAATATTATTAATAACTAAAGTGAAAACATAAAAAATTATACTTGGTTATATGAACCCCTTTGTATCCCATACCCAAAGCGTTGTGTTTTTCTGTTACGAAAATAACTACATAAGTTTTGATTAAATAGACAATAAAGCAAACGTTGGTTGGTAATTCACATCAAGTACAATGCACAAAGCGGTTAGTTTGAAATTAAAGCCCTGAACACGATATTATGTTGTTAGAGCGTCGTCGAGGTAGTATCGTTATTCGACTGGTTCTTTTGTTAGCACCTTTAAAGTTGTTTACAATTGCAACATTATAAAAGACGGGGTAATAGGCAATAAAGAGGTCGCTACACGACAAATAAGACGCTTGTATAAAATGTATTGAAAGGTCGGGCAAGGGCATTATGGCCAACTAAATCGTACATATATATAGAACGAGGGAATCCAATATACTTTAAATACTTTAATCGAGGCGTAATTTTATAATATTAAACATTGCTTAAAAAGCTAGAATTGTTAAGCCGTTTTTTTCTAAAGAAAGGGAGCTTTTTGCTTACTGAATACACCAGCACATGCAGGCCTACATTGATTGGGTGTCCAAAATGCGGCTACAATCCAGGTTTTTCGCCGTAAATATAAAATAACCAACGTTGACAAAATAACTGAAGAGTGGTTGCCAGTCAAGGCCGGTACTTGAATAAGTGTTATAGAGTGGGGTTTTTCGAAATACTTAACTGGCATATATACGTAACTTTTTAGCCTGTAATAGAATTCCAACGGTACAAAAGAAAACTATATATACATTTAAGTGAAGTTTGACTGATGACTAAGACTCAAAAAGTTTTATTTTAGGTAACCAGTTAGGTAATCAACTATTATTTAGGTAACAAGTATAATTTAAACCCTTTCCAATCAAGGCTCATAGTATCATGGGGAAAAAACAATCTTACCATTTTTGTGCATTCATTTTCACTTCGTTCAGTTTTGTGCAAATTCGGTCCTGTACCTCACTACTTCTCAGGTATCAAATGGTTCTAAGATCTATAGATTTTAAAATATTAGAGCTTTTTAATAAAGTAACATAGGCTTGCTACTTTATTTCTAGTATAATGGCGTATTGAATATCTAGTCTAGACGCTTTAATATTAGATGATTTTAAAAGGTTAGAGAAAACAACCAAATTTGTGTACTCTTACTACCTAACATTACAGACTCGTAAAACAAAAGGCACACACGACTGCTTTGATACATGTTGCTGTCTGACCAGACGTTAAAAGAAATAATTAAGCTTTGTGCAACTGTACAAGTATGCTACTGTACTGGTTACTCTTAAGCCTTGACACATAACAGCATTTGTGAGCAGTAGTGACGAAATAAAGAAAGAAGAACAGCTTTATTGTGTCTAACCTGGAAGCCATGCTAGTTTACCGCGCGTTCGCTGTAACTAGGAAGCTATCTCGTTGCCATGCGTCTTCTCTCTTGCGCGAGACTGTAAACAAACCGTTTCTTTATTTTCTGACGTAGGCGCACGTTCGGGCTGGCTTTCTATTATATCCAGACAAAGAAGTGGGTATTTAAAGAGAAAGAAAATCGGGCGACGAATTGTTGCCAGCAGTTTTCGGATTCGTATTCATTCATGATAACTCTGTTAAAGGTTGTTTAAAGAGCCATTCGTGATAGTTTAAAACCTTTCGGGATATTATTATAATAAAGCTAAAGTAAACGTGGCATATTAATAATAGTTGGTTATATCTAGTAGATTAATTGCTTTAACAAAAACTTAATTCCATGCCTTTAATACAACGTACGCAATCACCAATAGCTACGGTAATCAGACTGTTGGTACGATACTTTTGACGACTATTACCGTTATATTGCCACTACTGTCCATACTGTCCCGGCCACGAAAAATAAACGTGGGTATATCCATCAAAAGTTATTTGGATGAATGTATTATCCACGTAGGCCTAAATGGGAAAGCGCAGCGGGCCGCGTAAATAGGAAAGTTTTATCTCCGTGAATGAGAAAGTGTTACCACACAGGTAACCGTTTATATTTTTGCGTCCACCATCGGGTTTCTAGAGCTATTTATTTGTATATATATGACTGAGACGTCCCTTCAGTTTTAATTTAACCCATTATTCTAATGTTCTAATTACCTTTCTCGAGGGCACTATAACGTCTAGCTAACGACTGGTTTCGAATGCACAACCGTTTGGCTGCATACCGACCTTACATGCTGTTACTAAGGTCTTCGGTCGAACAATTTGACTTATAACGGACACAAACTAGTTTGGTAAAATGTTATACCAGAGAAATAAGCTACGTTTCTTGGCTTACTTAGAATTCATTAATTCAGGCCACATAAGTTACCACAAATCTATCAGTAATTTTGGATTCGGATCATTTGCCGAATAGGGGCGGGATTAAAACTAGCCGCTAACTTGTCCGATGTGTATTTGGGTAGGGCACATTGCATAAACCCATTGACTTGTAGGGTCGTGTGGCCGATTGGTTAACGCGACTGATAGGCTACATATAGCCTACCGACCTATAATACAAAAACGGTCCTTATGACTAAGGTGCCTCGAATTTATATAGCCTCTATGATCGTTTGGAACCCTAACCCGAACTCTCCAAACGGTCCTGTAGTAATTAGAGGTACCGCTTGTGTTGCCGAGTGGATCCCAAAATTAAACGCAGTTCTGTTCACAGTTTTGTATCAAACAACATCGAGGCCCCTCTGTTTACCAGAAATATTTTCCACTCACAACATCTGGGAAGAAATGGTGTAATTCGGGGCACGGAATTTATACTTTTTTAAACCCAGTGGCGGAAGTCGTGGTTTCGTTTCATTGTCTTACCTAAGCTGTAACACTAATTTTATTATATTACGAAACTGGTCGCTAGCTAGTCGGTTGTGTCCTTGGGCGAGCACTTAACAGACATTGCCGGAGCCCAGTTTTACGAAATTGAAGATAAGGTGCGATTCATACTCAACACACTGCAATAGCTCCGGTAAGCCGACGGTGGGCGCGAGGTAATCTGACTTTTTTTAAACATGATATCCCATCCTTTTCCGAATGCGATTTACTACACGACATCTCACAACAATGCCGCAGCAGCATTGCCCTCGGGTTTATTTACATGGAAATTGACACACTGCACGTAATACAACAAGCCAAGCAATCTCAAGTGGAACATCTCCCGGTATATGAAATCACAATAAATACGGATGCCAAAGCAGGCCATTTGACCCATTATTTGGAAAGAACAAATAGGATAAAAGCCTCGTGTCTATAACCAATTGTTATTAAACGGTATTCGCCAAAATGTTTCCAGTGGGGTTATACGGAACTATTTTATATCAGTAGAACGGGGATTAAATATAGCTTTAAATATAAACAGCAATTTGATATTGTTTCAGCGTGTAGCAGCGAAATTTATATTTTAGCATATATTTTGCAAAGGTCCGTAAAATACAGCCAGTCCATTATAAAAATTCTGAACACAATATTTGTTAGATTTAGGATAGAATAGCATATTCATATTTATCTCCGTGAATGGGAAAACCAAAGGGGTTAACACAAGGTCAATCGTTAGATCACCTCGCGCCCACCGTCGGGTTACCGGAGCTTTTATAGCGTGTTTGTGTCTGTATGATTCACACGTTCCTTAATTTGATAGAACCCATTAATCCGGTGGGCTCAGGCAATGTCCGTTAGGTGCCTTGACCAAGGACACAACCGACTAGCCAACGACCAGTTCAGAACCTACAACCTTTTGGTTGAAAGGCTTCGCACGAAACCGCCAGACTAACCGGTCGGATGATACGAAGATTTAATGAAGAGTATTCCCCATAATACTCTGCGCCAGATGGTATTTTTAAAAAAAACGGAAAAATTCGTGAAACTCATTTAAAAGCGTCGATTGAAAATAGTGCAACGATTAATAACGTCGTAAAGCATAAAGAGAAACAAAACATTCAGGCCAGGGGCTACTAGTTCAAAAGAAGCGCGATATTAAATAAGGAAAAGTGAAAATAGAGTTTTAAACAGTTCATTGCAAAAAATACAATTCCAGGGGCATTTTAGACGGAGAAAACTTATGAAAACAGCCAAATTAAACTTGAGTGCTAATTTGAAACGAGATCTCACTGGAAATGGAAGAACTTAAAAAAAAACGAAGTTGTAAAACTAACTCTCCACATTATGGCAACACTGGAAATGGATCTAAAACGAGAAGTTAACGTAATTGGAAGCGCAGCAGCTGTTTATGACCTGATTTCACTAAAGGAAATACTCTGGGAAGGTATTTACAAACCATGGGCAATCTTGTTACATAAGTGCACCACCAACCATAGCTGGTAGGTAGGTTTCCAGTTGATATTATTATGTTCAAAAACGCCAGAGCTCCCGTTTCAGGGCGCTAACTTAAACGTTAGAGAACAGTTCGCGTCCATTACTTTACTCCAACCCAGAAACGACGCAGTACTACACACGCACGGCCAAAACAAGTTTCTACCCGTCGTTAGTAAATGGAACAGCAAAAAAAGGATAATAATAAAGAATTAAAATGATTCCGGCCGCATTTTATCTCTCGATTTGGCGGGTTACAGGTTGCCGAAGCAACAAAACGGAGCCAGAGGAAACAATAGGAAGAGTATTGTCTCTGTGGAAGGAGATGAGATGACTGACGCTGTCAAACTGCCGATCTTTTGTGCGTACCTGGTGGAAGTACAGTGGTATAGGATATATGATGACAAGTGTTGTTCGGGGGTGGGATATTTCGTTAGTAGGGGTGGGTCTTAAAGTCCAGTTTAATGGACTACATCACACACAAAGGTTTCTCCGTTGGCCGGTTTGGATTTGTTTAATTCCTTTTAAGCAGTAGGTTTAAAAGTCCAGTTTAGTACATTAGTAGGGGTGGGTCTAAAAGTCCAGTTTAGACTAGGGCAGGACAAATCATATACATCAGGGTTCTGCAATCTTTTAATTGTGGCAGTTTATTAATAATAATATCATTATGAAAGCAACTTCGCATGCCAGCCATTGTTATGTACGGTTTGCACAGTCAACCCCCTAATTTAAATATTAGTAAGACGATAAGAGAAAAAATAATTTTATACATTTCTTGGATGTGTTATAAACAGTTTGAGTTTTATTAAAAACAGTTTGAGTTTGCAAATGCTTGTAGTATAGATTTTGCCGGCTCTTCAAATTACGCGGCGCGCCATGAATAACCTCTCGCGTGCCAGAGGTTACCGACCCCTGATAACGTTAATACACAGAAACCTTGTGTCAAAACTAACTCTAACTATGACTTACACTTTTTCTAGTGCATAGATTACTACTTTTTTCCTATTCTTCCCGTGTCACAGGTGATAGAAAACAAATGCATTACAAAGACAAATTTACAAATAAATGATCACCAAGACCCAAACAATCCTTCCATGTCCCCAACTTCACCCATTGGTAACCCTTTAAAAATCCGGACTTACCACTCCGTTTGGATCAACAAGCAGAAGATGTTTGTACTGGCCGTCCTGGACCCCACTCAGCACGAACTGCCCCTTGGTGCTGGTGGATTCGCGCACGAGGAAGTCGCCGTCGTGCGACAGGAGCTGTTCGGCCTCTCTGCGTGTCACCCGGCCGTGGAACCAGGGTTTCGATTGGAGGGCATTGCTCGCAGTTGTTGGGGTGGCTGGCGGGTTCACCGTGTTGGCAAAGGGGCCTACAAAGGTGTAATATATGTTAAGGGTGTTGACACAACATTGAGGGTGTAATGTAGAGTAGGGGTGTTGGAAAATATACCTACCAGGATGTAATATAAAGTAGGGGTGGTGGCAAAGGGACCTACAAAGGTGTAATGTAAATAAGGGTGTTGACACAACATTGAAGGTGTAATGTAGAGTAGGGGTGTTGGAAAATATACCTACCAGGATGTAATATAAAGTAGGGGTGGTGGCAAAGGGACCTACAAAGGTGTAATGTAAATAAGGGTGTTGACACAACATTGATGGTGTAATGTAAAGTAGTAGGGGTGTTGGCAAAGGGACCTACTCACCTACAAACGTGTAATGTAAAGTAGGGGTGTGGAAAAGGGATTTATAGGCATGTAGTATGGGAGCCAGGTGTATATATGGGGGTTTACTGTGTTGGCAAAGGGGCCTTAAAGGTGTAATGTAAAGTAAGGGTGTTGGAAAAGAAAGGATCTATAGGCATGTAGTTTGGGAG
>CH002018.1:968478-978498 GCA_000149265.1 Ciona savignyi
AAAAATGAATCATTAAGTCAATAGAGCAAAATATAACACAACAGTAGGTATTAAATGATAGAAATAGGTAAAGAAACTTAATTTATTGCAGTGATTAAACACACACACAAGTATAATAATACCACAATTTTATTATTACCGAGTACTAAATTTTTAAAATACAACTGTCAGTATTATTACTAAAATTACCACCTCTACTCTGTATAAGCACTCAAAAGCAGTTGCTTCATTCTTTTTAAAAGTATAGAAAGAGCTATTTTTTATTTCTGCTGGGATATATATGCTGTGTGTAATATTGCTTGAGGTTTTATAATATGCTATAATATAATTTATTCCGCCTGTAATAAGGAACACATTTAAAACCTTAAGCTCGCTGCTTCGCACGAATAGCGCGAAAACTAAGGCTCTGTAGTCTGTGGTACTAACTTCTTCGGAGGCATTACAAAACAAGTACCACACGGTTCCAGTGAGTGAACCACAATAAATCAGTGGAGTGCGGGCGACGTCTAGCGCTCGGTGGATGCATTTAACATACATTGTTCGAAATCTTGACCTTGTATTAAATTTGTAGCCTATAAAGAGTAAAATGATACTCTTAAAAGCGTGTATAACATTTACAACTATGCTTCAAAAAAATAATTCAAGATAAATCTACTCTAAAAAGTGCACTGATTGTTACGTCACTATTAGAATTTATTACCCGCTATATTTGCAAAATTATCCCAAAAAGCAACTTTTGGTATCTACAGAGTAATCTTCCATTAATAAACTAGTACTACAACAAAATCCTAAAATTAGTTGTTGACAAATATACCTCTATGAAAACCCGGTATCGCAACTCCGCGCGCGCTGTAGTTAAATTCGATTGTGTGTAAAAAAAATTGTTTCTAATAGTTATATTTGAATATCTGGTTTGAAGTTGGATTATATCACGCTTTGCGACAAAGAACAACTTAAAAACCAAAAATGGACCTCGCATTGGATCTTGCAGACATGAGAAGATATGTGTCACCGGTCAACCCCGCTATTTATCCTCATTTGACCCTGATTTTGATGGGTATTGGCCTTTTTTTCACGGCTTGGTTCTTCGTATACGAGGTGACTTCCACAAAATATACCCGGGATTTTTACAAAGAAGTTCTCATGGCCATGGTTGGTTCTGTTTTCAATGGTTTCGGCATCTTATTCTTGCTACTGTGGGTTGGAATTTATGTATAACCCAAAACACATTATTAAAGTGGTCAAAAAAACAAAAATTAACTGGCCCAACTTAAATATATATATATACAATGTTAAAATGAATTGTTGAAGCGTTGTTTTACCGTTCGCAAACATAGGTGGTGCTTAATTAGTACATTTTTTTAGTTTAAATAGTTTGTTTTACAATCATTCAAAATGTACTGTAAATGCTTATTGGATAGCCTATTCATGATTATTTTTCAGTAAGGTTGTTTTAACATAGTCATAGTCAGTTACACTATTGCAATATGTTTTTTTTTTCATTTTTTGCAAATCCTACTGATACTGTATACAACCTATCACACTAAAGCTTTTTTAAGTTGCTAGTTTCAGATAGTATCAGTTACCTTTTCGTACAATGATGTTATTGTTAAATAAACAAACAGATATTTGTGTAGATCTATAGCATGTATTATGGACCTTTAATATGTAATAACAAACTGAATAAATATGATTTGAAATTTTGCTAATCGAACAGTCTTAGATTTGTGCTAAACGACCATTTATCTTGAAACTTGTGTTAATCAATGATTCTTAACTTTGTACTAATCAATGATATATCCAGGTGGTGAGTAAATGATAATCGTTGCATAACATTCTCTGGAACATGTCAACAGAAATAAATAATCCTCTGTACAAGAGTCTTCTCTCCGATGTAAACAATGCCAATATCCTCGTGGTGGGTGCAGGTGGTGTGGGATGCGAGCTGCTGAAGAATCTGGTTCTAACCGGATTTCGCAACATTGAAGTAATCGACCTGGACACAATTGATGTCAGTAACCTTAACCGGCAGTTTCTATTTCAAAAGAAACATGTTGGAAAAGCGAAAGCAACTGTTGCAAAGGAAAGTGTGCTTAAATTGTGCCCCGCGGCCAATATTGTGGCTAGACATGACTCGATATTCAATCCACATTACAACATGCAGTATTTTAAGCAATTCGATCTGGTCATGAACGCCCTTGATAACAGAGCCGCACGAAATCATGTAAACAGGATGTGTCTCGCTGCTGATATTCCACTAATTGAAAGTGGTTCTGCAGGGTACCTTGGCCAAGTTACGGTGATAAAGAAAGGTCTGACAGAATGCTACGAATGTCAACCAGCACCGAGACAGAAGACATTCCCAGGTTGCACGATCAGGAACACTCCATCTGAGCTGATCCACTGCATAGTTTGGGCGAAGTATCTCTTTAACCAGCTCTTCGGAGAAGAGGATGCAGATCAGGATGTGTCTCCGGACACAGCGGATCCAGAGGCAGCACAAGATAAAGAGAAAAGTGGGTCATCCTCAGGAGACAACGGTACCACACCATCTTCAGCAGATATCCAGAGGAGGAGCACAAGGGAATGGGCTAGAGAGTGCGATTATGATGCTGAAAAAATCTTTAACAAATTATTTCACTCGGATATCAACTACCTTCTTTCCATGGACAAACTATGGCAGAAGAGAACCCCACCAGAACCTGTACTATGGTCTGACTGTCAAGATATCCAGAATAGAAGTTTGGAGCAGCAAACTGTTCTAACATTGCAGGAGAACACCAAAGTATTTGCTGAGAGTATTACCACTCTCAAAGAGCAGTTTAAAGAACAGGGGGAAGGTGGGATGTTGGTTTGGGATAAAGATGACTCAGCTGCAATGAACTTTACTGCTTCTGTGGCCAATATAAGAGCCCATATATTCCACATTCAAAACAAAAGTCGTTTTGAAGTCAAGTCGATGGCTGGAAATATTATCCCTGCGATTGCTACCACAAATGCGATTGTCGCTGGTCTCATAGTGATGCAGGCGTTATTCCTCATTCGCAAGCAGATGAGTGGCTGCCGGAGCGTTTATGTCTGGAAAGCCGCGAATCATGCTAAAAAGCTGCTGATTCCGTGTTCGCTTGACCCTCCTAAACATGGATGTTACGTCTGTGCAGAAAAGCCAGAGATTACGCTTCAACTCGATACCACAAAACTCACATGCGAACTACTCCGCGATAAAATCTTAAAATCCCATCTCGGGATGCTAGCTCCTGATGTTGAGATCCTAGATGGCACGAGGAACGATCCTCATCTCCAGTGCATGAAGATGAGGAAAATGTGAACATGGGACAAAACGTTGGATTACTTCAACATTACTCACGGCACTCGATTGCGTGCCGACGATTTCCTACAAAATTACGACATTGTGCTGAACATTCTTCAAGAAGAAAATCTTCCTGCCGATCAACTCTTTAAAGTCGCGGAAACAAAAGGAGTCATAGGAGCAAGTGTAGAGGAGGAAAAGTCTTCCGAAAAACCCGAAGATGTTAAAAAACCAGATTCCAACAGTAATAACAATATTGAAGTTATTGAGGATATTGATGAACTTAACGTTGACAGTGAAGAATCTCGAAAAAGAAAACTGTCTTCCCCTAGTCACAGTAATTCGCAAAACTCATCCAAACGGTTAAAACAATCGGAAAATAATGTTATCAATGTAGACAATGATGACACAATAATCTTAGATTGAACTTAGCTGAATCTCTGCAAGATAATATTACCATGTGACCTGCATCGGTACCTGTGATTTTATAAATTCTATATACCTTTCCCAAGTTCAAATATGCTGTTTTTGAAAATTGTAGACCAGCTTATTATGGTGCATATCTGAACTGCTGTTTGAAACATTTAAACTTATAATCAACTTCCATTTGGTTGTAAATGTTTGCCTAAATTTTAATAATAGTGGTAGCAGATTGTCATTTCAAACTATTAATCTTCTTAATTTTGTATTTGCAAAGGTATATATCTATTCCTAAATTATTTTATCTGCCATATTACCCCATACTATGGGTGCTGTAATCAGTTGAACATTTATTCATGTAAATTGTACGGTTGTGCCTTGCAATTTTAAATTGGCATTGAGATTAACCATTATCCGTATTGAATATGGATATTTTTTATTTCAGATTTTTTTTTTAAATATCCCCCAAAAAATCCGCTGAGATATCATTCCATTAAAATCCAGTTGAACGGCAGCAACTAAAATGCAGACTGCTGCTTCACATTCAAGCAGGGACAGTCGTTTTTCCCAAGTAAAACGCAGAATTATGCTAAATCTTCTTGCTCTTGGTTTTGATTCACAGCATTTGGAAAACAAATACAGGTATTTAATATTTTTATATAAAGCTAAGTTCATAGTCATTGTTGTTGTTATTTAAAACAGTAATCCATAATTTGAAGCCTATTTTGTTACTTTCATATTGAGACATTTCTGAATGATATTTCAATTAAATATAAAAAGTACTGCATTGGAGTCAATATGCTTCAAATGAATCTTTTAACGAATTTCGGTTAATCCTAAATGACATAAATGTTCTATAAAAATGGTGTAATATAACTGAATTTCTGAAAATACATATTTATTTACATCATTATGAAAATATATGCACTTGTTTTCAAAATCCAGTTGCCGTCTTGACGACCACATGTTTGACAAGCCAAACAAAAGGGCTTTTGAGGTCGTTTTCCACTTTCTTTTCTGCCAGCTCGACCGTCCTCAAGCAGAGCAACTTTTCCGGTGATTTGATTGTTATTGGTAGATGTATATTGTATAGGTAATCGGGTAATATGTATATTTTCTTGGTGTCCATAATATATTTTTTGGTGTCCATAAAAATATATATATTGTAACACATTTACAAACTATACTACAATAATGGAAAACCTGAGGGTAGTGACGTCAGTATGTCCACATTGCTTAAAAATGGTGGTTGTTTGACAAATCCCATAAATGAGTTTGTCCTTTTGAGCGTTAATCTTAATGCCATTGTTTTCACTTTACAATTAACTTTTTTTTGTGTTAATGACCATATTTGTGGGGAAAGCGGGAAAGATGGAAACTGCACGCTAAAATGGAGATTATGGTGTTACGGTTAGTTTTAAACATCAGGTTGGAGTTAGGGTTATTTATGGGGTTGAGATTAGTGTTTAGGGGAGGGTTTTAAATTAGTTTTTCAAAATGTTAGTGAGCAGTTTCCCCTCTTCCCTCTTTCCCTCCTTTTAGTGTTGCCGCACATTTGTGTTTGTATGGCGCTGCCCTGCTCTTTTCTTTTTCCAGCACTGTATGAATGCTTGACTATAAACGTGATTTAAATTTTCAGATTGTGTTTTCCTGGCACAGACAAACAAAGTACACAAGAATTCCGAAAAAGAACTTACACATGGCTAAAACGCATAGCAGAGGTTGGCTATTTCATTGGAGTTAACCTTTTTAATTGCCTTGTATAAAAAAGTGCATTATTCTGTAAAATATGCATGTTTACTAGAGTTTTTACTTAAATTATTATATTTAACTTGCCATAAATCTTTGTTGAGTTATATGTGGCTTTTAAAGTAAAATAGTAGAGCGTTAAAGCATTTGTTTTTTCACCATTAAGGTTTCCATTGTTGTCAAGCAATGGAGAAAGAACAAAACTGCAGCTTAAAGCATATATTAAATAGGCCTAGTTGAATAATATATAACTTCCTATATCAAAGCTGTCTGCTAACTATTGAAAAATAATTTTACAGGAAAATGTGCATTCTGGGCTTTCAAAGTTCTCTCCAACCCTTTTCATGTCACCTGGTGGAAAGGACTTCATTTATCTGGTGTTTGCTTTCACCCAGTTCGTTTTGTTGAAGTTATGCCGTAAGTTGCGCAGCATGCTATAAAGCAGGGGTGGGCAACTTCTCTAGTTGTAGTTGGCTGGCCAAATGTGGGAAAATGAAGTTCTTGGTGGGCCAGATTATTACATGAATAATATTCAATATCTTGATTACAGGGTATGGTTAGATACAGTCTCTAGACGGGCCCAATACATGGTATGGTTAGATACAGTCTGCAGCCCGGCCAAAATCCCTTAAGGCCCGGACCCGGCCAACGGGCTGTATTTTGTCCATACATGCTTTAAAACCTTTTCTTTCAATCCCATAAAATTAAAAGGCTAGTTTTCAAGTATCAACCATGCTAACAAACCTTTAAAAGCTGGAAAATTATAATTGCTTAATTCAGGAAGTATAAAGTGTTCAAAATTAAAATATAATTTTTGTTTGTGTACAGAAGCACTTTAAATTCCAAGAATTTTAGAATGCCATATATCCTGTAGAAATCTATGAAGGCTTAAATAAATTATTGTGTTGCTAACTAAAACTAAAAATCACAACCACAGGCATTAAACGTTTTTTTAAATTTTTCATAATTCTCTATATACAGGGTGTCCCCAAAAAAATGACACCATTTTAAAATCACACATTGAAAACCTGTGAATTCCAGAAACTCAATAAGCACGTGTGTTGTACTGTGGACAACGCGTAAATTACAATATTTTTTAAAATAATTTATGTCAACTCATATGCCTGTTAAATTTTATTGATTTCGAGTCCATACTTTTTGTGATATTTGCATCTTAATTGGTGTCATTTTTTTGGGACACCCTGTACATAGACTTGTTCAAATCTTTGTTAACCCCTGCAGAGACTAATTAATTTGTTTCTGTAGAAGCCAAATTGCCATCTTCACATGCGTTGCACCGACCCATTCTCGCTAAGAACAGGCGGCTAGCAAGTGTCCAGCAGACTAGTCTTCAAGCACTTGCCTCCAAGTGCCATAAAGAACATATCCAAGATCTTCAACTAATCGACAAAACAGACCGAGACATTCACCTTCATTTTCAGTGAGTTGGAAGAACAAGAACAATTTTTTTAATATTCGGAATTACTTGCACAATTATGCACCTGATTAGGATTACCTGCACAATTTTAGACACATTCCAACTTATGTCCACAATTTTAGACATATTCAGGATTACCTGCACAATTTTAGACACTTTCCAACTTATGTCCACAATTTTAGACTTATTCAGGATTACCTGCACAATTTTAGACACTTTCCAACTTATGTCCACAATTTTAGACATATTCAGGATTACCTGCACAATTTTAGACACATTCCAACTTATGTGCACAATTTAGATTATTTCAAACTATGTGCGCAAATTTACTTGCCTTAATAATGTAGTTGATTGTGTGCATACAGAATCCCACAACATATACTGCTCAGAAAATGATAAGTTTAAATTATTTATCTTCACTTTCCAGAGAGCAGCAAAACTCGTACCACAAACTGCAACGGGAAAAATCATCTCTCATGCAAAAACGAACGAAAGATAAACGGAAATTGATGTCTGAAAGGTAAGTTTAAAACTCAATTTGAATCTTTACACAACAAGTTAAAGAATGTATGTCAAAAATATTTAATAAAACAAATAAACTTCAAAATGGACTATATTTTTGAACATCAAAATTAGCCATTGAATTAAACTTTTTTTACACAATGATAACAGATTCACTTTTACTGATAACTTTTAAGTCATTTTACGGATTTTTTTGGAAACAAACAGTTTACTAGAACTTTTTTCTTTATCCATCTAAACTTGGAATTCCATCAGTGTCTATGTAGTACTGCTGCTATCTTTTCAAGCACTGGCACTTAGTTTTCATGCTTCTTTGCTATTATCCAATTTGTACAACATTTTCTTTCTTTTCGTAAACGATTTCTTTATTTGTGATAATTGTACAGCTGGTCTTTATCTGTTTATCTATGATCCTAACTTGTGGTTAGTTTGCTATTATCCAAATTGTGCAACGTTTTCATTCTTTTCTTAGATCATTTCTCTATAAGTAATAATTGGACATCTTGGTCTTTATCTGTCCTAACTTGGGTCGTGTGGCACCTGACAAATATTGCTATCAACCGTTAAGAATTTTGTTGCATAATTTCCCCAGCAAAAAGCAGGAAGAACTAGAGCACCACTGCCGAGAAACAAAGTCGAAATGCAAGCAAGTTAGAGGGATGTGGTCCAAGTTGACTAACACTGTGGCTGAAACAAGACCTCATGTAAGCAGTGCTGCCCCAATGTAAAATGTTTTAGTGATGCCATTACTGAAAATTAGGTTTTAATGGTTTTAAAATTTGTGAATGTGCAGTTTACTAGTTTGGGTGACATTGTTATATTAAGTCATTGTTATCTGTCCATGTTAAGTAATCCTGATGCTTAAAGACTTAGATTTTGCAACTGTTTGTTAAAAATAACGATAAGAATGGTTTCATCTTTACCTGTCTAGCATTTGAACTGGAATTTACGCCTAAAATGCAGTTTAGAAAAAACAAACTTTTGGAAGTTTTTTTGATGGTCTATTTTTATTTGTTATCCACCATTACAGCTTTTTAGCATATTTAGTACATCAACTATATGACAAAATTCCGAATTTTATTTAGTCTTATATTTCTACTCATTTTCGCAGAGTGAAGTTCTGTCCAGTGTTTATAATGAGCGAAATCTAAAGCTGGAAGCCGACAAATTAAAATTGAACATTCCATCACGGTTGGTCAATGAATACCAAGAGGAAATGTATCAGGTGAGTTTATTATCAAAGAAAATGAGAATTATCTACATTATATCTTGTTGGCTGCTATTTGCATTGCATGGAGGGAACTATGTTTGGAAGGCCATCTATAATATTAAAGAAAACATAAGTCGAATGCCTGGTCCCCCAATGATAACCAAGGTATTCTGACGGGAAAACCTGTATTATATTGTCGTGTATATGATGTCGTCAGGTTAAAGCGTAATCGATCCGGTAATTAGGGGGGTTAAGCAATTCATAATATAAATTAAAGAAAAAGTAAGTCGAATGCCCTGTCTACCAATGGTAAACAAGGAGTAATCTGACAAGAATACCTGTATTAAATTGTTGTGTTTATGCTATGTCAGGTTAAAGCGTACCAACAGTTGGACTTCCTCATGATCATATCCAAATTGTGGTGCTAGTGGTCTATAATCTTTAACTTTCCTTTATCATCTTTCCACTATTTTGGACCAAGATCTAGCATTCTAAACCTTTATCTTAAAGATAACATCAAACTTAACTCTATATTAAGGATAATGTTAAGCTTGATTTCTGATTCTCGATTCGCTGATTTTTCCATGTTTTTCACGTTTTTCTTGATCCATGGTAAAGTTGCTGGAGTAATTGCCTTTTCAATAAAAGTGTGGGACAGTCTCATTTAAAAGTTTTTTAATATAAATTCCTAAACATACTATTATGAAAAAGTCGATTTTTGCATTCTATTCCAAAACACTATTTTCTCAGTTCTATTTTGCCTTGAATGGTCTAAATGTTTTTTTGGTTTAGGCTGTTGGATCCAGTTTGTACCAGTTTGGAAAGGTCAACCTTCAGAGCATTGTGTCAGTCTGCAACTTTTCCTTCATGCTTTTGGGCGACAATCTCCGCAAATGTGAGTGAATTTACAATGCATCACTGGATAAGAATATTAGTTTTCTAGTTTTCTGAAAGGCAAACGCTTTATTAATAACCAATGTAATATAAAAAAGAGAAATTTTAGTTTTCAAAATGTTGCTTTTAGGTAAAAAATATTGCGTTTATTGTATTATAAATGATCGAATGTACAGTAACATTAATATGTGTCAAGATAACTTGTTATAAAAAAGACTTTAATACTTGAAATGTTGGTTTAAAGATATGCTCTGCTCAGAATTACATTTTATCAAATCAACATTTAATTATGTCTTTTCCACAGTTGGAATCCCAAACTTTGAATCTCAAATCCCGTTTGTAAAGATCCAGTCTGGCTTGCATAAAGAAGAACTTCTCAAGATTTATGACATTAGGTAGGTTGTACAATTCTATTTCATGTTTGAGGGGTTTACAAATCAATTGATGGTGACAATTTTAGGTTGATAATAATTAATA
>CH002018.1:980471-1004240 GCA_000149265.1 Ciona savignyi
GGGTAGGATATTCATGTTTATCGCCGTGAATGGGAAAACCAATGGGGTTAACACACTGGAAATCGTCAGATCACCTTGAGCCCACCGTCGGGTTACCGAAGCTATTGCCGTGTGTTGCATATGATAGACACGTTTCTTCAATTTGGTAGAACCCATTATTCCGATGGGTTCAGGCAATGTCCGTTAAGTGCCTTGCTGAAGCACAACCGACTAGCTAGCGACCAGTTTTGACTCTTTAACCTTTTGGTTGAAATGCATGGCACTAAACCACCAGAGTAACCGGTCGGACTAATGTTGTCCCGTTTCCGATACTAATAACACCAATGGAGGTTAAATATGATATATAAATACCGGTAAAAGGGACTTAAATTTGACATTTGCTAGTCTTTTAAACTTTTATTTAAATCGTTTTGAAAATTATTGGGCGATGGGTAAAACATTATTTGTTGAAAGTATTGCATTAGTGATGACATTCAAAAAAACAATAAAAATATAAAATAAAAATAGCAAATTAAAACGACCAAGTAGTCACTAAACATGCAAAGTATAGTAAGCCAATTAAGGAAAACATTTCTGTATCAATAAATAATCTTTTACAAAATTATTATTTTTTTAAATGAAAATGTTTTATAAATCTCATATTTATGTCTAAATTTTTTCAAAATTTGTTGGTTAAATCCAAACATTTTGCACAGCAAGCGATCTCAAGCGATATGTGACCATAAATGTTGTTGAGTTTTCAACTCCCATTTCTTATTTTCAAGGACACGATGTGAGCAGCTTTCTCTCGCACTATATGTTTGAAACAGAAGAGCAATTACCACAGAATACAACACCAAATGTGACCACACACACTGCCACACAGCTTAAACCTAAACAAACTAAAGCGCGAAGCAAAAACAAACCTTTCAGCAGCAAATTTTCAAGTTCAACTTTAGTTCAAGGTCACACGCACCAACAGTTGCATGATAGACTCAGGTAAGCAGCATAAAATACTGATTTCAATGCATATGGATAAGTAGTTCTGTTCTATAGGTAGATGTTTTTATTATTTTTTATTATAACAGTGTGATGTTAGAATATCTGGCCTTGGATAAAATGACAGCAGACTAGTAGTTATCATAATATTATAAGCCTAGCCTAACACTATATTACTTATCATAATATTATAAGCCTAACACTATATTACTTATCATAATATTATAAGCCTAACACTATATTACTTATCATAATATTATAAGCCTAACACTATATTACTTATCATAATATTATAAGCCTAACACTATATTACTTATCATAATATTATAAGCCTAACACTATATTACTTATCATAATATTATAAGCCTAACACTATATTACTTATCATACTATTATAATCCTAACACTATAATAACTTATCATATTATTATAATCCTAACATTATATTACTTATTATACTTTTATATACATTTTTGAGTTGTTTTTATTTTGAGTGGTCGTTGTCCATGTTGTTGTTCATCCCACACATCCACTGACAAATACATTCGCATTATTCCCAACCTAGTTCAATCTGGTCCTGTATTAATGATATATTTAATGTGGTGCCATTGGTAGTGCACTAAATGCTTAGTTAAGGTTTTTGTATTTTGATAGCAGCCATTACAGTACTAGACTACTTGGGAAAGGTACATATTCAATTGTATATCGAACTCTTATCATCAATGGATCAATTAGTGTAAAGCAGTGTCTTTATCATTTTAAACACACTGTAATAGCTTGGGTAACCCGACAGTGGGCACATGGTATTTTAGTTAAATGCTAAAATTAAGGGTTTTCAACGGTGCATACTGTTTTGCACAAAATAATCAATTTATGCTTATGATTTCATTAAATACCATTTTTCACTTGCTCATGCATTTTCCCATTCCTTAGTATTAGTACTGTTATATAAGCATGCATGACTTGTATGTCTTATTTAACTATTCTTTTGTAAAAGTAATATTTCCACAGCGCAAGCTTAAGCATGAGAGGATCCAACACTCCAGGTAAACATATAGCGTTTATCCACCTTATTCATATTCCGCACATAATCTGCTTCAAACACAATCAAGCATAATTCATGAAAGTGTAAGATAGTCATGGCAAAATAACTTAAAGTCAGTTTAGCTGAATAGATCCTGTATGTCTAATTATTACAGGATGGCTTGGAGCGCTTACTATATTTTGTAAATACAAAAGCCATAAAGAAAACTAAAAAATATCAAAATCAACTCCTATATTCAACAGGTCGATACAGCTCACCACGTACATCAACACAATCAAAATCAACCAAGCCGAAAGGCAGAAAATCAATGTCCCTGCCCTCCTCACCCCTGATACGACGATCTGCTGCCCCACATGACGTCTCCACTATTAATGAGCCTGCCTCACGAACTCCTGACTGTGAGATGAAATTAATCGACCAGGTAATTAGGGGGGTTTGGGGGGGCATTCTATCGGTGAATATTAAAATTATATATATATATTCCCAAAACATAACAACACATGCATTACAAAAATGCTGGGGTTTTGTAAATCCGCTGCATTTGGTTTGATATTTGTAATGACGAGGTAATTTAGGGGGGGTGGTAAAAGCCATCCATAATATAAAAGGAAAAATAATTCGAATGCCCTGTCCACCAATGGTGAACAAGAAGTCATCTGACGGGAAAACCTGTATTATATTGTCATGTATATGATTTCGTCAGGTTGAAGCGTACCAATAGTCGTACTTGGATAGGCTGCTGTAGTGTTCAATACATATCCTCTATAAATGTTGTATTTCTACCAGAAAGTAACTGAATATTCCGTCAGAGGAAGATTTTTTATTTTATTAATTATTTTACTAAGCTGTGCAAGGCTATGACCAGTTCATATAATATCTAAAATAGTGTGAATCACACTATCACAAAAAATAATCACAAAAAGCATCTGTGTTCTTGATCTTGCATTGCGCTATCACAAAAGTAACGCGAATCACAAATACCGCGTCGCTTTATCTGCTCGCATTTGGGCTTGCAAGTTTGATTCACAATAGCGAAAAATAACCAATAATCGACCGGATAATAATGCAATATTCTGACGTAACCAAATAGTAAAATAAGGTCGCTATCAGGCTACGGTCCGTCCTATCACTATTCGTACGAAACATTTCGAAATCCACAATTATTATTTTTTTAATTATTTATTTCTTTATAAAAACGAATTGTTGCCGGGAGTGCGCGGCACTCCCCGAACTCCCGTACTTGGCGCCAATGAGTGTGAATAATGCTTTATTTGGTGCTTTTAGATTGTTAATGAAACCATCGATGACACTTTGATATCGCCGTGTTTTGTTTACAACCTCAATCAACTGGGTAAGTGGCAACATGGGGTTTGGTGTAATTGCAAATTATTTAAACTTTTCATTGTTTACTTACAATTTGAAGTTTTCCTTTACCAATTTTAAGTGTTGTGATTTGGCAAAATCCCAGTGCCCAGTGTCAACGTATGTTTAGTGTCCAGGGTTATATTTGAACCCATGGCCCTTGTGTTCCAGACCGATCTGCATTTGTGAGTGCTGATAAAGTGGCTCGAACCCCTCCAGTTATTTCAAACGGTATGTATGTCTTCCAAATACATTTATTTTAATATTTGGCCCAAAATTAGTATTAGATAATATGGAACAAAAATTGTCTTAGCCATTTGGCCACACGACCATACACAAACGAGTTTCTTTAAACTAAGTTTTAAGCAGGAATGTTGATTTGTAGATTGTACCCGAAATATTTTAATCCAAGTCATCCATCAAGAAACCATAAATTAAAAAAAAAACAAGCCAAACTTCAATTGTTCTATAGATTGTGTATTATCCATAGAACATGCCTGTGTCAAGGGCGATTATTTTTCCAAATTGATCTAAATTATCAATTCTTTTAATTTCTTAAATACCCCGTCTTTCATAGAAAGCTCTGATGTTGCATCTGACAGTGACTTTGACAAAAAACACCAAAAATCCATCGAAAAAAATGGTAATGTGATTTTCAGTTTGTAATCATTTTGACAAAGATTAATGTGTGTAAAGAATTTTAAATTACCGCAATACCAACTATTTTACTGTAAAAGTTGATGTTGAACTGTTATAGGGGATGGTTAGATACAGTTTGCGGGCCAGTCAAAATCCCTTCACGGGCCAGACCCGGCTGTATTTTGCCCATGACTGCTTTAATACATAATACCTAGCATAGTGTTACTTATATCTGTGCATCTCTATCAGCTCCATTTGAATTCTTAACTGCCGCCCAAACCGACAACCCAACACCACCAGAACCAATCACCGATTCACAATCCAATTCAGGTGAAATAAAAATTAAAATCAAAAATTTTATATAACTTGTTTAATTTTTATCAGTGTGTGTATGGGTGACCAATTTTTGTAAAATTTTATTTACTATTTTTACATCATATGGGGACATTATCAGATTTTTCTTTAGTTTTATTAAGGTTTGTATTTAATGTAAAATAATGTGATATCTAATTTTATACCATTTTGTTTACTATTAAATAAATAAATAATTATAATCTAATATTTAGATCATTTTATGTTTACACATTTTAACCTTTTTTATTTCCACGATGTTTTTTTTATTATTTTCACAACCTACATTTTTCTTTATTTTGTCTGGTTAATATTGAATAAATATCAAAATAAATGTGCCGACCGGTTGGTCTGGTGGTTTAGTGCAACGTCTTTCCAACGTAAGGTTGTAGGTGGGAAGCCGGTCACAAGGTAGTCGGTTGTGTCCTTGGGCAAGGCACTTAACAGACATTGCCTGAACTCAATTCTACCAAATTAAAGGAATAGGTGTTATACACAACACAATGCAATAGCTCCGGTAACCCGACGATGGGCGCGGGGTGATCTGACAAATGCCCGTGTGTTAACCCCCTTGGTTTTTCCATTCACGGGGATAAACATAAATATCCTATATTCATATATTTTCCAGACAAAGATGACGATATAAACCAGCAGAGCTTAGAAAGTTCGAGTTCAAGCAAGCGAGACATCACTCAAGAAATCATCGAATTTGACGACAACTTTCACCCCAGCGTTTCAGCTTTAGAAAGCAGTGGAATATTGGTGGAAGAGCCAGTTTCCGGGAAGACAGTTTTCTTTGGTAAATTTCTTTGGTTTTTCGTCGTTTTTTTTTGTTGGGCAGTGCTTGAAAAAAAACGTGTTTTTGTTCAAAAATAACGTTTTTAAAAAAAAAAATTTTTTTGGAAAAAACACTTAGTTTTTTAAGTTCTGATTTTGTAATTAAGCTCTTTTTTAAGATCTCATTGTGTAATACTAGTTCTTTTTTTAAGATTGTTGGATCTCTTTATTATTATAATGAAGATCGGTTTTCAGATTCATTAGATGAAGAAACTGATTCCACAAGTCATTCGCCACAGTCAGTGGAAGTGGCACCAGCGGTTTCAAAAATGTAATGATCTTATTACCACAAGGATACCATATTTCTGACACCCCCATATTCTTGCAGGGTGGAATTTAACATGGATATTCTGCCGGAGTTTGATAATCTGATCCAGGGCACTCCCGGTGGTGAATTGGCTGATGTAATGCCAACCAGACAACAGGGTAGGTAGTGAGATTTTTTATCCATAAAAGGTTACAGTAGTTCTGTTCCATTTTTTCCTCTTATTTATTAATAATCACTATTATAATATGGAAAACATTTTCCAGGCATTTTTTAAACTATTGCTTAGGGTGTAAACAGATAACAACAAAATCGCGAGAACAACATTTTTAAACCAGCCACTTGTTTGTTTAGCGAACATTGTTAGAGTGATTTAATGTATATAACAAAAACTAGCAATGTCTCTATTCAAATTACTGCATCAGTTCTTGTAACCAGACTATGTAACCTGATTATGATCTGCAATTTTCCTGCAGGTTGTGTCCTTGAGCATAAGCAATGCACAACACACTGCAATAGCTCCGATAACCCGACGGTGGGCGCGAGGTAATCTGACGATTGCCCGTGTGTTAACCCCCTTGATTTTCCCTTTAAGGTGGATGAATATCCCATCCTAGCCCTAATAATCCTCTAGTAAGCAGATGATTTCGACTACACATTTTTTCGACTCTTATAAATTATGCTTACCGGCCAGGATATCTTATTGAACAAAATACTTAAACACATCAAAATTTCCAAACAAATGTATGTTTTTAAATATCTAGTGGAATTGGAGATTTTTTTAAATTTTTTTTTTAATTTTTTAAAAAAAATTTCACAATTTTCAAAGAAACCAAATTTTCAATTATCCTAGTGGAGTTGGAGATGATGTCGAAATGGGAAACACAGGGAGGAGCCACCATATTGGATGTCAGCAACTTGTCGTTAGCTGATCTTGATGAGTCCGACGAACCAGATGACGAACCAACCGAACAAAATGAAGCTTGTGATCTAATTGTTTTCGATGAAGAACCAGGTTTCGATTTTTTCTTTTTGTAACGATTTTTCCGAATTATTTGGTTTTTATTTTTTACAACGTTTTTTCTGCATTATTCGTTTTTTTGTAACGAATTTCACCGAATTATTTGGTTTTTATTTTTTTATTAACGAATTTATTGAATTATTCGTTTTTTTGTAACGAATTTTACCAAATTACTAATTATTCGGTCTGTTCGCAATGGAAAGGTTATAATATTATTAATATCTTTTAAGACTTGTGACCTTCATTTTTAATCATTTTTAAAATCCGCCTCTGTGAAACCTGAAATCAGTTGTGTTCTTGTAATTAACTTAAGATCATGCCGTAACCTAAAGATTCCCAGTAATATTTGATCAATCTAATTACCTTAAAAAGCTTTGCCAATTTAATTCCTTAAAACACTTTACAAATTTTTTTAAAATTTACTAGTTTTTAAATTTCTTAAAGTATCATCCTAAATTTACCAAAAATGTTGTTCTTTTAAATTAAGCAATTTACCTAAAAGTAGCTTTTTAAACTTACCATTTACCTTTTTTTAAATTATCTTAAATTAAGTATTCTTTAGAATTTACCGATTTATCTATAAGTACTTTTAATCTTCTTCTACAGAAACCAAGACCAAACCATCCGTCCCAACGGGAAATCTAATCGACCCGCTGATCGATTCACCGCGTGAAAATGCCTCACCACTGCCACCTTGCGGAATTCAACAAGACGATCTTTTGGCTGATTTCGAAGTTCCACACGATCGACCAAGTCTACAAGAAATCCCAACTAATTTGTTGCTCTTTACACCTGACGTTCGAAAACACCATTCCGTGTTTAAAAGTTAAAGCGATTTTGTTTGAAATTTAAAATACAGTATTTTGCATAGTTTTGTTTCGATTTTTTTGGAAAACTGTGTTGTACTTAATAAGAAATACAATCTATCTATTTCCATCCGTTTAGCAGTGTCGGTAAAAGTCATTTGCAGGCATCCGAATGGTTTTAGGATCAAAACCTCAGTCTAGACTCCAGCTAGTCCGTTTTTTAATTGTCAAGCACCGACCCGAGTTCGTTTCAATTGAGATGTTTATTGAGATAAACTAAATAGTTCTGTACAACTCACTGCGTTAGATACGGTAGACACAAGGACACATGATAAGTTTTTTTTACCGAGCCAAGTTTCGAACCCATGATGGGATAGTCATTAGGACCGTTTTTGTATGGAAGTGGTTATATGTATCGGTCGCCTTAACCATTCGGCCACACAATCGTACAACACATGTTAATTGCTCTGTGATAAGTCTTTATAATAAGTTTGCCATTTGTAAGTAAAGTTCTCTAAAGTGAAATTTTTTAAAACACAAATAGTGAGAGACAAATTTCATATTTAGTTGTACATTTATTTATTTCTATTCAAGAGAGACCTTTAAAACTATTTTTACCTTAAAATACGGGGAAATTGGCCGGAAGAAATAAGCTACGAATATGTCGTGTTTGCTGACGTAAGTTATACGTTACTAGTTATGCTTGTCACAAAACTTCCGCTCAATTATACGAACAAAATTTCTTGAATTTTTACAACAGTAACTTGAAATAGCTCGGTAAAGTTTTAATTGGTCTATTCAGTTCATTCAATAGTGATATTAGTGCAAATTTTACGGCGATTATCTTAGAGTAAATAGAATATTAAAATCAATTTCGAAATCGAAAAAAACACAATAACATTTTAACAATATAAAAAGTTGCAATCGTATTGAAAATAGTTGTCTACTCATGATATACAGAGCAATAACAAACAATCTAGTAGCAAATGTCGAGTTACCGCAAAAGAGTGTTATTAACTTTACGTCATACTTTTGGTTTAATATATGATTTAAAGCAGAGACAGTTTAAATATTCTTCAAAAAATCAACTATTTTTACGTAGTATATAGATTGCTTGCCTATGTATTAATTAAATACAACTTTTCTATAGAGTGTGTTTAGCATTTTCGACTGTTTGTTATTGAAAAAACATGAAATTGCTTGGTCCAGTAATCATCGTCTGCGTTTTGAAATTTGGCATTGCTGGTAAGTCAATTGTAGTTTAAAAATCTCTTTAAAATAAAATATTTCGTTTGATTTTGTTTGGGTGAAATAGCTAGCTGCTCAGATTGATTTGTTTGTATTATTACCTGACTAAGTTTCGAACCAGTAAGAAACCGTACATACGTATTCTGTAAAGCCATTAGCTCTTTTTCGGTATGTTGAATATAATTGCGATATTGTATACACATCTAGGTTATATTTAAGCCAATACTTTAGCACTTTTTTGCCATAGTGCCATTAACTTTTGGCAATGACAGAGAACCATTTATTTTTAAACTGAATATTGGTTTTTATTTTTGCAGTACAATCTCGAACGCATAGTGGAAGTTACGAATTTAACTCCGCTTCATTTAAACCAACCAAAAAAGAACATGTCATCTATAAACTATGTTTGAAGTCCGCCCCAGAATTCTTCACAGCAACTGCACGACCCAGCAATCCCTCTCTTCCGCATAAGTTCAATTTGACTGTGCTTCAAATTATGAAGCCAAACGCTGTAGTTAAACTGGAACGAACAGATGGACCTACAGGATGGGAAAATATCAATATAACCGTAGATTGGCACATTGTGTTAGGTAACTTGTGTTGCTTTATTTTAACTATCCTAAAACTATATATGCCTGAACTTAGTCTATGTATTGTTAGTTAACGTCGAGGATTATATATAATTTTGTCTCATTATAACTATGGGCAAACCACCTTAATGTGGGTGGTACCATAAATCACTATAATATATAGAGTGGACACTCGCGCAATAGGTTCAGACACGTCACGCTTGATGTACATTTGATCACGTGGTCATAATTGCTCATGTTAACAATGCAAATGATAGCAATAGCAGGACAAACTGTTTGTAAATGGCGGTATATTAGGGCTTTGGCCGTTATTCCAAGTAATTAATTTGGCATTTCAAAAAACATCGCCTTCAGTTACACCGATGAGTGTCCATTCTGAATATTATTATTCCATAGTGGTACCAACGATTGATTATAAAGATAACAAACTATTTTATAATGTCTCTATGAACAAAGCGTCAGGAAAATGAACAATTGCCCGTGTGTTAACTCCCGTGGTTTTCCCATCCACGGGGTTAAATATGAATATCCTATCCTAAATTGATCATATACTAACGGCATCTAATTGATTTATTTAGAGATCGGTAATGGCATGATGTATGGTGGACAGTATATTTGGATGCCCGATCCTCGAAAGTTGAGTTTGAACAAATTACAAGCAGAGCAACAATGCACACTTGTGGGTGGAAAACTGGTGGACATTGTGGATAAGGAGATGTTTAACGCCGTTACTAACTACGTGATAGCCACATATACAGGCGGTGCCTACGTGGACATTTGGACTGGAATGACGTTTAGGCCCAACGCAGCGGTTTGTAATTGCATATGTATGAGCCGATGGCCAGAAACAGGGATTTATATACAAGTGCGATAAATGGTCGCAAAATAGTATAGTGGATGGGATCTTCATGATTTTTCTTTGCAGGGTTTTAATAGCCTATGACTAAGACCTTGTTTTAGTAGTCCATTAACTCCATGAGTATAGTTAACCCCCATTAAGTATCCTTTCCCAAACTGGTGGTATTTTATGCATGGGTTGGTCAAATCTGAGTTCGGAGCTAACTTACAGATTAGGCAAAACAAATAAAGAAATGTAATACATATATAATTCAAAGATTCAAATCCATTATGACACAAAAAATTAGACAAGCAATTTTGGTAACTGCATACATATATTTTAACAGGATGGGTATTATTAAATATAATCTATACCCGGGATGGGCACACTTTTTGAATCAGGGGCCAAAATTATTTTACACTTGGACTATGGGCCAAGTGTTTGAGCCGCCACTCATATATAGTTTGTCGTTGTTGATAAAAAACAACTAAGAAAAACGGCACCATACTTAAAACTAGAAAGCACTGTTGCTTTAAGCGACGCACAAATGTATAACTGTAAAACTATAATTTAAGTTGTACCTGTGACATTGTTATTTAAATCTAGGTTATAATATTCCACATTTTAATTAACTTTAAGTATAAATTTACTCACTACATTGTTGATAATGTGATCATATCTTTATGCAGACGAACAAACTAACACAAAGCAACGGCAAACCAGCTTATGACCCTACACCCGACTCCAACTGGTATACAGGATACCCTGTAATTCAAATCGACCGTACTGGTGTACTCATTCTGGTATCTGACACTTCTGCCCCCGTACATGTTGGGATTGGGTTGTATAATAAGAATCCTTTGACGTTTGCTAGCCTCACAAGTTCGTCATTGTGTAGTTTTAACCTAAAGTAACATGTGGGAATCCCACACGTTTATAATTGTATTTCTGTATATTTGAACAATGAGGTCGCCATGCCATGTGTCCATATTTTGTGGGAGTTACGATTAATTTCCTGTTTACGACAGATCAGTCGATGAATTGTTTTCCGCGTTCTGTGTAACGCCGTCAAAGCCTTGTGTATACAAACATGTGTTTCCTGTTATGTGTGTTATATAACTGCGTATAATTCTATAATATCCGAGAGCATTTTGCTTGCGGTCCTCGCTTTGACTAGCCGCCCTGTCAAGCTTTAACTCTTCCTACTTAAGCTATGCCCCTTGTGTGCATCGCTCTTCCTGGCTGCACCTTGCGTGATAACCTAATGAAATGCCTAACCTGTGTTTACCCCTTGTCTTAGCCTGCTTAAAACCCGTTAGAGCCAGAGCGCTGCTACAAATATGCCGGCCCCGCATAATCAAGCAATGTTTCGACAAATTTCAATATTTCGTTTTATTTCCTTGCGACTGTTTCTGATGATATGGAGAATTGTAAAGAAATAGATATTTTTTATTCTATATTGTATCAAAATATGCAGCCTATAGGATGGGATATTCATGTTTATCCCCGTGAATGGAAAAATCAATGGGGTTAACACACGGGCGATCGTCAGATCACCTCGCGCCCACCGTCAGGTTACCGGAGCTATTGCAGCGTGTTGTCTAAGGTTTACACTTTTCTTTAATTTAGTAGAACCCATTAATCCGCTGGGTTCAGACAATGTCCGTTAAGTGGCTTGCCCAAAAAAACAACCGACTAGCCAGCGACCATTTTTTTAACATTTGCCTCCAGTTATATTAAAATGGAGAACAATCGAATATTTTGTGCCGTGTTCTATTGTTATGGTTTTTATACTTGCTTCTTACAAATAGGACAAAACAAATATATTTTAACGCCCATAATTGTTACAAAACAAATAGAAACGAATACGAAATTGTAACCTTTAGGCTACCATTCGCTTGGATACTAGTTTCGCTTGGATTTATTTTCACACATAATCCCTCTTTATGGCAACGTAGTAGGGGAAGACTGGGTAAAATGGGCCCTTTAGTTGCAAATCGGATTTTTTACTGATATAAAGCCCGCTGGACTTAAGTTTTTCATGTGGTGTCACGTAATACCAAAGTCTTCACACATAACATGTTAACTTTCTAATAATTTTTGTTAAATATATTTTATTAACAAAGAAAAATATTTCGTTAGTGGCCCATTTTAGACAAGGGTGTAGTCTAAAATGGGCCCCGGCCCGTTTTCGATATTAGCATTTCGTTAGATAACAGTATCAATATTCGCTTCCCATATAAACAATGTTATTACTTTTCTTTTTATAATGTAGTTTTTTTTTAATTTAACACTTTGGATTACTGCAATTACTTTTTATTTAATACCCAGTTACTAGTATACTAATGCAATAACACCTTGCTACTTTAGTGGAAGCATAACTATCAATTCGTGTTATTAATAGCATTTAGAAACCCCGTTTAGTTTATTGTGAAACACATAATATGACTGTTAGTGCTAAGTCCAGCCCTTTAGTACTGTTAATGCTAAATCTAGCCCCGTTAGTTACCAAATGACTACAGGGGGCCCATATTAGACAGGTGCCAACATACGACTTAAAATCTCTATAAAAAATCTCTTTAAAAAAGAAGTTTTGTTACTACCAGTAAAAGTAGGTCTAGGCTATATAGTTCTATTTAACTACAGTAAAAGTTATTTTAGTATTTGATCTTTTCTATTATATATTAGCAGAAAACAAAAATTGCAAATTTAGATTCAGACCTTCTCAAACCAAAATAACTACAGAAAACATTGAGTTTGGTGATTTCACGCTCAAACTTCGGTTTGGAGATTCCATAATTTGATATACTGACAATGGTTCTTGTAGCAAATTTTTATTCTTCAAAATATATTGAGAATTGGAGGGGGCCCATTTTACCCAGGTGGCCCATTTTACCCACTTTTCCCCTATATATATACATACATATATATAAATATAGTCGCCATAGCATAAAACAAATGTAATTTAATAAATGCCGAAAATAAATTTCAGGAAGTGCGGCTGAATGGATATTTTAAAATATAAAGTGTCGGTTGAACTGTATATGCAATATATATTTGGAAACTAGAATTTCTTCAAATAGCATTGTTTAAATCTATTGAATATAGTTTTATTTAATTTGTTTTATACGTTATTTTTAATTTAAACGTACAATCAAAAGAAAGTAAACAAAATGTTATGTTTTAACGCTGTGAATGCGAAACACGGTAGACGTTATCATGCAGTTAAAGGGCATATGGGCTCTATATTGTTGTTATACGATGCCGTGCCTATGTCAGTGTAATTAAAAATAAAACGTTTATATTGTTTTAGACTCATTAATACACCTGGTTAAGGCGACACCGGATAAGTACCTTACCTAAGGACAAAGATGAGCAAATATATAGTGTTAAACCTACCACCTTTCGCTTAAAAGCTAAATAGTTTTTGTATAACATTATATGTTGATCCTATCATAAAAAATACAGTCATCTAAATGTTTATTTACGTAAACGTTCTACGAAAATAATTCGAGATTTCGTTACTCGGAAATAGGCGGGAAGCCATATTATTTTATTGTGACGTGCTTTTCTGACATAAATTGTATTGGCTAGAATTTTTGTTTGTCACAAAACTTCGGTTAACATAGGTCAGCGCAGTTTTACTTGTGGTATAGAAGCTGTATGTGGTGTCTAATTCGGAACAACGAATACCGTAGGGTTTCAGTTAATTTTGCAACAAATCTTTAGCACATATCAGTCGATAAAATGAAATAAAATTGGTATCCAAAAAAAGGATCAAAATACGCATCCCAAAATTGGATATCACCCAAGTTTTAACATATTAGTTTTTTCGGCATGCGACGAGGTCAGTGCGCAGAACTGTGTTTTTTTATCAGAAGGAAAGGAGTAATAAATAGGAGTTCAGAGTAAAAAATAGCCCAACATGTCAAACTATAATAAGTTGTATTCTCAAAAATATTATTACCAATATCCTGTAATAAAATATTATTATTAAAAGCCTCTATGATAGTGAATATATTATTTCGAAGGAGTGTCCGGTCTAGGTATGTTTTAATTTAATCACTATTTCTCTCCAGAACAAGTCTTGTAAATTTTCACTGAAAAGTGTAAAAATAATGAAATTATTGTTACTAATAATCACAGCCTGTGTTTTAAGCATTGCTGTTTCTGGTAAGTAGATTTTTTGTAGAATCATGTTAAATCGGGGTATCATTCTCTAGACACAAAACGTATAATCGTACGATTTATTCGCAAATGCCTAGAAGCGGATATTCAATTATGCCGGTTTGACCGCGAGCACACGCGGCATACAAGCGTACAGAACACATTTTGAAAACGAACAGAACACATTTTGAAAACGAGATGTTATAAGTGTGTGGCGGGAAAAATATTGTACTGTAATAAAGGAAGATAAAATAATGTTGGTTATATTATCCGAAATTTGGTCATATTAAACAGAGAATTTTAAATGGAGAAATTCCGAACCGTATCAAATTGGTCATAATATGCGGCTCGTTATATTATCTGTAGTCATAAAAAGCGGCGACTACTATATATATATGAAATCTACACAAAACGATCTTGCTGACTAGCTTATCAGAAGGTTCAAACCTAACCCGGAATAAAAACCCTCTTGCGTTTTCCTATATACAGAGTTAAAGCATGTTTGTTCACACGGTAACATTTTTTAATATTTTTTCTAACCTTTCATTTATTTTCATGAAATAATCTTTGCAAACTATATTTTTAGTTTATGACGCTTCGGATTTAAGCTTTTTTATTTTAAATTGAATTCGAAGAGTTATGCTTTGGCGTATATTTTTATCTTTCTTAATATTGCAGCAAAGCTCACAGCACACAAAGGAAGTTACGAATTTAATTCCGCGTCTTTGCAATCAACCAAAAAGGAACATGTCATCTACCAATTATGTTTGAAGTCCGCTCCAAAATTTTTCACAGCAACTGCACGACCCAGCAACCTCTCTCTTTCACATAAGTTCAATTTGACTGTGCTTCAAATTATGAAGCCAAACGCTGTAGTTAAACTGGAACGAACAGACGGGCCTACAGGGTGGGAGAATATCAATATCACTGTGGATTGGATTATTGCGTTAGGTAAGTTGTGTTACTTCGTTTTAATTCCCATAATAAGGTGAAGGGATGAATGTCAAGAAATATGTTTTTAGTGGACTTTGTATCAGAAACATATGTCTATAATCATCTTTTGCAATTAAACATAAAAACAACCCAGCAGCCGCATCTGACAGAATTGCCATTTTGTGCGATACGATACAGTTGTCTAGGTTGATTAAAATGTATACTTGTTATATACAGAGATTTTAAAGATTTGATATAAAATAATACAACCTACAAAGAGATACAAAGAGAGAGATATGTCATTCTTTTATTTCTAGGTAGAAAGACGAGTAATTTTAAATAACACATGCTCTCTCAAATACATAAATAACACTTGCCAACCTCATGCGCTTTAAAAATTGATCATATGCTAAATGATTTAACATATCTTTTCAGGAGTCGATAACGGCATGGTGTCTGCTGCACAGTTTATTTGGATGCCCGACCCTCGTTGGTTTTCGCTGAACAAATTAAATGCTGAGCAACAATGCACCACTGCTGGTGGACAGCTCCTGAATGTTGTGGACCAGAAAATGTTTGACGACGTTGCAAACTTCATGAAAGCCACGTATAAAGCCAATGATTACGTAGATATGTGGATCGGTATAACACACAATGCTACGGTTTGTAATTGCAAATGTAGATTGAATCCTACAAGTCCGGCTACACTCTCATTTGTGTACCGAATTGAAAATTAGTCACGGTTATATTTTATTTGTGTTTTGTCGCTGTAGATGTGAAAATCAAACAGAGTTATGGAGTATTCCTCAAACATATTCGGGTTACCAAAGATATTGCAGAGTGGTGTGTGTGATTTGGAAGTTTCTGTAAATTTGGTTGAAGGCATTATCGCTAAGCGGCTTTGAACAAGGGCATAATAGCTAGAGATATATACAAAACTGTTAGGCGACTCACTAACCCAACAAGCTTATAAACTAGGACTTACTAACTCACAACTCGGCCAAGCTAAGCGACACTATACTAATCTATGTTCTATATACTTTAGAAGTTAAACTATAGTAACGGCAAAAACTTTATACAGAGCGGGCTTTTGACACAAACCAACGGTGAACCTGCGGGTTTTCCAGTATCCCGCGTCCCATGGTTTAGAGGATTTCCTCAGTTGAAAAACGAAAAAACTGGTATGGTCTTTCTTTGGTCCAAACTGGCAAATGTTATTACTGGTTTGTATAATGCAGTTCCTAGTCAAAAACTTGGCACAAGTTCCCTACTGTGTTCTTATAACCTCAACCAATAGGCCGATAACTTGTTAGTCATTATTAAGCGATATTGCAATACTGCGGTATTTATCCTATAGTAGTTAACAGTATCTGACAAAATAAGAAAGAAACAGCAGTCTCTTAAGCCGCTCTGTATTTTTGAGGCTAGTTTCGCGAACAACATGTTGCAACCAACTTGTGGGATTCCCACAAACATTATCAGTTTTTTTATGAAAATATTATTGCATAGTTTATATTGCCCTGTATATACTTTAAAGTCACATGTGTACGTTTATATCCAACCACATGTATACTATCCTGGTAGAAGTTGTGGTATCGAGTGTGGTATTCTCGAAAAAACTTCTTACTGTTTTAAGGACGTTACCCGCTACTAAAATATGTTCTGTATCAGCCTTCTTTTAATGACGACAGAATTTTTTTTCTTTATTTCGAAACCAATACACTCTTTTTTAACTGTATAGCACCCTCTTCAGCCCAAATAAGATTTGTCGTTATTGAATCGAGGCCAATAATATCGAATAGATTCTGGTTTCGGCTATCGTCCGCAAAAAGGTGTCTTTGAGTAGACCAACTCGATACCATCACACAGCTTCTACCATACTTAGTCATTCTTGTACTTTTCAGTTACATGTATTCGTTATAGCCACACGTATACTTTTCAGTCCCATGTATACTTTATATCCACACGTATATACTTTAAAGCCATACGTATACTTTATAGCTACGTGTAATTTTTTTACCTTTTTGTTTATTTTGTAATCATCTTTATAGATCATACCTTTAAAATACTTACCTTACAACCAAGTACCATCCTGAAACACCTTCCAGTAAAATTGTACCCTGGATTTGTTGGCTTACTTTTTTATATATACTTAAATGACATGGTGTTGTGTGGAAAATTAAAGTAATCAAACTTTCATCGCTACCTGTATATATACGTTAAACCACTCACCTACACGGAGACGCAAGTTATTTTGCTTTTGAAAATGATTTAAAATCGCATCGTACACAAGATAACAAATTGCTGCGTGTTTAGCATATGTTAAAAATAAAATTTGTACAGATCGTTAAAATATCTGTCCACACCTTATCTGTCCCTGTGACCTATATTTATTTGGTATATATATATATTGTTGTGATTTTATATGAACAAAAAAACAACCAGCAGTATGAACTAACGTACATAAATGCCGAATAAAAACAAGAAGTTGCAGTGTGATCTATGTATATATATATAGTTATTATGAGAACTCAGTATCAGCACCGACGATTGCGACGAGGAAGACAGCCTAAGGTGAACTTTCGGCAAAGCGACAAGCAGCAGCCAAATGCGCCTGTCCCTTTAACAGCGAACCCGACCAAGATAAATAAAACAAAAAGCAGGGGTGCTATAAGACTATTCGGTCGGTAAAGGTTTGTTAAATCAAAACCACTAACTGACCACTGGGGTGTGACCGTAATGAAGGCAGTTTTTTGGGTTCTTGAATAAAGCCGTTGGACCTATATTTTATAGGATGTTCATGATGTTTTATGTCCGTAAAAGGTAAACGGGAAACAGAGATCACAAGCCAGTGGTTAATTTGCCTCGCGTAACGGAACAAAACCATACGGGTAGCTTAATCGTTGAGCTGTCGCAAGACCAATTGTTACAATAACTTGCAAATACGTATAAAGTAGGGTTACAGGTTCACATGCGCAAACATTTTTTAAGGTCATTCAAAATCACACAGTATCGTTTTTGTTGTTGTTACTAAAACCACAGGACGGAAGTGGGATATATAAATCTTTAACAGATTCACCTTTATATTTTCCTTCATATTTTTAAATTATTTTTTCCCTGTGTCGAGGATGGTTTACAATATATATTTGATAAAATGATCGTGTCCTACCACCTCAACATGCGTTAAAGTGATTTAACCCGACATAAAGTGGGTAAGCACTTAATGTACATCAAACTGAGGCTACAGCTGATCGACATTTGTGACGTCATACAGTAGCTTATGGGAACTCCTGATGTATTATGGGTAATTTTTTTCCTAGGAGAGAGTTGTTCATGCGAAACGACAAGTAACTTGTGAAAACACATGGTGTATTGTGGATTATATCTACCGGTATATATCTAGCGCGCTTCTGTATGAAGATGTTAAAACATTTCGAAATGTGATGGGTGCTAAACCAAATGCTGGGTATTCAGTGGTGTGCTTAGTCTATGCACTGCAAACACTATTTATTCTATGAAACTGCACACACTATTTGCGTGAAAACTAACTCTAAGCCTGAACCCCAACCCTAACGCTAATCTCTACCTGAACACCAATCCTAACCCAATCAGTCAACCACGGGGTTATTGTGCATTGGTATTGATATAATACCGGTATTAAATTTGCGGTAGCCTACCTCTAAATACTACAGGATCGCTTGGATTGCATGGATCGCTTACTATACTGCGTAATTACAAAAGCCATGATATTAATGTTAGGGTTGGGGTTAAAGTTAGTTCTGGGGTTGAGATTAGTGTTAGGGACAGGGTGAGAATTACTTTCCATAGCAATCTAAGTGAATCAAGCGCTCCAAGCGATCACGTAGTATTTAGAGGCACCCTTTAATTTGTGAATTTTCTGGATATTGATCAAGGAGATGCGGTTTTAAAATCATCTTTGCCGATATACATTTTGAAAAGGAGAGAGTCGGCCTAAAAAAAGAAAAAAAGATTTAAAAAAATTACCCATAATACATCAGGAGTTCCCATAAGCTACTGTATGACGTCACAAATGTCGATCAGCTGTAGCCTCAGTTTGATGTACATTAAGGAGTGCCTCTAAATACTACAGGACCGCTTGGAGCGCTTGGATCACTTAGATTGCTATGGAAAGTAATTCTAACCCTTTCCCAAACACTAATCTCAACCCCAGAACTAACTTTAACCCCAACCCTAACATTAATATCATGGCTTTTGTAATTACTAAGTATAGTAAGCGCTCCAAGCGATTCAAGCGATTTAAGCGCTCCAAGCGATTTAAGCGATCCATGCGCTCCAAGCGGTCCAAGCGCTCCTGTAGTATTTAGAGGTACCGTACATTAAGTGCTTACCCATAAAGTGACGATTCATTAAATAAATTGGTATTTACTGAGTGTAACCTACTATTTTAGGCCCCTTATATTGATTGGTCGAACAGATTTTAACATAAGTACCGGTATGATAAAGGCAATTTTAGTATTCAACAATCATGGAAAACCAAGACTTCTACGGTTTTATCAACATTACGTAAGTACCCACTGAACTTAAATATCGTTTTTCTCGATTCAAAAATAAAAACTTCTTTCGCTTATTCAGCCTATAAAATAATTTATTCTTTTTGTTCATCTCTTTGGATGGGGAAAACTAAAAGTAAGGAAATTGGAAAATAGTACCGGAGGAAAACTGCACACCAGAATAAAGATTGTAGGGTTAGAGCTACAGTTTAAGTTATGGTTACTTTTTGGGTTGATATTAGTGTTGGGATCAGGGTTATAATAACTTTTCCTGTCTTAAGTGTTAAGTTTGCTCACTTACCTCTCCCCCTTACTTTAGTGTTGGCGCTGTAAATGTGCAAATAGCATGTTACCCTACACTAACCTCCTGCCCGCTGCTAGTTACTCAATTTGTTATGTATTTCATATAAGGTTTTAGTTTCCATTCGATTTAAGCAACATCTGCCTCTCCGAAGTACAAAATCGGTCGTATTCATGTAGCAAACCTATAACTGCCTGCAGCCCAATGCAAACAATCTCACCAACCGATTAGTTTGGCGGTTTAGTGCGTTGCTTTTCAGTTATAAGGTTGTAGGTTCGAAACTGGTCGCTGGCGAGTTGGTCGTGTCATTGGCACTCAATGAACTTTGCCTGAACCTAGTAAAATATTGTGTTCTACCAAATTAAAGAAATGTCTAAATCATATACAATCCACTGCAATAGCTCTAGTAACCTGAAGGTGGGCGCAAGGTATGTTATCGCCCCTTGCGTTTTCCTATTCACAGGGATAAACATGAATGCCCTATCCTATCCAAACTGAGCTAACTAGACTAAAAATTAGGCTCTTAGTTAAAATGTAATCATCACAAAACTACAATTTCTTTTAATTTGTTACTTCAGTCGGAAGAAAAACAACAACAAATAATTCGAGAAACATTTCATCTCGTGTCAAGAAGGGACGACAATGTTTGTAGTTTCTTGGAAGGAGGAACGTAAGTTTTCTAAAATTTTTCTAAAAGTTGGATGGACTTTTTTTATCAATTGGAGATTTAGGGTTAAGAGGATGCATCGTCTTTATAAATTTCTGTATTGTGTTAAAACCAGCCTATAGAATTTCAGTGTGTAAACACAGAGAGTCTAAAACTATAAAGACTTTGTATGAAACATTTAAAATATCCAATTTTAAACTTTTCTTTAATCTTCTTATATTGAGTACGGTATTTGTATGTTGGCGGCATAAATAAATTAAATTACAAAGCCCTGTGAGGTGACATCGATTTATCATTTACCATCATCGTTTTATTGATGTGTGAAACTCTTTGCTGGTTTTTTATGGTAATTCATGTTTAATTTTTAGCTTAATTGGTGGTTCTGACTACAAACTAATTTACCGGCATTACGCAACTCTGTACTTTGTATTCTGTGTCGACTCGTCGGAGAGTGAACTTGGCATTTTGGACTTAATACAGGTTTGTAAGCTTTTACAACATTGATATATATATATATATATATATATATATATATATATACCTATTGTCTAAATACTGAATACAACACATTATAGTTCACAGCCTGCATTCTTTATAAATAATTAAATATTATTTTCTCAGAACAGGGTTTAAATAGGTGACCTGTTCAAGTGTGTGAAACTTTTGTCTATTGTTTGCTTCTTTGCCATGTAACCTTTTTAAACATTTTATCTTATGTCATTTATAGTAATTACATAACACTTTTTAAGTGTGCAGTTATATAAAATGAATATTTAGAATTTTTTAGAATTTAAGGATTAAAAATATTCCAAGGTCCTAACTAGCTATTTATGCTGTCCTACAGCAATTACCATTCCTCTTCTTCCATGAATATTATACAACCTTGATTATGTAGTGTGTATATTAGCCATATGTGTATTTGTTTGACAGGTTTTTGTGGAGACTTTGGATCGTTGCTTTGAAAATGTTTGTGAACTTGACCTGATCTTTCATGTTGACAAAGTAGGTCACATTTTTGTCTAAACACAAAAACTTGAAACAATTTATCATATATTGTTTGAAAACTGAAGTAATTCAGTTAAACTGTAGTTGTGACAAGTGACACACAACTGTACCATATGCTTAATATTAGTAACAATTTATTATATGTATAATGTAACACTGGCCATGTTTTCTACATTAGCAACTATCTGACAGTTAGTTTAGTTTAGTTTATTTTATTTTTTCCCTCCTTCGTTACAGTAAGGAAGAATAAAACAATTATTTTACATTGAGGAGACAGGATAAAACGGCAAAACCACAATAGTTAAAACATGTCAGTGGATAAACACATTACAAATTAAGGGGAAAAAACGACGTGGCCGTTAAACCTTACATTAATACAAATAAGTTTCAAGTTAGCTTAATCGGAAACAGCGTTGGCAGTCTGAATTACACAATACAGTATATTCGGTAATCCAACAGTGCACGCTAGTAAATCGGATACTTACAATCTTGCATTTTCCCAATTGTGAGGATAAAACATAGTTATCCTACCTTATATCCTAGGTCCAGTACATACTTTCTGAAATAGTAATGGGAGGTATGGTATTGGAGACGAACATGAATGATATATGCTCGAGGTTCTTAGAGCAGGACAAGCTGGAAAAATCTGAGGTAAAATTATTTTTCATGTTCTTTAACTGTATGTCGGTGTGTGCGTTTTCAAATCTTTGTCTTTAGTGCAGCAAAAGTTGGGTAATATTGGCCAAAAATTGTGTAGTAATTTTTAATTCATTGGTCGGTCATCATTAAATTATTTTTGTGGCAGATTTTTCTCTTCAAAATATCCCAAACAAGTATTTTTAACATTCAAAAATATAGTTTAAATTTTTTTTTATGATTCTTGAGTATAAAATCATTGTTTTATTCAGTTTTTGTCTTGTTTATTTTTACAGTTGTTTAAAAAAGACTTTTTTTATACAACAATTGTCATAATTTTCCCTTTTTCCATGGTTTTCACTGCTGTTTAATACCATCCATGATGTTAAATTACCTTTTATGCTTTTATCAATGAATTCATTCAAGATGTTAAAATATTTTGTTCTAATTCTGAGTGGGATGTCAAATTTACAATGCAAAATGCAAATTGAACATTATAGCCCCCAATTTAAACATGCCCCCTTCCATTTTCTACCCAATTTGGACTTTTGTCACTTTTCACCTTTTGCCAATTGGACCTCTGCCCTTTTAATTTGACTTCTCAACCTCACCCTTAACCTACCCCCCCCTTTTCCCTACCTTACACCCTTTTATTCATGAAGACGTGATTTCTCTGAAGTAACAAATATTTAGGGCCAACGGTGGGCTACCATGCACCCACCACTGCTTGTGTAATGTACAGGACATAATACTAAGATCCTGAGTGATATGCTATACTGCCTCTTCTATGTGATGTTATACCGCCTGCAAAATCTTACTGGTTGTTTTGTCATAATCCTAATTTACGAATTTAACTTATTTTTAACCATAGACGAGGTTAATTCCCGAGGAAGTTGAAAAAGTGATCTCTGTCGTTTTAAACAGATAAGGTTCAGTTTTAACACGCATGAATTTAACACAGACATGGGTGTTTTGATTTAACCCGAGACTGTATGAACTTTCATAAAGCGGTGTGCTTAACCAGTATCACTACTAATGTTAACGAGATTCCTTAACCTGGTTATTAATCTTATCGATTTATCACCAATTTACAGGTCATGCATGTAGTAGGTTTGATTTTTTTTTCAAAATAAAAATTTTCCGAAATTTAAAAACCAATCAGTTTTCCAATGTTTTTGTAGTGTCTTATTAGTATTATTGTTTTGTAGCATTTCAAATTAATTTCATTTAATGTTGATTTTTTTAGTTACACTTCTTTATTAAATGAGGATTACTGGACCATAGTATCCTGCTGTAATATAAAGCCATTAAACATACAAACAAATACCACAGAGGCCTATATAGTGGACCAGTTTAATTAAAGTAGATTTGCTTGACTAATCAGTTGAAAAGCTTTTAATTTGCTTCCTTTAGTATATAATCTTTAATTGTGTATGTATGTATTTAGGGCCTTTATTTTATACTTGCATTATTGCGCAAAATAATCCATTGGTCCAATTTTTCATTGTAATATACTGGGAATGCACCATAATACTGAATAATTTTTCA